>OX104127.1:135262785-135592341 GCA_944470555.2 Heterobilharzia americana | reverse complement strand
TGGGTATGGTCTTCAGGTGCGCTGGCCTTGGCAGTCTACTGACGCTGTTGGCCGGTATACCGTCAAGACCAACTTTGGCTGAGAGCCACCGCCATTCTTGGACGTCATGAAAGTATCGATCTTTAACCGAGCGGTCACTTGGCAATTCTGGAATCCCATGTACAACTGTAGTTTTATTTCTGTTGGGATTTCCAACCACTGACTTTCTCTCCTCCTCTCTTATTGACCATGGCTTGTCAGGCCTGGTCCGAATTCTACGGGCATTAACAACGTCCGGTTGTCGCGAGAGAAGGAGGGTGTGTTCAGCCCTTTGGTGGTATTTAGGGATACATGTAAAGGGGATGGCTCACCTCGAGGTGCATGGCTTCCTCGAGAAAGGCAACATAAAGTTGCAGGGAGGAGAGGGAGTCCCAGCATCTGACAGTAGTCGGTCCACATTCGGCTGTCAAATTGTTCCCTCTCGACCAACAATGAGTCTGTCGATACATCGACGTTGAACAAAATGATCGAGTTGGTCCTCCTGTGACCTGGGTTCGTTGTGGGTGGCACGCCTGACTTCCCAATGGGTTTGAGTAATTCCACTGGTTGTCTCTCAGTCACAGTGTGTGAGATGTTTGGAGTGGATTTCGTAGTGGGTTCGGCGGTCGATGTCTTTGACCATGTGATCGACGTTCCTGAGGCCGTGTAGGAGGTACGGGGATTTGACTTAATGTGGTCCCCACGCGAGGTGGCGTGCCGGCAGCTGGAGCTCTAGGTCTGTTTCCAGGTCTCTGTGTGTTATCCTTTGGTGTTAACCCTACTTTATTCGAGGATGCTGGTAGCTTTTGCGTGGCGGAGAGCATCTCCTTTGGACTTTATGTGCGAGTGCGGGAATTTTCCCGCACTCTGGACAGATGTACCGAAACCACTTTCGTGGTTTTCTCTTCATCAGCCTATAGCATTGTCGAGGGACTTTGGTGCCGCAGTGGCAATGTGCCCTTCGGTGACATAGGTTGCATGCAAATGTCTCATGGACTACCGAAACAGCTTTGGTGCAAACACTGCAGACATCGGATGTCGTAATGTAGCCTTCTTACCACAAATAAGATGCTACGGATTTTGACGAACTGCTTGTGGCTGCCTTGTTCTGAAGCCTTTTACGTCGTCTTCTATTTCCAGGCATGGTATGATCCTTGCTCAAGATGGGACTAGTTTGTGACGGGCTAGTGCTTCTCTGTGTCACCTGTCTGATGGCGACTGGAATTCTAGAAACATATGTTGGCCACTTCTTCAGAAGTTCGGTGTTCTGCCCTACCTCTGTTTGTCTTCTAGTACAGACTAGTGTGTTGTTTAGGGTGTTACTGGCCGTTGTTGTGCACGACCGCGTTATCCGTGTCAAAGCTTCAGACCTAGCGTTTTGGGCAGACATGTCGCTATGATATAAACTTCTTGGGAAAACAAGTAGTTAACAACAATGAGAGGGTTGAAGACTGAATGCAGCAAAAGGACAGAATAGAAAAGGGAAGGTAATTTATGTTGGCTCACCTTCAGACACTTGTCACTTGATCCTCTGCTCTTGACCAACGAGTTTAACCGTAAGCTCCAGATGCGTATGTATAACCAGGACAGATATTTCCTTGGGAATGACCTCCGGGGAGAACCGAGAGCTAAGGCAGTCTGGCAGTTGAAACGCCCGAGAACCACTGAAGGAGTTAGACCAGATGGTTCGAAGGGATAATAATGCCAAATTTCAGCTGTTGAGAAGGGAGCTGACGGATACGCAGTGGTGAGGTGCGTGCAGGAACAGAGGTGCTGCAAACGCTCGATCCTATTAGATTGAGCATTGCAACTCGGAGTTTTTCCATGTAGAAAAACCCAAATGCCCAAAGACGAGCGAAAACACATCACCATTCGAGGAGCGCGAGGGCTTAGCAAAAGGTCAGCAATAACTTATGCCCGAAACGTAATCAGGCAAACAACACTGTATCACTGTGCGCTATTTATCAAATAAACAAATCTAATATGGAATTACATCCCACCACCGTGCCCAAGTCTCACACTTATACTATGTAATTGTTATTCCAACTTGCACGTCAGCATCAACATCACTAGTGTGAGTAGAGGAAACTTGTAGCTCTTGAGTTCTCGCCTCGAGTTTCTGAGGCTTGGTTCAGTCATACTTCTTCCGTAGTCTCAGAAGTCTTTGCTTTTTTCTCGCTTATAGCTTTTGAAGTGATTTTCCATTTGGGGATATTTTTTCTTGCAAAACGCAGCTTGGTTTGTTTCGGCGAGTGACGGAGCTGCTGATGAGATCGATAAACTCTTTGCAATTCCTGCTTTGTAAGCACCTGTAAGTAAGCATCAGGCATTATTTAAAAGGCGCTAGAGATAGGGCGAATGGGAAATGCGAAAAAGAAGCGTTGCGCCATCACATCACACGGTTCAGGCAATTCAAGTCTTATTTTGTTGAAGTTGGGTTGTCGAGGGCGTCGCACACACGTCTTGCCTGTTGGTCCGATAACGGATTTTATTGCCCCTCTCTGCACCTCCTCCAGAGTACCTGCGTCTCTCTTCAATAGAGGAGGAGGAGTCGTAATGAACGCCCCCAAGTGTGATCTGCAGTGGGTTTAAAATACCATAACGAACAGTTCAGGCGTCAGAAGGTCTATGATAGCGCTTGTCTTTGTCCCTATCCCCCCATAGTCAGCATTGCTATTAGTGCATCAGAGAAGCTTAGTTCTGGGTCTTCCTCCGTAGGCATCCTGATGGTTACGCACTTGCTGGGGATAAAGCCGGTTTTCGTCGCTTCCAGTGTGCGAAGAGACATCACTTTGCGCTCCTCCAGGCTGAGATACAAACCACTCTCAGCTGACCAGGACTCCAACAACCTCAGATCATCTCAGAGTATCCCCGGATCCTCTTCCCTACCTGTCGTCCACCACATTTCGATGCCAACGACAGACAGGAGGATAGACGAGGAGATCTGAATGGAGAGGCCGTTTGTGAATGGTAGAACTATGAGTAACCCAAAGTTCGTTCTTTGAGAAACTCCTGCTCTCGCTCTCCCTCAGAACAACCTTATTATGTTTACCTGATTACAGAATTCTCCGTTTTCTAAGTATGCTGTAAACCATGGGCGGTTAGCACTTTTAGTAGGCGTGGTATCGTGTGCAAAGCTAACGAAAGCTCCGGCTAGGTCTGAAAAGATGAAATGAACTGGTTTCTTGCCGTCCTATATTTTGGTTCAGTCATCCTTAGCGGCCAGCAAGTTCGTAGTACTTGACCGTCAGGTTCTAAAGCCATACTGGGTAGGATGAATAGTGCCATTTCCGTTCAGGTAGCATTTCAGTTTGCAGAGACAACTGTAGACGAACCGAATGTGCAACAAACCGTATCCAGCCACACTTATCTAGGTTGAATTGAAGGATCCATGCGGTGGACTAGGTGTCTTCCAGATCAAGTTCGCTCCGTGACAGCCTTTGGAAGTAGGGGAGGTCGCTACCTTTAAACCGTCGGTAACCAAGGACAGTTTCCCGACTGAAAAGAACTTGCAAAGTCACTAACATGAAGAGTGAAAAGAAGAGGATCGGAAACGCTACCCTGAACTACACCAGAAGCGATGGGTCTAGGTTTGGAATGCTTAAATTCAAATTTTACAACTTGTAGACGGCTATCAGGAAAGAATTTGATCCAGGCCAACAAGGGGTTGGTGAGTTTAAGGGCTTGAAGCTTATGGATATGCAGCGAACGATTCACGCGGTCGAACGGCTTGAAGATACCAAAATAAGAGAGAGATACCAAAATAAGCGGCGGTCAAGAAGCTAAAGCAATCAAGGTGTCAGGTGACAAGTGATCGTGACTTTAAGAGTCTATTCTGACTAGGTGTGGTGACATGGTTGTTGAGTATGCGCTGAAGAACATCTCTAACTACTTCTTCCATAATTGTGGACACAACTGGCGTGATATTTATGGGTCTGTAGTTATTGATCTCAGTTTCGAAACCAGACTTGTGCCTAGGCATTGTGAAGGACATCCTCCATATATAGGGGTATCAAGAAGTCTGCATGGGCATAAAGTGTAACTCGGGTGGTAATAACGAAGTGCCAGGATCCCTATCTTTAAGGAAGTAAGAAGCTACCCCGTCAATACCTATGCTCCTAGAGAACTTAAGTGTTTCAATTGCTCGGCTGACGTCAGCACATGTGAGCTCAATAATGCCAATAGGTTTCAGCATTGAAGGGGGAACTGGCCGCTAGTTTTAATGAAATTCGCATCATCACTGGAGATTGCTGAATGCAAGTTGCTGGCATCAAACGTGTCACTGAGTAGTCCACTTGTATCCTCTGGCTTACTATAAACCTCACCATCGTGAGTGAAGAGTATGTAACGCTTTGGTCAGTTCTACCGCTTCTTCAAGAGTCCCATGAGAGCATATACCTTATGGGAGTCAGCCAGTGCGGTGGTTTCGTCATTTTGGATAGCATCTCTTGATGGTTACGAACGCAGCCAAGGACATTAGGAAGAGGTCCAAGCGCTCCAAAGTCATGGTGCTTGAAGTAATTCATTGAAAATTTCTGCAGTTTGGCTGTAAGGACTAACATTTCAGTCAGCTTGGTCCAAAACAGGAGGCGGAGCAGCGATGGCGGCAGATATATCCTTAAATATGAGATATGGCATTCGGGAACCTCACCATTGCCCACAATGAGTGGCAGAGTGATGTGAAGCTTTGGCGGAGAATATCAGGGAGTTATGGCACAAAACTGAGAGTATGAAGTCACAGTCGCTTTCCGCCCATGGGGCATGCGTTAATTAGGCGGAGAGAAATGTGGTTAGATAGCTGACCAGACCAAAGGGTGAAAATTGAACATTGGTTACATAGCTGACTGCAGCAACTGTGATCAGCAGTAGATCGGACAAAGTGGTAGGCCTCTCCGCTTCCGTTTTCATGAACGTCAGTTGGCTGTCACACGTGACCGCTTTTCGTTACTCAAATGGATGCCCATGAACAACCATAAACACGTATTCCATTTTGAAAGTGAAAAGGTCTTGTACAAAAGATGCACGTAGAATTCTTACTGGCTTGAAACTTAGGTCAAGTAACAATCAACAGAAAAATGGACACAGACCCAGCCTATTAACCAACAATAAAAATGATAAGCAGCTACATTGTGGGGATAAGGCAGAAAGACGGCCAGCATATATACTTTTGTGGTCAGTGATGTAAAAATCAGTGGTGGTCTGGAACTCTGAACCACTTCTTCACAGAAAGCCACTAAATCGGACTTGGAGAAATGTCGATAGCTTACCCAATGCTGAAGTTATTATCGATGATGTTGGTTTGAAAGTGAATTGAGGCCCCACGAATAAACCACTCACCAGGCGGAACATAGCGCAACCAAGCCCCAGTGCACGTCTTTGATGTCACAGAGCTACCTTTTGTGCTACAATTCGGGAAAGAACCCAGTTTACAGGTTTTGTCCTGAGATCTAGAAGTAAGCTACCGTAAGACTGGGAAGTTACCAAGCTTCCAAGGTTCGCCACCGATGGTGAAAGGCTTGAGGTGCGAGAATTCTTGTAAGCACTATCGCAGCCCGGGGATGTAGATTCCACATATGGATTCGGCGGGATCGGAGGTACATCGCTTATGTCAGCATCGCTGTCGTCTTCAGCACCAGCGGATAGATGTGAACAAGCGAAAAGGATTGTCTCAGTGTTCACAGCCAGGTCACCAAGTAAGACAAAAGCGTGCCGGTAAACAGCATGTTGTCATGTAAACTTAATGTTGAGTAACTGGTATTGTTGGTCACCATTTCGTTCAAATTTTCTATAAAATGAAATTCTTTTGGAGTAATTTCACTCAATGTCTTCGTTTGTTGTGGTTTTCTTCACTTAATGGCTAGATTTGCTAGGCAGCATGTCGAGCAGCCCAACTGCGTTACATTGGGCAGGTCAGTATCAGCCTACTGTCCGTAAGCTGACTTGTTATAGTTTTTGTGATGTAGTCACCCTGTTTAGGTAATTTAACTACTCATAATGTGAATTTAGGATGAATAAGGTCCATTCTGTAAAATTTTTCGTTGTTGAAGTATAACTTGCTTTTCATACAGTAAAAACGTATTTGGAAGGTTGAAGGAAGATGTTAGGTTATCATCTGTGTTAAGTGTACTAATGTACACATATGTATCTTATATTTACCTTTTTATTTTATTGCTGATCATGCAGACTTATGGTGGACAGTCTGTAATAATCCACTGTATGTATTTTCAGTTAAATGGGGAGTAAGGTTTTGCAAGCGTCCGAGCATTTGTGCTCCCTGATTGAATTATTGTGTGTATGCTACTCAATAAAGCATCGCAAAGGGATGCAGTGAATCTTCTGTTAGCCTCTCATTTAGCTAATAGCAAGAAGTAGCTAAGAAATCATCGGATATTGAGCATTTTGGATAAAGATACCTCAAGTAGTTGACGTATGAGAGTAAGCAAGTCAGCTTTCGAAGTATTTTTACGGTGGTGCAGAGAGTTTGTGATGATTATGAGTCCGTAGAACCGCATCATGACAAGGAATTCGGAAAGAGATGTATGTGACTTGTGGGTATAATCACACAGAAACTATCACTTGCAGTTTCTAAGGACGATGGCTACAGTTATATTTCCTGAATGTCCACACGGAAGGAAGTAAGGGGAAACTGTGAACGTTTTAAATTCCTACACTGGGTCCAAGAGAACCGTTTATACCGTGTTATGTTGGGCGTGCCTGACAACACGAAGCGACTGAAACTTGCTGGTACAGTGAATACAAGAAGAACCGATAAGTTTTACTCTTCTTGGGTCTTGCATGCACCCATAATTTTACACGACGTTGGTTGTTTTCCTTTGTTTCCTTTATTTTCAAGGGTTTCTGACAGGCTGAATCATAACATTTTGTATAGGGACATCAGCTTATGGGTGTACACTGAAAGTGACTAAGTTGGCGTAGAGGTTATCCTTACACTAGGTAGCAGTGAGTTGGAGTTGGCTGCTCCGTATCAAGCTGCTTCCCGGTGGTAAATGGCGTGCCTCAGGGTTCTTTTCTTACTCCCCTACTGTTTCTGGCTGTTATCCTCTGCAATCATACAGGATAACAATGGAGGCGTAAATCAGCACCTGAAGTTTTATAACGCTCCCCTTTGTGCATTCTAGGTGACACGACTAGTTGTATAATTTATTGGGGCAATTCCAGGAGCAGTTTACCTCCCTACCGTCATGTATTTTTCGAAGTGCTAACTGATACATTGGATCTGCATAATAAGGTGTATTGGTTGCATCTGAGATATCAGGTGTATGTTTTCGAATTACGGAGAGATCATTGGTTAGTCAAACTTTTCCAAGGAACTTTGTGCATATGTGATCCTCGCTTATGGTTTTTCCCAGTGACCACATGTAAGCATATACCGCAGAAACTATAAATGTCTCCTTCCTTCCACATTGCAGGGTGACAGTCCTACTGTGAGAAGATAGAGAAAAGAGAATGTTGGAGGAGTGACTGATGAACACATACTCGGGCAACACTCTGTGTTGAATACTTTGTATCTAAATACATATTTTCACACTGACTGAAATGTGTTTTCTTCTGTTACTAATTATGAGTAGTGCTGGAACTATGAGAAGTAAATATTGTCAAACTCCTTCGTTAAGTGCGCGCTTGTGCAGACGAATGTGACGAGTTGCTTGTCACGATAGTCTGGATGTAACGAAAGTGTTTAAAACGCGTGAACTCATAGACTTCTCCCCTACGAATTACGGGATTACCGATAACAATTCGACAATCTGAAGCTATGGAATGATTGGAAGTTTTCCAATTTTTCGCGCATGAATGACAACCTGCCTACGCACTGATACCATGGCTTTCGGAAACAATATACATGTGCCCGTAGTAACCCAAGGGTCTACTCCAAAAGCAACTATTAAGAAATGCAGCTTGTGTTATGAGGTAAAAGAGTGTGCTAATTTACATGATAAAAATTTCCGTGCTAACAGTCACGCATAAACGCAATCCAGTAGGCAGTTTAAACGTCGTTTACCTGTAGGAGAAGACAATAAGTGAGCATGTTAGATGGGGCATGAAAAGTGTTCGTGAAATCCAATTTCAAAAGTAAAAACAGACTTGCATCACTCTGCTTTTTATCATCCAGTGTTTGTACAGTGAATTTTACGTGTACAATTCATTTTGCCGTCTAAGGTGGAAGTGAATTGAACTTACCTCCCTGTAAGGGCTTACGTCCATACTTATAACGGCGGATGGCGTAAAAGTCACGATTAAAAAGTAGGCAGGTTTTAAGGATTGGAATAGGCAAATAGCCTACGGCCCATCGTTGAGCTGTTGTCCGTCGGCTGCGTTCACGCCCTCATCTGCTAAACTGATGCGGTGCTTCATTAGATTTGCTGTCTGATGTACATCAACTTCCAGGTTCCTCTAACCGTCTACAAAGAAAACCCAACTGGACAACTTTTTTTCAATGTAAACTGCTGCCGGTCGTTTAAAGTCCTTCACGACCTTCCTTGCTGCGTATGGACTCAGTTTGTCTAGGATCCATTGGAGCATTTTAGGTCCAGCAGACCCTTGATTTCTGGAACCCAGCAATTTCATTTCCAACCTCTTCCCTTCGTTTCTTCTAGTATCCCATTGATACGTCTTCCACATCGATTCATGCAGCTCGTCACCTTTTCTTAGCCTCCTTTTTATCTGCTTATGGAGTCTTTCAACTCGATTACGAGCATTATTACCCAATGTCAGGACATCATTGTAGAATGCTCCCCACATCCAGGCTGATAGCGTTGATGATGCGGTCATATGCAAAAAAACCTGCGTTGGACGTCAGTGTATAGTTTTCATCTTACCTGCTGGTTGATTCCTCTCGAACTAATCTGCACAGATATTGTTTGGGTATTAGATTTCTTGTCTTTAAGTTGGGTGCATATAAACATTTATTCGAAGCGCTTACTTTTTTGCACATCGCTCTGCAAACGTGGAATCACAAAGGGCAACATCAACGTAAAGCGGTACGTTTGAAATTGCGTTACATTTTAATGTGATTTCGTAACTGTATCATATCTTTGTTATTAACGTCATCATAAAGCCACTGAATTCTCAAATGACTAATCACATATCAGACATGCAACTAGATATGGCTAATGCATGGAAAAAGGCACGGACGCAACTGTTTGTGGAACAGTGCATCAGCAGCACCTAAATGTTGGTCACACCAAAAGCAGACTCCTCTTGCAACAGCATAAGTGAGTCAGCTCATACTCCAGTTATGCTCAAGATAAGAAGAACTGCATTCGATAAGACAGCTAACGTTAATACTAGTAGAAACACCTCCGCATGCCCAACACGTAATAAGACCGCGACACTAAATGTTGCAGAAGACGTAAAGCTTAATGGAAGCTCCACATCTTTTGCTAGACTAACTAGAATTCAGCCACCAGGTGTGTCATTGTCACTCCTTCCAGAAATCGAAAGCCTGAAGTCCTCCATAGAGGAACTAAAGGCAGAAATAGGCAGACTAAAAGATGACAAACAGAATAATGCACCACGGGAAGGTGTGTTAAGGCTGTTCGAGGTGTCACCCCAGCTGGATGAAATTAGAGCTCAGATTAGCGACCTCTTGCCACTGAGCACCTTGACGCGTAGAGAATCCATGAATAAAGTTGACATCGAAACACTATCTAAGGTAGATCACCTGGTAAACTTTATCACCACTGAAGTAAGTAAGAGACTTGCACTTAAGTTGAATGCAATAGTTTATAACGTCCCTGACACCGCAAAGTTGAAGGCGGTGTGAGAAATTTTGCTTAGAACAGCAAAAATGAATGGTGACAAAGCAAAACGTTTCCGACTAAAGAAAAGCCAGCAGGACCACTGCTGTCCAGTAAGCTTTCAATTTAAATCACAGATAGAAGCGGAAGCATTCATCAAATCAGAATGTATCTCAGCAAAAAACAGTCTTCACAGGAATAAAGATAGTTCTTGATAAGACAGTGGTGGAGAGGCAGGTATACAACTGCCCTCATAGACCTGACAGTCAAAAGGCTTCAAAGCTGCAACATGCTAAAGCAGTAGGTATCTCCCCCAATATACCCAAGCCTAGGACTTCTCCTTCCGCAAACTCTACCAGTCAAATATACGGAAAAACACACCAACCAACGTGGAGATGGAAGACTGTGAAATGCATGATTTGACTGAACCACCTGAAACTGTAGATCTAGACGTATCCATAGAAAGCCCCAAAGTGAAACCTGAAACGGCACTAAACGTGATAGAACTCTCGCTGAGGTCTACTGGAGGCCTAAGGTCCGCTAACCACACCAGCCTAGGTCCTAAGATATCGGCCACTCGATACGCAACAGATAAACTAATGCTTCCATGGAACCCAACACGTAGAGACCGACGCAGAAAGCATATAATGATCCGAAGTGATCCCGTAATCCCTTCTGGAATAGACAGAAGTACGAACACTGGCTCTACCAACAAGGTTCTATGCACTGAGCTAGGTCTCACTAGTAACGAGAATAAAAGTAAACGTCACAACAACCCAACCCTATCGTTTGCTTATGAGAAAAGCCAACATCAAACCACCCATAATAGAATGTCAGCAGGGTACTTTGTGAGGAGAAACTTTAGTCGGCTGCATGGCACTAGTTTACTAGGAAACAGCCCCCGATCCAACACAACGCCAGTTGCGTCCGTTGTGAATTGTAACACAAAGCAGTCACTGGTAAGGAATACAACGCAGAACAGAAGTTTACATGGACCACAAAAACACGATGGTTTTTTATCCAACGCACCCTTGTCAGCTGCAGCTTTGGCCAAACAACTGATGGGGATGTTGAAACCCTTTACTCTGAACCGCTAATCTAAGCGCCCTCGGAGCAACGGAAAAGACACAGTCAGACATACACACAAACCCTAGACACCAACTATCCAAGTGGTGTCAACAGATGCGAAGCACAACAGGTCTGTCGAATCCTCCAAGCGGTATCACCAGCCCTACACACCCACCACGTACAATAGCAAAACTACCTACCCTCTGTGTAACAGATACTAGAGACGACGCTTGCATGAGGTCAAACTCTGTTTATTTGGATACAATGTGCGCACTGAACACCAATAAAACATTGCTCTGTTCTCCCCTGATAAAGGTGATACTATTTCGAGTCACTATGCGGTAGATTTACCACTATGATATCCTAGTAACTCTACAGCTACAAGTGAACAAGGTGTAGAGACGTTCTGTAACGCAGCGACGTCAGACTATACTCAGTCAAGCGACACTGAGATACCTTTTGGCTTGTTTAGCGAACTAGAAAGCTTTACGTACTATTACTCCTCCTACTTGTACATCGTTCTCATAAATGCAAGGTCCGTCCTTGGCAAATTATCGGTATTAAGAGGAACCGCGCTCATATATAAGCCGCCGGTAATAATTATCACTGAGTCTTGGTGTCACGCAAATATACCAGATGAAGAGATAAGTATTGATATGTATACACAATTCCGATGTGACCGGGGTAACAAGAAAGGAGGAGGTTGCCTGATGTACTTCCTGAACACTCTCACCGTATTCAGGTTTGAAAATATGGTTCTTGATAAAGTAAGTGACCCTCTATGGGCCTCAGTACACTACAGAAATGCTACGGCACTGGTGGGATGTGTTTACAGAGCACCTGGTACCCTTAACAATCATGAGATTCCACTGATTACGGCTCTGGAACATTCATCCACTCCCCCATGTGATCATAAGACCATATGCGGTGACTTTAACCTACCTAAAATTAAGTGGGATTCACCTACTGGTCCGGCTAGGTGTGACAACTTTTTCCAAACACTGTCTATTTTTGGATGGAAGCAAATTGTTACAACCCCTACAAGAGGTGACAATGTATTGGGCCTAATATTTTGCCACAACATAGTTGCTACTTTGACAAATGTAGGCTCCAAGTTCCCAGAAAGTGGTCACAAAATGGTATTATGCGCACCACCACTTCCTTCAACCACTGCTTCGATTGATACTTCCACTCCGCATCAAACAGTACATAGAGACTTCGGTAAAACGGATTGGCAGCAGATGTGTCCAATGATTAGATGCACTGACTGGGGATCATTCTTCACCACTACGGACCTCAAATTAATCACTGCTATGTTTTATCACAACCCTAAAACATGTCTCGATACCCTGATACCCTGATGTATGGGAAACATCATTTGTTCACCCTAGATATAAATCTGGTTCAAAAACACTAGCCAGTAACTACAGACCAATAAATATTACTCCTTTAGTTTCTAGAATTATGGAGAAAGTTATTAAAGAAAGCATTCTTCGGCACATGTTTAGTGGTAACATCATCACATCGAGCCGATATGGGTTCCTGAAATCGAGGTCCTGCATAACTTCCCATCTTGACTTCTTTAACTTCATAACTACTATGTGCAACCGACACCAATTAGTCCTTGTACTCTATCTAGACATTTCAAAGGCATTCGACAGAGTCGACCACTTGCTGTTAATAGGTAAGTTGGTGACTATGGGAATTGACTATTCACTATTGGGATGGATTAAGTTTTTCCTCGGTAATCACACTCAAGTGGTGAGGGTAGATTCACACACTTCAAAACCTAGGCCAATCACCTCTGATGTTGCTCAAGGCAGTGTATTAGGCCCCCTTCTCTTTACTTTATACGTCAACGACACTTGCAGCTGCTTTACATACGGTAAACCATTCTTGTTTGCTGATGACACAAAAGTTGCATACACATTCACCCGTGATAACTTATCCCACTTCCAAGCACTAATACAAAGGGAGCTCGATATAAAATCCGCATGGTCTACTGCTTGGAAACTTCAGCTCAATATAGGCAAATGTGGCTGGATATGTTTTGGTGTTCCATCGGTGGATATCCAACTGCATCTTCAGTCTACGAAACTTCCTGCTCTTAAAAGTGTATGTGACCTTGGACTAAGGTATTCAAGGGACCTCACACTTTCTGAACAGGTAGCATCACAGACTAGCAGATCCAGGATCCTGATGGGTTGCATAGTCCGTAACTTCCACTTCAAGGAAATCAAGCTGCTACTCTACAAAACTTGCGTACGTCTACTGTTAGAATACTGTCCATTTATACTGAGTGGTATCCGCATAATAGACAAACATAAAATAGAGGATGTCCAACGGTATTTCACAACTAGATTGTTAGGACACGATCGAAGGCAGAACTACAGCTCCAGACGCAGAACACTAAGTCTAGAAACACTTTGGATGAGACGACTCAAAATTAAACTGACTTTAATCTTTAATGTGTTACATAAACACACGTTTACAGCCAGCGGTGAGTTTCAGCTCGAACACAACAGATGTTACGATCTGCACAACCACGCCCATAGCGTCAAAACGAAGTCGTTTAAGCCCTGCTTGTGCGCAAACTTCTTTGCTTCAAATTCTCTCAGTTGTGGAAAAGACTTCCATCTGAAGTGAAGGCTTCCAAATCAACCTCTGAATTTGGTCGGTTACTGGCTGACTTCTTATCATCTGGTGACTTCTACGGCTTGTCGAACACACCAACAGTCCTTTTCACGACACTTCGTATACTCGGCTCTTTTAATGTATGATGAGAGCCACCACAACTACACTGACCTCTCATACGAAGCGTTGAGGAGACTTCTATAAGTTACCACCTCAAACTAACATCACATTTTGCCCCACCTAACGCGGTAATCAAAAACAGAAATCCTACACCACATGACAGCATGAAATTTATATTTTTAAATACTTCATAGAATAAGGATATACAGTGGAAGCCACAGCAAGAGGAGCTAAGTAGGGAGAAACCTGAACATGGAAAACGCTCTCCTTGTTGAAATTCTCGCTTTTTCCGCCTGCTGCTTTGTCTGCTTTTTTCTCGTTGTAGAAAAATTATTCAGTTCTGAACGTTGGCTTTGTCGCCATCGATAATTAATTACTTAAGGAACAGCCCATGGCTGAAACTACCCTTTATGGAGGGTAACCAGTTTTACCAAGTTCAGAATACCTAACTACAACAAGCAGAAATAAAAAATGTTCACTGGACTACAACTTCATAATTATCAAAATCTAGGATTTGCTCATTGTAAAAGTGACCAGTAAAGTCCAACACTTACCAATTGCAAGGCTGTCACGACCCGTGAAAACGGTGGACAAGATGTTCTGGAGGTCCATTTGGTGCATTCAAACAAGTCTACTGCTTCTGGATGCTGGTGTTAGAAAAGTGCAGACATTTGGCTTTCAGTCAAAATATTCATCAAGGTTATGAATCTTTGTTGTGGAATGGCGTTAACATGGATGGATTACACAGTCCTGGAATCGTCAATGAAGTACAATACGTAAACAATTCATAAAGTTTTCATCATTATCTCAAGCAAAAAGTGCAAACTGTTACAATGGAAGTATTCACTTCAAGCTTCATTTTTCTCCAGGTAATACCTGTAGTGTCTAGATACAAACCTGGTTCTTTTTGTTAATGCGAAGGCAATACTTCCACTTGTCCAACTTGTAAATTTTCTGCACACGTATTCTGCTGGGATGTTCCACTATATGAACATGCAGCACTCATATCTTCTAGGGACAACGGGTGGGGATTCAGATTACCTTCCATGAGGATGAATGTAATTTGTATATAAACTTATTCATACCTGTAAAAATGGTGTGTGCCTGTATATTCAGGACTAAATATCATTATTATTGACGTTGGGGAAGACAGTCTCGACGGCTGCCTTCAATGCCCTAGCACAATCAATAACAAATGTTAGTGTTGACGAAGTTTCACCCATTATACGCCTAAAGGCATCCAACATCCATGTAACATCTGTCCTTTGTTCTCGTTTACTCCACCTAAACATAATTGGGCGACTGTTAACGAAGTCGTCAGTGACAAAAAATTGAAAACATTTATGTTAATGCTATCACGATAGACTTACTTGCCCTTGTTCGTATTATATGTTGAATCGAAGCATACCACCTCCGGAAATTTGAGGTAGGTAGCTATTCGATCGGTGCTGCTGAGGCAGACACGATCCACCTGGTGATGCTCACCATCACTCCAGGTTATCAGCCGACCACTGCTTCTTAATTTGTCGAATACTACTGCCTGAGATTCATAACCCGCAGAATGTACATTATTAAGAAAACATATTACTGGGTGTTATTTTCCTCCGGATGTTCTCCACGTAGTCATAAGTTATGTCCTTCTACGTAACGTCTTTGACATACTTCACAACATGATCCGATTCAGACCCCACTGTCAGCATGGGTCGAACAACCCTCATTTCCTCCTCGGATAATCTTCTGGACCAAGGGTCTGTCGCAAGATAATTCACATCGCATGGATGGTTGTGAACCATCTTGAAGCTTGGAAAAATAGAGTGATTCAAATTATAACGTATTCCAATTCTAGATTTGCAACTAATGTACTTCCATCTAAAAAGCTACTCTTAACAAATTCTTAGATTACCCCTTAACTCGCTTCTTGGCGCCCTCTGACGTTTTCAAGTTACCAAAAGTACATGCAAACACAATATGGTGGTACTTTACTTCAGCATCTCCTTTATACCGATTGCACTCCCTCACAACGTAGTGAGTATTCGTTATCTAAACATCGAGTCAAGTGACTTCTTAGCATACTTTCTGAAACGTATTTATCGCTTCTTCGACTTGACCCCAGAAGGTAAAATGTCTAGGTAGTTAAATCTGCCCAAACACCGCAGAAACATCAGCACACGTTGCACTAGCCAAGCTAGCACTGCTCGTAGAAGCTTGATGAGAATCCATGAAGCTATGAAAACGAATAGGTAAAGCATTCCTCTTAGCAGACTTTCAGCTGAAGTGTTAATAAACAGCAACGGAACGTGTTAACATTTGCACAAACTCCCTAAACAACCAGATAAAGATTGTAAACGTTGAAGCAATTCGGGAAGCAGGGGTACCACAGGCAACATCACGGCTTCTTCAACGATTAACCAACTTCTAACACAACAAAACAACATAAAGTGGATACATTCCATTAGCCAATTAACATAACATGAAGGAATAGAATTCAACAAAAATATGCAAAGAACACTTTTTATAACTGACCTGTGTCCCCGAACATGGCAGACAATAAAAACAGCTAACGAAACGGACAACCAACGAAGGCAGTATCATAAACCGGGCATAAATGATTAAAATTCACAACATTGGAACGGCAACTACACCTGCAACCTTAATAAATCAACAAAAAACTCGTAACCACGAAACCAGTCGTCCAATGTGGCCTACTGAGATGGCGTGGAATGACTTTACAACGGTCACAAGACAGCATTCTGATTGGTTTACAAGTTGTAAGGCGCTTCTTCAATTTCGCCTGTAGGATACCCGCAGTCATTTACAGGAAGGGACCTAATTTTTCCTTGTCATTCCACGCTGACGAGATTTTTGTGTGAGCATAAGCAGGCTTCCGATGGATGCTGAAGTCTTGTTACTTGTCGTCAGCACTCCCCAGTGATGATGCGAATTTCATTAAAACTAGCGGCCAGTTCCCCCTTCAATGCTGAAACCTATTGGCATTATTGAGCTCACATGTGCTGACGTCAGCCGAGCAATTGAAACACTTAAGTTCTCTAGGAGCATAGGTATTGACGGGGTAGCTTCTTACTTCCTTAAAGATAGGGATCCTGGCACTTCGTTATTACCACCCGAGTTACACTTTATGCCCATGCAGACTTCTTGATACCCCTATATATGGAGGATGTCCTTCACAATGCCTAGGCACAAGTCTGGTTTCGAAACTGAGATCAATAACTACAGACCCATAAATATCACGCCAGTTGTGTCCACAATTATGGAAGAAGTAGTTAGAGATGTTCTTCAGCGCATACTCAACAACCATGTCACCACACCTAGTCAGAATAGACTCTTAAAGTCACGATCACTTGTCACCTGACACCTTGATTGCTTTAGCTTCTTGACCGCCGCTTATTTTGGTATCTCTCTCTTATTTTGGTATCTTCAAGCCGTTCGACCGCGTGAATCGTTCGCTGCATATCCATAAGCTTCAAGCCCTTAAACTCACCAACCCCTTGTTGGCCTGGATCAAATTCTTTCCTGATAGCCGTCTACAAGTTGTAAAATTTGAATTTAAGCATTCCAAACCTAGACCCATCGCTTCTGGTGTAGTTCAGGGTAGCGTTTCCGATCCTCTTCTTTTCACTCTTCATGTTAGTGACTTTGCAAGTTCTTTTCAGTCGGGAAACTGTCCTTGGTTACCGACGGTTTAAAGGTAGCGACCTCCCCTACTTCCAAAGGCTGTCACGGAGCGAACTTGATCTGGAAGACACCTAGTCCACCGCATGGATCCTTCAATTCAACCTAGATAAGTGTGGCTGGATACGGTTTGTTGCACATTCGGTTCGTCTACAGTTGTCTCTGCAAACTGAAATGCTACCTGAACGGAAATGGCACTATTCATCCTACCCAGTATGGCTTTAGAACCTGACGGTCAAGTACTACGAACTTGCTGGCCGCTAAGGATGACTGAACCAAAATATAGGACGGCAAGAAACCAGTTCATTTCATCTTTTCAGACCTAGCCGGAGCTTTCGTTAGCTTTGCACACGATACCACGCCTACTAAAAGTGCTAACCGCCCATGGTTTACAGCATACTTAGAAAACGGAGAATTCTGTAATCAGGTAAACATAATAAGGTTGTTCTGAGGGAGAGCGAGAGCAGGAGTTTCTCAAAGAACGAACTTTGGGTTACTCATAGTTCTACCATTCACAAACGGCCTCTCCATTCAGATCTCCTCGTCTATCCTCCTGTCTGTCGTTGGCATCGAAATGTGGTGGACGACAGGTAGGGAAGAGGATCCGGGGATACTCTGAGATGATCTGAGGTTGTTGGAGTCCTGGTCAGCTGAGAGTGGTTTGTATCTCAGCCTGGAGGAGCGCAAAGTGATGTCTCTTCGCACACTGGAAGCGACGAAAACCGGCTTTATCCCCAGCAAGTGCGTAACCATCAGGATGCCTACGGAGGAAGACCCAGAACTAAGCTTCTCTGATGCACTAATAGCAATGCTGACTATGGGGGGATAGGGACAAAGACAAGCGCTATCATAGACCTTCTGACGCCTGAACTGTTCGTTATGGTATTTTAAACCCACTGCAGATCACACTTGGGGGCGTTCATTACGACTCCTCCTCCTCTATTGAAGAGAGACGCAGGTACTCTGGAGGAGGTGCAGAGAGGGGCAATAAAATCCGTTATCGGACCAACAGGCAAGACGTGTGTGCGACGCCCTCGACAACCCAACTTCAACAAAATAAGACTTGAATTGCCTGAACCGTGTGATGTGATGGCGCAACGCTTCTTTTTCGCATTTCCCATTCGCCCTATCTCTAGCGCCTTTTAAATAATGCCTGATGCTTACTTACAGGTGCTTACAAAGCAGGAATTGCAAAGAGTTTATCGATCTCATCAGCAGCTCCGTCACTCGCCGAAACAAACCAAGCTGCGTTTTGCAAGAAAAAATATCCCCAAATGGAAAATCACTTCAAAAGCTATAAGCGAGAAAAAAGCAAAGACTTCTGAGACTACGGAAGAAGTATGACTGAACCAAGCCTCAGAAACTCGAGGCGAGAACTCAAGAGCTACAAGTTTCCTCTACTCACACTAGTGATGTTGATGCTGACGTGCAAGTTGGAATAACAATTACATAGTATAAGTGTGAGACTTGGGCACGGTGGTGGGATGTAATTCCATATTAGATTTGTTTATTTGATAAATAGCGCACAGTGATACAGTGTTGTTTGCCTGATTACGTTCCGAAGGAAATTATTGCTGATAAT
Organism: Heterobilharzia americana; assembly: GCA_944470555.2. Classification (NCBI taxonomy): domain Eukaryota; kingdom Metazoa; phylum Platyhelminthes; class Trematoda; order Strigeidida; family Schistosomatidae; genus Heterobilharzia; species Heterobilharzia americana. Next base: position 135,573,471 of record OX104127.1, on the reverse strand, counting down.
GATATCACTGTGTTCACACTTCTTCCGATACTGAGTTAATAGTCCTGTCAACTGATTTTTCTTTGTTTTTTGATTGGTAGCAAAGTTTTCCAAAAAACAAAGAAAAATCAGTTGACAGGACTATTAAATCAGATGTCGAAAGAAGTGTGATTACATTGATGTGATTATGGGCAATAATTTATGCTCGAAACGTAATCAAGTAAATAATACTGTATCACTGTGCGCTATATATCAAATAAACAAATCTAATGTGGAACAATTGCATAGTGTCGAACGTCAGAGAAATTTCAGTCATTCCTTTTTGCAATATAAGTATTAACGAAATTATTCACATAGAAAGTGTTCCATCAGGACAAGTGTCTGATGTCTTCAACCCTCTCATTGTTGTTAACTACTTGTTTTCCCAAGAAGTTTATATCATAGCGACATGTCTGCCCAAAACGCTAGGTCTGAAGCTTTGACACGGATAACGCGGTCGTGCACAACAACGGCCAGTAACACCCTAAACAACACACTAGTCTGTACTAGAAGACAAACAGAGGTAGGGCAGAACACCGAACTTCTGAAGAAGTGGCCAACCCATGTTTCTAGAATTCCAGTAGCCATCAGACAGGTGACACAGAGTAGCACTAGCCCGTCACAAACTAGTCCTATCTTGAGCAAGGATCATACCATGCCTGGAAATAGAAGACGACGTAAAAGGCTTCAGAACAAGGCAGCCACAAGCAGTTCGTCACAATCCGTAGCACCTTATTCATGGAAGGAAGGCTGTATTACGACACCCGATGGCTGCAGTGTTTGCACCAAAGTTGTTTCGGTAGTCGATGAGGCATTTGCATGCAACCTATGTCAACGATGGGCGCATTGCCACTGCGACACCAAAGTCCCCCGACAATACTATAAGTTGATGAAGAGACAACCATGCAAGTGGTTCTGGTACATCTGTCCAGAGTGCAGGAAAATGCCCGCACTCCGCACAGAAAGCCTGAAGGAGATGCTCTCCGCCACGCAAAAGCTACCAGCATCCTCGAATAAAGTAGGGTTAACACCAAAGGATAACACACAGAGACCTGGAAACAGACCTAGAGCTCCAGCTGCCGGCACGCCACCTCGCGTGGGGACCATATTAGGTCAAGTCTCCATACCTCCTACCCGGCCCCAGGGGACGTCAAGCGTATGGCCAAAGACATCGACCGCTAAAGCCTCTACGAAACCCATTCCAAACACCTTACACACCGTGACTGAGAAACAACCAGTGGAATTACTCAAACCCATTGGGAAGTCGGGCGTGCCACCCACAACGAACCCAGGTCACAGGAGGACCAACTCGATCATTTTGTTCAACGTCGATGTATCGACAGACTCATTGTTGGTCGAGAGGGAACAATTTGACAGCCGAATGTGGACCGACTACTGTCAGATGCTGGGACTCCCTCCCCTCCCTGCAACTTTATGTCGCCTTTCTCGAGGAAGCCGTGCACCCCGAGATAAGCCACCCCCTTTACGTGTGTCCCTAAATACCGCCAAAGAGGCTGAAGACACACTCCTCCTCTCGCGACAACCGGACGTTGTTAATGCCTGTAAAATTCGGGCCAGGCCTGACAAGCCATGGTCAATAAGAGAGGAGGAGAGAAAGTCAGCGGTTGGAAATCCCAACAGAAACAACACTATAGTTGTACATGGGATTCCAGAATTGCCAAGTGACCGCTCGGTCAAAGATCGGTACTTTCACGACGTCCAACAATGGCAATGGCTCTCAACCAAAGTTGGTCTCAACAGTATACCGGCCAACAGCGTCAGTAGACTGCCAAGGCCAGCGCACCTGAAGACCATACCCAATCCCAGACTACTCGCCGTCCAGTTCGACTCATATGCCTCCCTCACAGACGTTCTACAGGCATGGTATAATGCGAAGGATCGCATGGGTGGCTCAATACGTATATGTGAAAGTAAGCCTAGACCCACAAGGCAAGAGGAGAGACGGCAACCACCAAGACCTCTGGAGTCAGTGGTCGTCACACAGGCGCTGACCAGTGAGTTAGATACATCAAGTAAAGAAGCCACCACTGCCACAGCCCCCACCCAAGTTAATAACAAAACACCAAAAAACGGAACAATGCCAGTCCTATGAGGACTGGCGAGGGTAGACCCAACCACATAAGCGCTCATCCTGCGAAAATACACAACCAGACCTCCCCTCTCACCAGGCACACTCTAATATGTATGTACAGCAACGTTAGGGGGCTAAGAGGGAAGGTAGCAGAAATGAGGACGCTGCGTGCACATCAGCACTCCGACATCATATTCATCACCGAATCCTGGCTCTCGCCAGACATCTCCGACGAAGAGATGCATGTTACTGGCATGGAACTCTTCCGCAGGGACAGGGAACATAGAGCAGGAGGGGGAGTGGCTATCTACGTAAACTCTTGTTTAAAGGCAAGGATGGTTAGCGATACGGCCTTAACCCAGCTCCCAGAGTCCCTATGGTGCTACTTCACTCTCCACAGTACCAAATATTTGCTCGGAGTCATATATCGGTCCCCCACCTGCTCCCCTACACATAAGGAAATGATCATCAAGGCTATCTTAACGACTTCCTCTGCAAATTACGATTCCGTAGTCATTGCCGGCGACTTCAACACCCCGTCCATCCTCTTCGAGACGGAAGGGAGACGCATCAGATCCTTCAATCAGAAGCTGAAGGATGCAATTAAGACTGCTGGCCTCTCAGAGAAAGTGGGTGATGCTACACGCTGGGGACCTAACGGAAACGCATCGCGCCTTGACTACGTTCTGACGAACGATGAACTTCTCATTGAGGATGTTTGCATCCAACCTCCCCTTGGCCTCAGTGACCACGCTGTAATCACCTTCTCCATGATAACTAGGGAGGCTCTGCAACTGGAGACGCCCAACACCTTCCCTTGCTACAGCAAGGCCAACTATGAGACCATGAGGGACTACCTCATGAATGCATCATGGCCAGTGGACTGGACTCATCTCACAATAGATGAACACTGGTTGGAGGTGAAGAAAATAATCACTGGGGCCATCAGTCACAGTGTACCAGAAGTAACACACAGACAATCAATGAGAACCTCATGGTTAAAGCGTGGGACAGAGAGGCTTATCCGGAGCAAGAAGCAGGCTTGGTTCAAGTGGCTTACATCACGCAGGGAGTCTGACTTCTTGAACTATAAAAGGATTCGCAATCTCTGTAACATTAGAGTGCGTAACGACAGATTTTCCTACCAAACAAACTTGGCAGCGAGGTTACAAAGCAACCCCAAAAACCTGTACCGCTTCATGTCAAGAAGAAAGTCGACCAGTAAGGGAGTGAATCTTGTCACAGGCCATGACGGGAGTGTGCTAAGCAGTCTAGAGATTGCCGAGCTTTTGAGCTCACACTTCCAAGCCCAACTCAGCACTGACACAAGATCCACACCGACTCGCCACGACACCGACCAGGTCGCAAATAACGAATACCTCTGTCACGTCTCTATTACAGAGAAAAAGGTGTTCGAGAAGCTATCTAGGCTACGTCCGGGCAAGTCCCCTGGCTGCGATAATCTGAAACCAGTGGTTCTGAAAAACTGCGCCGAGGTGCTTACCAAACCACTTCGCAACCTCTTTGAGCACTCAATAGACTCGTGCAAACTCCCTAAAGAATGGAAGAGTGCCATCTTGTCACCCATCTTCAAGGGAGGAGACAGAAAAAACCCTGGCAGCTACAGGCCGATTGCCCTACTCCCTATTGTGTCGAAAGTGTTGGAAAGCCTGGTAGCTGACACCATCTGGGAATTCCTCAATAGAGAAAACACTGTCCACACTGCTCAGCACGGCTTTCGTAGTGGTCGCTCATGTGCCACCAACTTACTAACTGCCTGGGACGACTGGACACAAAGCTGGGATAATAGAAAACCTGTACATGCTGTATTTCTCGACCTAGCCAAAGCATTTGACAGTGTCCCACCCACAGTACTGCTTCACAAGATCATGTCAGCTGGTATAAGTGGACCCCTACTCTCTTGGTTCAAGGAGTACCTGGAAGGGAGGCAGTTCTGCACTAAAGTGAACAGAATAAGGTCGGAGTGGAGACCGTCGACGTCAGGAGTATCCCAAGGAGCAATCCTAGGACCGCTTCTGTTCCTCCTCTTTGTCAACGATCTGCCAGACAAAATATCCTCACCCATCCTCCTCTTCGCTGACGACATAAAAATTTGGAGGGTGGTAAACGAAGAAGCCGACTGTGCAGCACTACAAAAGGACTTGCAGCAACTCGAGCTCTGGTCGTCGGAAAATGGTCTGAGCTTCAACTGGAAAAGTGCAAAGTAATGCACATCAGTAAAAATGAGGCAAGTACGACCGACTTCCAGTACATGTTGAGCAACCGTGCTATCACCAGAGTGTCCATGGAGAAAGATTTGGGGCTCAACTTCTCCGACACCTTGGACACCAGCTCCAACTACAAAGGTATGACAACCAGAGCGAACGCCATTCTACACTTTCTGCGTAGACAGCTTGGCGCCCTCACTCCCGAACTCTTCCTCACCATTTTCAAATCCTACGTGCGGCCGCACCTAGAGGTCTTCAATACGGTGGCTCCTCCAACACTCAAGAGAGACTCTAATCTCCTTGAAAGAATACAAAGAACTGCAACAAAATCAGTTGTGGGGCTAAGGGGAAAGACGTATCTTGAAAGACTTAAACACCTCAACCTATTTACCTTGGGTTATCGCAGGAAAAGGGGTGACCTCATTATGGCATACAAGATCGCCCATCAGGCAGACCATGCAAACAAATCAATTTTGCCTGCAACTGAACGATCTTCACGAGGAAACCCCTTTAAGATAGCACACCAGAGAGCCAACACCACACTCAGGTCCAAATTTTTCTCCCTGAGAGTATGTGCTTTATGGAATGCCTTACCGCGACACATCGTTATAGCTCCTTCAATCGACTCTTTCAAGAGGCGATTAGACAGTTATGTCACCTCGCATGGACTACCACGGACGTACTCAGGTAGTCACCAACCTCAGTACCCCCAACTCCCTCCTAACTACCACTCACTATCTCTCTCCTTAATACACCCACATTACCTACTAATTCTTCTGTAGGAACCAAACCCACGCGACCATTCGGGCAATTCCCAAATACTTTTCTTTCGTTCTCATTTCTCTCTTCACCCCTTCTTTTATTCTCCTTCCCTTTCCTCTTCCCTACATTATTATTACTATTATTTTTATTTTTAATTTTATTTATTTTTTATTTATTTATTTATTTTTTATTTTTATTTTTTTTATTATTTTATTTATTTATTTATTTATTTTTTTTTACTCTTCCTTATTTCTCTCTTCATTCCTTTACCACTACCTTAATATTCTCTTTCAGGTACCTACACAGACAGGAGTCACGGTTGTTCTCTAAACTTCCCAGCAGCCCGTAGCTCCCTAATCACTCTACAAATTACAACCTACTAACCCACAAAACATCCACCTCACCGAAGCTAAAAGCAAGAAAGCAGAGGGGATTTCCTCGTCCACTGCAGGAGTGAACCGAACAACTGGAACCAAGCCCTAAGAACTAGACGCGAGAGATCAAAAACTACTAGTTTTCTACGCTCGCACTATCAATATTGGATATTGGATATTGGATTAGGACAGACGTAGATTCCAAGGGACCATTGTTCTCTATTTCTACAAAACGAAGTTTGAAGTTTAAGAGTTGAAGGACACAGCAGAAGTAACCACCTGTGGTATATTTGAAAGACAAGGTAAGTTGGTCATGGTTATCTCATATTCTGTTTATTTTAAATGCCTGAGTTTGATATGTGGTTTTCCACGCTATTCTCACATGTATATTAAAATTAGAGTTCAAATACACTTAAAAGTGAAGTGTGTGCTGGCCATTGGGATGGACAAGAACATGACTAGTTAATACACTCTTCTATTCAGTGATAAGGACAACAAACCTGTTGTATTGTATCGATACTTGCAGTATGTATATCTGTGAAGATCCAGCTTTCTCTAGAATGTACTCGCCTGGTGAGCTGATACCACTTGATGCGATTCGAATCCCATCTGAATCTGATCAGATTTGTTGTTTGAGGATAAAAGGCTGTGAGCCTATAATAATAATAATAGTAACAATAACAATAATAATCTTTCTCCGGTACATCTCTGTGCTTGTCTAGTTCTCTTTTGAATAAAGTCGATTGGCAATGCGGACACCACTTCTTCTAAGAGTCTGTCCCAGGAGTTGATTGCTCGACGCGAGAACCAGTACTCTGTGGAGACTCCATTCGTCTTTTGCTTTTGTATTCTCCTGCTATGTCCTCTGAGGTGTGCCGACCTAGTGGGAAGAAAAAGAATTGTAGGTGAGGTTCAAATTCACTTAGAATCCTGTGTAGCATAATCAGACTTGCCCTGTTTCTGCGAAAGGATAAAAAGAAGAGGTCCAGCTCCTCAAGTCGATTTTGTAGGTCAAACCAGCCATGACAGGAATCATACAAGTAACTGCCCTCTCTACTTTTTCTAGAAGACCTGAGTAATTTTTCAGACAAGGATTTAGGTCTGTGTACAATTTTCTAGTTAGGACCTAACTAAGGATCCAATCCAATCCAATATTGATAGTGCGAGCGTAGAAAACTGGTAGTTTTTGATCTCTCGCGTCTAGTTCTTAGGGCTTGGTTCCAGTTGTTCGGTTTACTCCTGCAGTGGACGAGGAAATCCCCTCTGCTTTCTTGCTTTTAGCTTCGGTGAGGTGGATGTTTTGTGGGTTAGTAGGTTGTAATTTGTAGAGTGATTAGGGAGCTACGGGTTGCTGGGAAGTTTAGAGAACTGCCGTGACTCCTGTCTGTGTAGGTACCTGAAGAGAATAGTAAGGTAGTGGTAAAGGAATGAAGAGAGAATAAAGAAGAGAGTGAAGTAGCACCATAGAGACTCTGGGAGCTGGGTTAAGGCCGTATCGCTAACCATCCTTGCCTTTAAACAGGAGTTTGCGTAGATAGCCACTCCCCCTCCTGCTCTATGTTCCCTGTCCCTGCGGAAGAGTTCCATGCCAGCAACACGCATCTCTTCGTCGGAGATGTCCGACGAGAGCCAGGATTCGGTGATGAATATGATGTCGTAGTGCTGATGTTCACGCAGCGTCCTCATTTTTGCTACCTTCCCTATTAGCCCCCTAACGTTGCTGTACATACATATTAGAGTGTGCCTGATGAGAGGGGAGGTCTGGATGTGTATTTTCGCGGGATGAGCGCTTACGTGGTTGAATTTAGCCTCGCCAGTCCTCATAGGACTGGCATTGTTCCGTTTTTTGTGTTTTGTTCTTAACTTGGGTGGGGGCTGTAGCAGTGGTGGCTTCTTTACTTGATGTATCTGACTCACTGGTCAGCGCCTGTGTGACGACCACTGACTCCAGAGGTCTTGGTGGTTGCCGTCTCTCCTCTTGCCTTGTGGGTCTAGGCTTACTTTCACATATACGTATTGAGCCACCCATGCGATCTTTCGCATTATACCATGCGTGCAGAACGTCTGTGAGGGAGGCATATGAGTCGAACTGGACGGCAAGTAGTCTGGGATTGGGTATGGTCTTCAGGTGCGCTGGCCTTGGCAGTCTACTGACGCTGTTGGCCGGTATACTGTTGAGACCAACTTTGGTTGAGAGCCATTGCCATTGTTGGACGTCGTGAAAGTACCGATCTTTGACCGAGCTGTCACTTGGCAATTCTGGAATCCCATGTACAACTATAGTGTTGTTTCTGTTGGGATTTCCAACCGCTGACTTTCTCTCCTCCTCTCTTATGACCATGGCTTGTCAGGCCTGGCCCGAATTTTACAGGCATTAACAACGTCCGGTTGTCGCGAGAGGAGGAGTGTGTCTTCAGCCTCTTTGGCGGTATTTAGGGACACACGTAAAGGGGGTGGCTTATCTCGGGGTGCATGGCTTCCTCGAGAAAGGCGACATAAAGTTGCAGGGAGGGGAGGGAGTCCCAGCATCTGACAGTAGTCGGTCCACATTCGGCTGTCAAATTGTTCCCTCTCGACCAACAATGAGTCTGTCGATACATCGACGTTGAACAAAATGATCGAGTTGGTCCTCCTGTGACCTGGGTTCGTTGTGGGTGGCACGCCCGACTTCCCAATGGGTTTGAGTAATTCCACTGGTTGTTTCTCAGTCACGGTGTGTGGGGTGTTCGGAATGGGTTTCGTAGAGGCTTCGGCGGTCGATGTCTTTGGCCATGCGCTTGACGTCCCCTGGGGCCGGGTAGGGGTATGGAGACTTGACCTAATATGGTCCCCACGCGAGGTGGCGTGCCCACAGCTGGAGCTCTAGGTCTGTTTCCAGGTCTCTCTGTGTTATCCTTTGGTGTTAACCCTACTTTATTCGAGGATGCTGGTAGCTTTTGCGTGGCGGAGAGCATCTCCTTCAGGCTTTCTGTGCGGAGTGCGGGCATTTTCCTGCACTCTGGACAGATGTACCAGAACCACTTGCATGGTTGTCTCTTCATCAGCTTATAGTATTGTCGGGGGACTTTGGTATCGCAGTGGCAATGCGCCCATCGTTGACACAGGTTGCATGCAAATGCCTCATCGACTACCGAAACAACTTTGGTGCAAACACTGCAGCCATCGGGTGTCGTAATACAGCCTTCCTTCCATGAATAAGGTGCTACGGATTGTGGCGAACTGCTTGTGGCTGCCTTGTTCTGAAGCCTTTTACGTCGTCTTCTATTTCAGGCATGGTATGATCCTTGCTCAAGATAGGACTAGTTTGTGACGGGCTAGTGCTTCTCTGTGTCACCTGTCTGATGGCGACTGGAATTCTAGAAACATGGGTTGGCCACTTCTTCAGAAGTTCGGTGTTCTGCCCTACCTCTGTTTGTCTTCTAGTACAGACTAGTGTGTTGTTTAGGGTGTTACTGGCCGTTGTTGTGCACGACCGCGTTATCCGTGTCAAAGCTTCAGACCTAGCGTTTTGGGCAGACATGTCGCTATGATATAAACTTCTTGGGAAAACAAGTAGTTAACAACAATAAGAGGGTTGAAGACTGAATGCAGCAAAAGGACAGAATAGAAAAGGGAAGATAATTTATGTTGGCTCACCTTCAGACACTTGTCACTTGATCCTCTGCTCTTGACCAACGAGTTTAACCGTAAGCTCCAGATGCGTATGTATAACCAGGAAGATATTTCCTGGGGAATGACCTCCGAGGAGAACCGAGAGCTAAGGCAGTTTGGCAGCTGAAACGCCCAAGAACCACTGACAGGAGGTAGACCGGTTGGTTCAAAGGAATAATAATGCCAATTTTCAACTGTTGAGGAGTGAGCTGACGAATGCGCAGGGGTGAGGTGCGTGGATGGACAGAAGTGCTGCAAACGTTCGATGTTTTTAGATTGAGTATTGCAAGTGGGAGTTTTTCATTGTGGAAAAATCCAAAAGCTGAGAGGCGAGCGAAACACGTATATAAGATGGTGAACATATCCTCACATATTTTTGTAAACGTTTTGCATAATACCCAGTGTCCTAAAAATTCGGACTGCGACCAATTGACAGTGTGCCGTGATTTTCAAAACATAACTCGCTGGAACTCCTAGGTCATTGTGGGTCAGTATTGAGGGAAGAGGAGTCCCACCAACATCGTAGGTGATGCTGTCTGTGTGCTCCATGTGCTTGTTCACACATATACTTGCGTTGATAAACATGAGCCAACTGTCTGACCAGGTAAACAAGCTGTTTAGGTTTTTCTGGAGTGCACGTTTATCCTCGTCTTCTCTAATTTCCCACCAGATGTTTACATCATCAGCGTAGAGAACCATAGAGGAGTTCATGATATTTGGTAGCTCACTTATGTATGGGAGGAATAGCAGGGGGCCCATGACTCTGCCTTGCGTCACTCCACTATCTACCGATTTTCAAGAGAATAGTTAACAATTGGTCCTCATTCCTACCAACAAAAAACTCTTTAATCCATGTAAGTAGATTGCCAGTGATTCCGAAACTGCAGTCTGCCGAGCAACCTGAAATGAGATACTTTGTCGAATGCCTTACTGAAATCTACGTAAATGACATCTACAGGCATCCTATATCCTTAGACTTAACCGAACTTCCTCTGACTGTGAGAAAGTTCGTCTACCAGGAGAAATTTCTTTGAAAGCCATGATGCGAACGAGAAACTAGAATGTTTCTTTCTGAGTAAACCGTTATGGCTTTCTGTATTACTGTTTCTAGATTTTTACTACGTTACTAGTCAAACTTATCAGTGTAATTTGATGGGTGTTGCCTAGATCCTGCCTTGTAGATAGGTGTAACTATGGCATCCTTCCAATCACTGACAGACAGTCCAAACATAGTAGTCAATAGGCTGGCTACATAGAGTGTAATCTCTGTGAGGATCCTTGAGTGCAACTCATCCAGCCCTGTTGATTTTTCCACACCGAGAGTACTTAATGTCCGAAATACATCATTGCGATCAATGTCCACAGAGTTAATTCTGTTGGATGTCAACGCTTCTACTGTTGAGGTAAGGATTTCCGGTCGGTGACCACTCAATGGGAGAAACACAGGTCCACGCTAGGTCGATTCAGTCGTGGTTTTTGGGTTTTTTTGTGATGGTTTCGGAGATAACCAATCCTAGCCGGAAAGAAAATATGAAGCATATCAGTACCGAAGTCATTAAGGATACGGAATGCCGGTGGAAAGTCACTCCTTTTCCCATGATAAGACAGCAAGAATACATCCCGTCGATCTAGTTGTTCCTCGCTAGGCAGACTGGAAAGGCCGAGCATAAGCTTAGTACTTACCGTTTGAGCATGCTCAAGTACGTCAGTATCCTTTTTAGGCATGGAGTGGTTGCCTGAATTCAGTATTCAGTTAGATCTAACATGTGAATAGAGTACGTCGAACATGTTCTGTTCAAAACTTGGAAGCTCTGCGTATGGACCCTAATACACGGAAGTCTTTCGCTGCAGCTGCATTGCAGTCTGCGGAAGTTTCTAAATTATGGCTTATGATGACACCAAAGTTTAGGACCGGGCGTAGTGGTGCACCATCAACGGAATACTAGAAACAATTGCCATGATCAATGTGTGACATTACGCTTTTACTATGGCTGATTTCCAGACACCGAAGTTTGGGCCAACCCACTTCATGCGTATACCTATCAGGATCATTCCTTATGACTCTGCAAACGTTTTCATCGTCATCGAATAGCGACACCAAAGAGTTCAGGATTTGCATTAATCGTTTAGCATACAACAGGGAAGGGTGACCTATGATTGTTGCTTGAGGGACTCTACTCGTCACCGGTTTCTGCCTTGACAGTGTCCCATTAACCCTCACTCTGCCTTTCACACAGAAAGTCCGTAATTCAAATATGTAATGTAGCGTCAAACCGAAAAGAGGAGAGGTTTCCCAGTGATTTTACATGAGACTTTATCAAAAGCCTTACTGAAGTCTAAAAGCACGGCATCTATTAGCAGTTTTCTGTCACGGGCTGCAAATCATTCCTCTTGCTCGGTGAGGAGATTTACTAAACAGGAATGTTCAGTCCGAAATCTGTGTTGCTGTGATGCCGAAAGATTATCTGATTCAAGATTGTTAAGTACCCTGTCATGAATTATTTTTTCGAAAACCATGATGGCTACTGGACAGATTAACAAAGCGATAGTTAGATACTAACTGATGACTATTCGCCTTAGGAACTGGGCTGATTATGGCATCTTTCCAGTTATTGGGGCGGCGGGTCTAGGATAAGGACATATTGGAAAGATCAGTAACTGGCTTAGTAACAATGCCTGCCAGCGAAGATGATAATCTAGGATGCGGACCGTCAGGACTCGGGGATTATTCAGGCTTAAGATTACCAGGCAACTGAAAGAGCGTTTCCTTTGTTACGTGCAGCATATTCATTGGTGGGGCCGTTTTGACACCACCGTTGAGCACTTCATTATCTTGACCTACCGAGGCTTCGCTGAAGTATTCCAATAAGCACTTAGATTCTGTCAAACCATCTGACCCCTCACTTATCATTAGAGAGGGTATTCCACACTTCTTTTCTGTCCTTCTAGTGAATGAGCAAAGTATTTTAAGACAGTTTTTAAAATCACTTAATAGCTGTTTCTCGTATGTTATTGAGACTGTGTAATCAGGGTTTTACACAGATTACGGACTTCAGAGTACTTAGTCTTAGATGTTTCCACTCCAGTTTCTTAATACAAGCCCCATAAACGTTTCCTTCACCTTATTAGTTTTTGAGTATCCTTACCAAACCATGAGGGTGGGGCAATGCGAGGGTCTTCGTGAGGTCGACCATGGAATAAAGGGCATTGTTACCTCTTCGAATATGGTTCTAAACCAAGTGTTCTCGATAGATGAGTCCTTATCAACAGTCCAACCATTATCGACTGCGCAAACCCTTATCCCTGAAATGTCTAAAGACCACACAGTAAGCCTAGGGGAAACAGTATCGTACTCAAACTCGTACGTTCGAAAACCAGAAGTTAAGACCACATGATTGACATTCACTAATGGGGTAAATTGCCGTAAATTCGTAATATTTTCACATTGATGAGCTAAAACCGAATCTAATAACGACGACTTGTGTTCTAAATCTTAGTGTTGTAGAAGTTACGTTTTAAACTAAGTCAGACTCCAACACTGTTAAAAGCAGATCATTTTCGAAGCAACTGCCTGAGACTAAGGATTTAGACTCTTCCCAGTTTATATATGGAGTTGCCTATATGATTTGTAATGGTCAAGTGTTTTAATTGTGACCTAAGTTAGCCATTAATTCTTTAGACCGAAGTGATTGATACAGCCGTATTCTACCGATGGGATACTATTTCAACAGCACATAAAACGATCATCATATGGTGTTATTACTACATGTAGTGAATACCTACAATTTTGCATAGACTGACTGATAAGCGCTAATCGCTTAGAGTCCTGACTAGTTCATCAAGCCTGGTTTGCGGTGAACACTTGTCTTTATCGTTGTAGATGGTACTGGATCAAAGCTCGCAGCGTTTTTCTATGATTTCCGAACTTTACTTTCGGCTAACGTCGAAGATTCTTGATATTCTATCTTTGTTTGTGTTGTCTTACCACACCTATTCTTTTCAGTGTAGATATTCAGTTTTCCTCATGTTACGATGAGTTTACTGATACCTAGATTCTTTGCCTTATGGCAACAACTATAGAGTAGGACCTGTTTTAGTCAATGTCCAGAGGGATCTAAGGCTGTAATTGAGTCAGTTTACAAATTCTCGAATACTTACTCTTACATGCTTATGCCTTGCATAAGTTTCCTCTGTTTTGAAAGCTACCTTGCGAAGTTGTGTATTGTCCCAATTTACCACACATCTAAGCAACATAGTCAAATTAAAAACAAACCAAAATTGATAACTGGTTTAGTAACATATACCATTCAGGCAACTAAAGATATAAATTCGTGAGTGTGGTTTTAGACCATGTTTGAAGGTCTGGATACTGTTTACCCCTTACTTTTATGATCTGATCTTTTCATACTATTCATATAGGAATTTTTTATTTTGTCTTTGTCGAGCAGTTCCTCACTGTGCTCAACCATACAAGGGTGTATGATGTAGTCAATCTTGTAAGTAGCCAGTTTCCACACCAGTTCTTTTAGGTTGCTATAATAGAATATATTCTTGTATTGAGCGGTGTAGACGTAAGTAAACATCTGGCTTCCTTGACCAGGTCTGAAGTACACTGGATTGATCTTAAACTAAGGTTGGGAACCAGAAATGTTTGGGATACAGCAAACTGGCAACAGTGAATATCAGGTTATATGTTGATTAATATGTTACAAGTAATTGAAAGTATTCACCAATTTGAAATCACTTGTTTTCAGCGATATAATGACCTCATATGAATCGAGTAATAATGAATATGGGAATTGCGATTGGTTCCGTAATATACAGTCACGGAAAGGTCCTCCTGAATTTAAACCAGATTCTTCTGTATTCAGTAAAGGCTTCTTGGTGGATAACCGTACACAACGGTTTGTGGAGCGTTACTTCAATGCATTTTATTTAGTTGATGTTGGTGGGGAGTTGGAAAATGACATCTGTATCCTGAGGCATAGCAATACTGTGTGTGTTGTTGGTCTTGCCTTTGGACACCACATATTTAGACGTTGTGCTACGGACTCATTTGATAACAAATCTGCAGCACATCACCAAATCTTGGGATTGGACTATCAGGTAAAAGGTGTTTTCATGTTTCCGAATGTCTTTGATCCATGACCTAAGTTGTCGTAAATGTGTATCTCTTATTAATGAGTATTTATATTTACGAATTGCACCACTAACTTCCCAATTAACTTGCTTGGGAAGTCTGATCAGCTCCGGTGGGTCAGCGATCGACGGAATTTTGACAGGGGTACAAAAGGTTCGCTTGGGGTGTGTCAGCTTAATCTGTCACCGCATGATATCAGACTACCTACTAAGAACCGACTGTACTGTATTGAGATTTGCTGTGTTGTGGTATATGGCCTAGAAACGTAACCATTAAAGGTAGATGACATAAGAAAGCTTCAGTTTTTCTGCCATTGTTTCCTTCGTGGAATAGGCAGCGCTGTGGAACCATTACGTCAATAATGCAACCTGTCGTAGAACATTAGGTAAAAGAGGTTATTCAGCTAATGTCTGTTCCGACAGATAGTGAGTACAATGGTATACATAAGTTCCTTAAGTGACGAATCATGCATCATTTGTTCAAGGATCGCGAGGCCTTGTGGTCAGAACGCCCTAGTAAGTTGGAAGCAGCAGCTGCCTTTGGTAATAGAAGGAAGCTGTCCCAGCTCATTAACCACTAGCAGCAGAAAGCCTGATGTCAGTGAGGTGGTCTGTGAAGTAGATGGTATGCCCATCCACAACCTTCGTAACAACCAGAAATGATGGATGAAGCACTTAAGAAAACTTAATCTGGTATACTGTTCTGACCACATCGTCTTTCGTGTCTTGTGATGGATGCCGTGCGCTCCAGTTAACACAGACCTACTTAACGAAGTAGAGGTCCTAAAAGAACTTCAAATAATGAAGTACCATAAGGTACCTAACCTGGCCAACTTACCCTTGACTCTTTTTTAATGATAGAATTGAGACTGTGGCCATGAGTAGAAAGATTGTTTAAGAACGTAAGACAGACTGAAGAGTTCCACCACTCTAGAGTGAGGTCATTGTTGTAGCCATCCTTAAAAAAGGTTTACATGACTTATGTTACAGTTATCAGGATATCAGTTTGCTATAGAAAGTGTCTACAATATTGGTTGCGACCTGACTCTGCAAAACGCTTAAAAAATGATCTATGAGAAACAGACTTCGTTCAGATAAAAGATGCATTGATCAAATACTCGAACATCATCACACATCTCAGACCAACGACCATTGCGTTTCCTGATGCAAAGGATGTTTTTTTAAGTTGAGTGGGCCTGCGTTTTTCATTATTCTGTTGGTAAAGGGTTTGCACCTTGAATGGGCCATACTTTGGAGCCTCAGGCAGTGAGAGCATACAACCACCTCTCGTTGCTGTAAGCCAACTGTGTAGTTAGTCAGAGCCTCTCGATTTCACCAAACCTGTTACGCCTTGCCGACGATGACATTTTGGAAAAATTCTGAAGGATATGTGTTTTAGTTAAGATCCATTTTCAGATGAAAGACTTTTTTAACCTGTTTTATGCGGATAATATTGACCGTGTGACAGCGTTTAGGCTGAAAGCTAGTATATCTAGTTAGTTTTGTGAGATTTACTGTATTATTTGTGCGAAATTCTCTACCATACATGCATATATTACGGAGTAATCATTTTAGAAGGCACTTATCATTTTCTCCACTTATGTAATTTTTTAGTTTTTCTGCTAAGTAACTTCACTGTCCCCCTTTTATAGCTCGCCACGGAAGATGCTCAGATAGAAAGAGGCAGTTTGGCATCTGCCAACCTTCTTCATCTCTGATACCAACGAGATTGATTGATTGACCAACGAGATATCCGACTAGCTACCGAAGGATGCGTTTATCACATTTTAGTCTGTTATGTCGTATTATTAGGGTGTGAGATTCGGACTATAAGAAAATCTATGAAGCGATATCTACGCTGGCTAACAAAGTCAACTTAGAATCTCGCATACAGATGCTTCAGCCCGTTGCCATGCAAAGAACAGGTGGATAGGAAAAGAGTGATATCAAAGAAGATTAAGTAGTGTGAGAGAATAAACAATCTGAAGATACCGGTAAGTGCAAATATTCAAGCTTAGGAAGGTTTCAAGAAGTATATGCATCTGCGCCATTGTGACCTATTTTCAGCCATGTCAGCAAGAGTTCTCAACCCCTGGTCCCTGTCGTCTCGGGGACCCCGCTCAAGTAGTCTACTTCTCTCCACATGGCTCGGACCAACAGTCAGGGAGGGACTTCATGCAGTGTTACTACGTCTTGTTCTGGCCATCCTGAACCCTTTTCAGATTTAATCCAGCTTCCGTTAGCATTGCACGTCGAGATAGACGGTGACTCGCCATGCGCAGTACATTTTCAAGCCATATCAGTCCACTAAGGTTCACAACCTCACCAATCGACTTGCCTTTCTTGCCTATCACCCTTCGCCTGACCTCAACACTGCTCACACGGTGATTCCACCAAACACAAGCAATGCTGTGAAAACATCTGTGATCAAAACCCTGTAACCGCTTCATATCTTCTACTTTCAGTGGTCATATTTCACAGCCGCGTAACAGGACAGAACAAACTGCAGCTCATTATACTCGTCCCTTGATAGACAGTCGGATATCTCGCCACTTGGCGCCACAGATGACACAAGTTGGCAAGTGCCAAACTGGCCTTCTGTATCCGAGCTGAGATTTCGTCAGCAACCACCCCGTTTGGGCTGATGCAACTTCCCAACAAGTCTTCGATTCCAGTTGTCTTCGCAGGATCGCGCACATCCGGTAAAATTGTCATTCGAGAATCGTCGAGGTTAGGCGAAGTGTACTAGACAAGAAGGACTAGTCAATCGATCAGGTTATGAATCTTGACTAACTGTGGAGGTTTGGAAATATACTATATTATATGTGTGTTTCTCATACCGATGGAATGGGTGTGTTGATGTGCAATGTTAGTTGAAGTTGGGTTGAGTTGTAAGACGGAGGTTGAGGATGAGGAGGTTAAGGTGTTGTACACTTTTATGAAGTCTATGACTGCTGATCTGAGCCGTGTAGATTGCCTAATTGGGGTTTGTGAAACGATAAGAATCATCTATTCATTCTTTCTCTTCTCATATACTATTCTCCACCAAATATTACTTTTTCGACACACTAATTTGCATGTTGCTGTGAAGTGTGGCAATTCGAAGTAATGCTTTTGTGTGTGAGGGTCTGCGTTGGCTTAACATGTTTGCGCGTGAAACCAATTCTAGGTATCTTTCCGACTTATAATCAGGAGTAGTGTTTAATCATTCGATTCCGTGTAATTTTGATCCATGATATGATATTCATCCTATGCACTTCATTGATAAGTGTTTTCATCAGAACATGTCGAATAACTTGTGAGACTCCGTAATTGTTTTTTATTTGTAAGTAATAATGTCAGTTATTATGATATCTCTTGAATTTCTACTTGTTTTCTCCACACCATTCTTGATGTTGTGCAGATCACACTTTCTGCTCTGGAAATTCAGGTTCCCAAAAGAAATCACAGTATGATTTTATGATTGAGTTCCGTATGCTTTTATCATTCTCGTCAAAAACTGAGCATTTAGAGCAAAAAAATTGAGAACAATTGTTTTCATTAACGTTTTCTTCATATTCTACGGTTATAAATCCATGAGAATAGGTGAAATACAACAGCCAAAGTAAGGCATAATGTAAAATTACTATTGCAATGTCAAAACAGTCAGTGTTATGGGTAAGTGGAGATCAAGTCAAATAGATTTAAGTTTTTATCAGGTAGAATAATCTATTATATAAGTTGTGCAATGAGATCAATATGGAGTGAACAAATACTAAATAAGGAGACAAGATCTAGAGATAATGATACAATGCAAAGGGCGTACGCGTGCTCGTGAAAAAGTACCAGCTAGATAAAGGAAAGGAATGACAAAGTACTTCAATATCACACCAAGGTAAATCACGCCATTTCTGTGATATATCGTGTTCCTTGCAATCTCCTCAAAGGGGCACGACTACGCCTCTTATTTACAGCTGAAGCCATAGGTATCAACACAAGAAAATTTGATCTGTGTTCAAAAGAAATATGTGCATCCACTTTGTCTACCGTGACCCATAATAGGGTGACTTTTTTAATGAACTTTGCTACCACAAATTTCACATTTTAATCTTCCACCTCTTTCTTCTAAATTTTCTCCCTGATTTCATTGATAAACATTCATTTCGAGGTAGTATTCATCACAGACGGAGAATCAGTTGGGGAACCTGTGGGGTCAACTAGTCAGAAGGGAAGCGGATACCATCTGAAGACTGTGTAATAGTCGCGCTGTATCATGGATTGACAGAAGTTGGGAACTGTGAACCATTAAACTCCGATCTAGTGGCTGAATGGTTAACGCGTCCGCCGTGAAACCTGAAAATCCTGAGTTCGATCTCTAGCCGAGTAGTTAGTGCATACTGCTGAGGAGTCCCATACTAGGACGAAACAGCTGTCCAGTGCTCCTAGGTTTTCAATGGTTCTGCAATTGATATCAGTCCGTGATGAATACCGTCTCAAAATTAAAATCCCCATTCACCCACCAAAACATTCATTTTCTTATTTTTGTGCCCTTGTTTATTCATACCAGTAAGCTTTTTCAACCGTTGCATAAAACTTCACATTTGTTATTTGTTATTGTATTCACATAATTTTCCACTCTACTTAAATATAAGTCATGGCTACATAATGGTTGTTTGACCCTTAGCAAACAAACACACACGTTCATAACCCAATAAATGTATATAAATTATCATGTGACTATCTGAGATAGCTGTAGTTTGGCGGACTAGTATTTTGTAAGTGGGTGAAGGTGAAATGAAAATTTGGACCAAGCGGTAATAACGCATCACGAATCCACATGGTAGTCCGGCAAAACCCTTGATGACTGAAGTGAAGTAAGAAATCTAGTCAGCAGTCGGACCTCATAGCTCAGTTGATAGAACACCGGACCGGTAACCCCGGTGGTAGTCACCTGTTCGAACCCGACCGCGGTCCGAATTTTCATGTCACCTTCAATCATCACCCAGTATAAGTGTATATAAATGAATCACTATCTTCTGATTTTGTCTCCTTGTTTCGTAGTCGTTCTGTCCATAATGATTCGATTGCACAGCTATCACAATAGACTGATTACTGTTCCATTTGATTTGACCGCCATTTACCTATAATACTGACTGTTTTGACATTGAAATAATAATTTTACGTTGTACCTTATTTTGGCTGTTGTATATCACCTATTTTTATGGATTTATAACTGTAGAGTCTAAAGAAGTTATTAAAAGCAATTGTTCTTCGAAATTATTCTTATTCTGAATAATCTATAGGGATCTTTAAGTGTCCATTTTTCAAACACCTTTGTATCTTGTTATTACTTCTGGATTCACGTAGTTAACCAATTTTAAGGTGATTTGAATTACTTAGCTTGGAGAGCCGAATTATTTTGGTTGCACCGTTTATCGGCATTATCCGAAGCGAGGGGAAAGGCAGTTCAGTGTTTGTATTACTCTGACCTAGGTAGAGGACACTAAAAATTGGTTAGATTGATTTCCAGCTACCCATGTCAGCAATACGTATCATGTGGAACGAATAGTGTCTTGTTCCCAGTTACGTCAATTGTTTCCTGTTGTTGTTAGTTATCTAACCCGATGTTTTTATGTTTTTTCTACTTTAGATCTCCAGTGGATTAAACCGTTTGAAAAACAAAGTCAAGGGTCGTCGTAAACATGGAGGACATGTTTTGAATAAATCTACTGATATACTAGCTTATGCTGTTTGTGATCGTGGAGTAAAACATCCTATAGTATGCGGGATTCCAGGACGTCTTCTGGAAGTAAACAGTAATCTCGATATAAAAGGCCAACCTGGTTCTTGTACACCCATACATTCCAGTAGATCTGATAATTCAATTTTTTCTGGTTCAGTACTAAAGTTAACTCCGTTAATAGACAATGGGGACAGTGCTGTTGTGGGCACCTACTTGTCTATCATAATGCAGACTTCAAAGTCGAAGAATTGTCAAAATAGGAAAATAACTGAGGACTCTGAGGTAGCAACTTCACGGGGTGATTCTCCTAGTCGAAGTCCCGTAGCTCCTGTAGATGACGTTCCAGAATATATTGACTGTCTCGACCAGCTAGACAATACATCACATATTGATGATTTTATTGCACAAACATCACTCTCCAAAGCTCAAAAGGTACTTAACTGGAGTGAATACGTTACTCTTAGAAAACCTCATTGTACATAAGAAATCCCCAATAAATATTTTTTGTTGTTTTCAAGAAAAGCTGTTTTCTTTCTTTACAATGCCTACGAGTGTTCAACAGATTGCTTTTCATTACCTGGTTTTTAAGTGTAATGAATGCTGTTTATTTCTATCCAATTTGTTTTGTAGCAGTCCTTATCAGTGAATATCTTTCAAGACTACTTGATCGAAGTTTCTTTTGGTCAGTGTATTAAAATGCAAATCGTAACGTACAGAGAGACAGATAAATTAGTGCAGAATGTTTCACAGGAGTTTATCACTTCAAAGTATCGCATATCACAGGAAGGACAGCCATAGGAATTGAACAACAATAGAATAATACAAGGGTATGCGAAAAGGAACGTTGGATGGGAGAGAAAGAAAATAATTGAATACCACGTTATTATAATACTGGAAATGGTAAACAGTAAATGGCCAGTTTCGAGCCGTGCCATTAAGGATTCTCAACCATCGGTTTCTAGCATTTCTTGGTGCATAATGAATAAGCCTGCACCTCTCTAAACCATTCAGTCTTTTGGCGTCAGGTTCTAACTTGGAGATACGTTTTTCGCCTACAAAGATTTTGTCTTCCGGTGTTAGATAAAAGGCTATCTGTAAAAAGTTCTGGACCTAAATATTGTGTTTGTATGGGATCAGTAAGGTATATCTAATGCTTCGAGAGACCTGATATCACCAGTAGGTTTATGCATAGTCCTTTTGTTTCTAGATTCGAAAACACGTAAGCTTATGATATCGCTTTATGTTCTTTGTTTATTTACGAATGTTCCACTTGTAAAAGCTGTTTTTTATCTATGCGACTAAATCGTGTATATAAACATGGAACTACCGACGAGCTATTTAAAGTTGCTGATATTTAGATGTACTTTCATGTAAAGTTCAGGTTAAATGATATGATGTATAATCAGACAGATGGAGTCGCAAGGGGGTCCCCACCTGGTCTTCATGGCAAGCCTCGAAAATAGGCCACTAAAGGAAATAATCTCAGGAATTTATCTGAGTGAAAGGTACATAGAAGATGCTTTTTTTTATTTCTGATGAAACAAGTCCAGTTGATGAACTGCTCAGACAATCCAATGATTGGCATCCATCTATAAAATTCACAGTCGAGGAAGAATTTAATTCAACGTTTCACGTGATGTTAAGGAGGAGGGATGATGGCTCACTGCAAAGATCAGTTTATCCCGAATCAACTTGAGCTAGACAGTTTACACTTTTTCACCTCTTGAAATCAATCCTTCATTTTTCAGTTTGGAGGTTTATGGGAGATTCATTGATTTCGATGTATTTATCATTGATTGACGTCAGTTTGAGGGCTACTAAAAAACTGTTAACACTGAACAGCTACTTCGTTCTAGCATGGGACTCTTCAGCAGTACAGAATCGTGAACTTCAGATTTCGTGGTAATCACGTTACCATTGAACTAGTGGAACAGAATCCATCAGTCCACATTTTCCCACTTCTATCGTCCACTTGAACCAATTCTCCCCGCTCATCAATTGTATCATGTGTAGTACTGACTGAGCAACTTCGACATTTTACTAGTTATGGAAGCGACTATATATGATAAAGTTTATTGAGGAGAAATATTTCTTCACTTTAGCTGCCATTTCACATACTGTGACAAGTAAACTTTGGTCAGTAATATAAATTAAAGGATTATTTTAATTACTATTTATTGGTAGATTATTTGGAATAGGTTGATTTTTTCCCTATTAAATCTTGTAAACTCTGTTTAAAGAAAATATAGTTTCAACAAAATAATACGAAGACGTAAATTGTCTTTGGAAGGTGAAAGAATACCGAAATATCGTATTATTTACTTGATTACGTTTCGAGCATAAATTATTGCTCATAATCATATCAATGTGACATTGATATGATTATGAGCAATAATTTATGCTCGAAACGTAATCAAGTAAATAATACTGTATCACTGTGCGCTTTAAATCAAATAAACAAATCTAATATGGAACTACATTCTACCACAGTGCCCAAGTTTTTCACTTATAATACCGAAATATCGTTGGAAAACAACTATTTATCAACATTTATTAGACAGCACAAAATAATTAAAGCGCCAAAACCAGCTCTTCACTTTGTCCCAAAGAAAGATGTCTTCATCAGTCTTCTGTTCAAAGATGACTCTCATAGCACAATCCTTAAGGAGAGACTTAACGCTGCTGTTAGAAGGATTTACTACGCATCTAGAGTTCGATTAATAGAAACCACTAAGCCTGTATATTCTCCCAAGCCCTTACAGCATGTGAACGACAATGTCACTTACCATTGCACCTACCAATTCAAATATACGTGTGGTGACACATACATTGGGAGGACTCATTGATGCATACAAGTAAGGGCCTCGGAGCATATTCTAAAGTGGGTTCAGAAGCAAATTGAATCACTTGAACCTATAAACGTTGGTGGCAGACGTCTAAATTTTTCGACCGCGAAACATATCGTTGAGACAGATCACAAAGTTGACATGGTTACTTCCTTTAGACCGATTTACAAAACATGTTAGGGACGGATCCTTAAATTTGTTGAGGCCATAGCTATTAGGAAGTTTAAACCACCTTTGTGTGTTCGAAAACAGTTTGTTATCACAGTGAGTCTCCCTTGGTAGCTTCAACTCTGAAACCAAATTTCGCGTACTTCTATTTTCCCTCTATTGATTTTCATTGTTATTTGGCCTTCCCACTTGACCTCTTTTTATATTCTCACCTCTTGTCTCTATAAATTTTCATATAAATACCTATGATAAGTACATGTGTGATCAGATTGTTCGAAATGTATTGCTCAAATGCATTATACGGTTCAGAAAATTTATATCTTCCTATTGTTTTGTCGAAATTTATAAAGGGAATTAATCGTTTTAAAAATATGGTTTGGTATGGAAATGATTTCATCTTCAGAGATTTTTTAAAAGTGTAGGGTGGACAGGGGTTCTCCAACGTTAAAATTCTCACTATTCCTATGAACTTTTTACGGGAGAGATATGTTTGTATACTTTCAAGTATACGGATGACGTAGTTTATTTAGACTTTGGATAGAATGAACTTCTTCAGTTCTAAACCACTTCATTATTTTGCCTTATTCTTCAATATAGGAATAATTCAATGTTATTGCCAAATCGTATATAGCAGATAAAAATCGAAGTCATTGAAACTGAGGCAAGTGGGTTACTTAAGCTGAAGTTGGCTATTGTAGAAGCTGCTTTAGAGTTCGTTAATCACTAATAGATTGAACCTTTGTTTCAAATCGAGTAACATAAATATGAATGTAGGATAATTCCATATTAGATCTGTTTATTTGAGTTCACAGCCTCTGTTGTATTACCCTATAAGGAGGGTACATCAGAAACTTTAAGAAGGATCCTCTAGAAAGCTAGAATTAGAGTGGCATTTAAACTTACCTACAAACTCACTCAGAGACAAACTTTGTCGGCTGGCTTAAGGATCCGATAGAACCAATTCAGTCAAATAATCTAATCTATCAAATTCCATGTAATGACTGTGAGGTCAAGTACATAGGTCAGACTAGGCTGTTGGGGTCAGTCAGAATAACCGAACAGGAATTCAGCTAAGTATAGAATAACAGACCCGAATAAGATCAGTAATGTAGGAAAAAACTCGGCTGTTGCAACGTACGCATTAACACACAACCACACAATGAGATGGGTAGGATAAAACCACTGTACTTAAGTCCAATATAATCAGGTGAAGTGAAAGAGAGATTGATTACTGAATCTTTGTTCATCAAATCAACCAACACACAACACATGTAATAGGAATGACGCAACATGTATACTAGAGATATTGAAGACTTTGCTACCAACAGAAATAAAGAACATGAGATGTGACATAACTATAAAATTCAGATGTCGAAAGGTGTGTGATTACATCGATATGACTATGAGCTATGATAACTTTTGCTCGAAACGTGGTCATCAAGTGAATAATACTGTATCGCTGTGAGCTATATATTAAATAAACAAATCTAATATGGAATTAAAAGTTCACCACAGTGCCCAAGTTTTACACCTATAATAATGAATATAGGATAGTTATGAGGTTGTTTTTTATGTTGGATTCGAAATCGTAACTATTGAAATTATTAGAAAGATGGCACTAACAATAAGATTCCGACTACTGAACTTAGAGTTCAATGGTGACTGAACTATTTGGACATCTGCATGTCTTTTCCATTTAATCAGTGACTTCACACACGTAACCAAAACAGATGGTTATTATTAAGGTTGTTGAGATATATTGAATATGAGGATGTTATTGTCCAGGTTCAATCAGAATCTGGTCCAAAAAATTCCAATCACTCTTCTGTAATGACTAATTTCTATCGAAAAGAGAGATAGTGGGTTTCATTGGTCTACTGAAAATTATGTTGTAGTGTTAAGTGTTCAGAAAAATATACTTACTGTCAAGAATAAAAAAAGTATATGTTTAGCACTTCCTAGTGTTTATATTCAGAACATAGTCTTTTGTGACACTATTTGTCTTCAGAAAGATCCCTTAAACTACAAGTAACTTAATTCACAAATATTTTTTCATTTTGTTGTGTCCGGACAGTGAATACTAGGGCGGTGGACGGCTTGTTTGACTTTCTAGCTCCTAATGCGCTTGAATAAGTTGGAGGAAAAGGATACAACTGCGGACTTCAACTCTGAGCTAGTTTTGTGTACACGGGAGGGTATCATCATCGTTAAGCGAAGCTTTAGATTTTTGGAATATTGCATATAAACAGTGTGGTTAGTAGCATGTGTGGTGACTTTAAAAAGAGTACAGAAATGTACTTAAAGCATTAGCTTCAGATATTCGGTGAATCTCACTCTGATGAGCTAAATGATGGGTTATTGGAGTTCCTGGAGTCATTTCATAGTGAATACTTAGACCTATAAAAAAGATATTAAGATTGTTTCAACGCTGTTGCAGCGAGAGGGATAGAAAGAGACTCAATCACCTTGTTCACATCCATAGAGTAGACAATAAGCCACACCTAGTGTGTGAGTGCTAGTGAAACTACCTAGCTGGCTAGTGGATCGGGTTTTAAAACCGGGATCCACTGGTTGACAGTCATAACCTAAGCCTCAGCTCCTGTGGCAGCAGTAAACAATAATCTGGCCTTCTGAAATTCAACAGCTAATGAGAACAAAGACATCAAGTTTGGCTCGTATTCACGTACCCTGGAAGGAGTTTTACGCATGGAACTTGTTGATGTGCTATTTATTTTCTCCCATGGGGAAATGCTAATGTTACTGGTTGTCTTTTTTATGTAGATTGTAGATTGACTTGAGATACAAATCATGTTCTATCTACAAAATGTACCCACTGGACGTATATAAAACCTCACCTTAGTTTTTATCGCATTTTACTACACCAAAGATTTGTCATTTATCTTCTAGAATATCGGTTGGTTGATTAAAGCAACAATAATATAAAAGCAAAACTATGGTAAAATGCAATTCCAATGTAACTGATACATTAGCTGCATCACACAGTAAAGCAATGTTATTTACTGGACCACATTTCGGACCTAATTTATTGTCCATACTCATCTAACGTTACTTGGGAAATTGCATCAGCTCAAACAGGTTGGTGGTTGAATAAATTTGTGCTCGGATAGAAAGGGACAAAATGGCATTCACCAATCTACGTCATATCTAGCATAGGCGAGATGTCCGACTACCTATTGGAGGATGAGTTTATCTCGCTCCAGTCTACTGTGTTGCATTATTAGAGCATGAGACTTGGCTAGTGAGAAAAGATGATATGTAGTGATTAAAAAACGTTTTTGATCACAGTTATCTTTGCAGGATCGCGCACATCTGGTGAAATTATCATTCGAGAATCGTTGAGGTTAGGCGAAGTGTACTAGACAAGAAGGACTAGTCAATCGATCAGGTTATGAATCTTGACTAACTGTGGAGGTTTGGAAATATACTATATTATATGTGTGTTTCTCATACCGATGGAATGGGTGTGTTGATGTGCAATGTTAGTTGAAGTTGGGTTGAGTTGTAAGACGGAGGTTGAGGATGAGGAGGTTAAGGTGTTGTACACTTTTATGAAGTCTATGACTGCTGATCTGAGCCGTGTAGATTGCCTGGTTGCGGTCCTTGAAACAATAGAAATCAATGGTTTGAGGATGTCAGTGAGGTGGCTGAAAATCAGTTTGCTCTCTGAAGCTTCTGAATTCTTGAATATTTCCATTAACCGTCATCTATTCATTCTTTCTCATTCCTTATCAAGTATTGCTTTTTCCGTACACCAACGTCTATACTGCTGTTAAGTGTGGCAGCTTGAAGTGATCCTCTTTGTCTCAATATAAAGAGGTGGAACTTACAATATGTTCACTATCATCTTCGCATACGCAAGTAATTCCCATCTTTGGGACAGGCCTATTCGATTTACTTCTTCCCTATCGTTAGTAAGATTGTGGTGAGTAAAATTATGTTTGAATCTCTTAAAGTGTCATAGTAATATGTAATGCAAAAGATTGAAGGTGCTAAAGCCAATGTTCAGTTGTTTTTTCAAACTTTTGCTGCAGGTTTTGTTAAGCCGCTGAAGAGTTTTCTGAATTAGCAAAAATAAAGGTCAGTTTTAAGCTTTTCACATAGACATTGGTAAATGAATAGGTATAGTGTTTGGGGTACTTATTAATTCAAAATTGTTCTTCCAAGGGCTCAAAGATATTTTCTACTCAGTAGGCGTGTTGTGAGTACAACCATCGATGAATATAAAGATCTCAACAATTTGAGCTTGACTTTAGACGATCAGTAAGCAGGACTGAGTAGGAAGTAAAACCAGTGATAAGTAGGACGGTTTTCACTCAACTTGTCTGTCTTCTGCGTTTAGCTTGATTTATAAAGTATTTCGTGATTACACTAACTCTGTAGTCACACCATTGTGTATCGCGGTCTGCAGTGAATATTTATTGTTGTATGCTCTACCCTAAACAAACCAGTGAAACAGTAGTTTATATATATATATATATATATATATATATATATATATATGCCTTATTAGGTGTCTGTGATGTTCCCAGTTATTCTATGAGGTAAATTTTTATGAAGAGTGAGTAATCATTATCTTTAGAAACTTTCGAGAGCTAATTTGTTCTTGGATTCTGTAGAATTTTTACTGAATGAACTAAACTCATTTCTATGTGTAGTAAAACGTATTTTTTTCACAGTTGGAAGTGGGTATGTACTCATCTTATTTCATCTCCAATTTCATCTATACCCATCATAGAAAGTATATTAAAAAGACAAAAAAGATGGACTTCAGTCAGCTTTTGTGAATACAATCACTCGACATTTAGTCAGTTCATGACACGCACATGGTTGCGTTAACTGCCCTTAAAATGATGATTCAACAAGCAAGTGCAATCCTACTTTGGTTTGCTGAAGCAACTGAAACTGGATGAACTCAACCTAAACTTTTTGTGCAGAAGGAAACTACAGTTAGTCTGACTCTTCCCTGGTGGCAAATCCTTCATGTAATAACATGGTCTTTTTCCATATCTTGTTTACTCATTGATTTCAATTCAACCTACTTGTTTTACATGATATTCTTCAATTTTCCGATTGTGAATAACCTAATCTTATTCTCAACTACCTACAAATGGACGTTTTAGTTTTATTTATGATTGTGGTACCATCATTCGTCATCTCTCCTTTTTGGAAAATTCAGTCAATATTCGTTGAAGTTTGTTATGTAGCCTTGGAACCAGGTGTTTCACGTGTTGATGCTCATAAGTAATACTTATCCGTGACCTGATATAATCCGAAACACTTGAGGATTCAAGTCTTTGCCATTATAACTTCAACTACTAAGTTAGTGAGTGGTTGACTTTTTCTTAAGCAACAGGTGGTATACATTAAGTATAGTCAGTGTCTTATAATCTGTTTTATGGTGAGGAGTAGAATCAAGGACAGGCATTTCGTCCTGTTTGGGCTCGTTAACTGGATGTACCTGCATCGTAGTGAGTGATGTTGTTCCCACTGAGACACGAACCCAGCACCCATCGTTTCAAAAAGCAAAGCATTATCCACTGGGACACGAGGGCCACCACTTGTGTGTCTTGGACTCTACTGGTCACCTCAGAATAAATGATAACATGATAAATATTCAAGCAGTATAGAGGCGTCCTCATAGGAGCCTATCTACTAACAGAGATCGAGCGATTCGACAAAGTAAAACAACGGGAAATTACAAGTATCATTCAACAGTTATCAATGTCTTTTAACCGGCAGTGCGAATAAACAACACTTGAATATTGAACGTAGTTTATTCCAGAATAATGAATTCGAAAAGTGAATAATTCACAGAATACTAATCCTAAAAGAAGAACTCAGTTTATATCATTGTTGTGATTATGATTATTAATGCCTAGAACTTTTTCTGCAAAGGGTACAATTTATCATTTCTAAGCATAACTTTTCTAATGCTGTCGTGTACGTACACATAAAGAGAATAAAATACACAAATATAAACTAACATGCAACTGTTATACAGTAGTAATCTTAAAATGAAAATTAGTAATTCGAAAATAAAACTTTTTATCGGTATTACGATTAAACACAAATATAACATATAAGTATCGCAACAGTTAAACAAATTCAAGAGTTCAGTACCCTAATAAATAATGAACAATTGACAGGTAGATACGAAAATTATTGAACAATATTAGCAGGAATAACAAAAGGAAAGCGAATGAATAAGAAAATCAAAATGGAAAATATGAACTGGGATGAACAAGTTTGTTTAGTTTTTATTAGGTAGTTGAATATTATAAGAATGATGCATTTTATATTTCTTTATGACATCCAGGTTCATTATCTGGGCATGCACATGTACGTGATCTTCCACCGTCATTAGGCAAACAAATATAACGGCAGCGTCCATTAGAATAACTACATGGGTTAGTTGAAGCTAGAAAAATAAATAAATTGAAGTGTAAGCGAATTCATTGGTTTTTTTTAATAGTAATAGCGCTTATTGGTTACCAGTTGAATCCAGAATGTGCGTTTTTTATTCGAGATGCGTAGTCTAGTGGATAACACTCTGACGTTTAGAGCAATGGATGTTGGCTTCGACTGCTACTGGGAACAAAATCATTCACTAGGAGACAGACACATTACACTGATGAATCCCAAATGTGACGAAATACACTTCTTGAATTATTCTATTAGTGACTGTCCATCAGTACTGTCAAACGGAAGTGTTGAGATATCCGCACAAGAGCTCATATGCTGATAGCAGCCGATCAGTTCAGTCAACAATGGCAAGGTAAAAGCTGTAGCCTATATATTGTTATGATTAACTCACCGTCTTATAAAGCATATCTAAAAGCGCAGACAAAAAATGTGGCGTAGAGGCTATTTGTATGAAGCTCTTGTGTCTCAGGCTTCAGTGAAATACTAATGAGTATAACAATAACGAATCTTCTACGTAGTACATCTCTACTTCGTAGTGGAATGATTGTGATCGCTCACGCAAAACAGCTTGCTGAAATTCGCCAGTCACATGTTTATTTATTAGTTCATATGCTTTTACTAAAAATTTCTTGTCTGGTAATAAACAATATTCTTTGAACATGTATATTTTAGATTAGGAAGCAGATAATTAAGACTGTTTGAAGTTTAATTTTCTTTTTTTGTAGATAGAACTCAAGCTGTACTGATCTTAGTGACTAGCAGAGGAATCCAGGAAGCGCTCTTCGTCCTATTTGGGACTCATCAGCTGGATGTGCCTGCATCCCATTGAGTGTTGTTCTCACTGAGGCTCAAACCCAGTACACTTAGCTTCAAACACCAGGAGTAATCCACTAAGAACTCAAGCTGATTGAAGTCTACTGCGCCTTTCTATGAGTTTTAAGGTGATCATTTTTTTATTGCTAAATAGACAATTTCATGTTTCTCGAAAGTATGTACATTGTTCGACAAGCAGAATACATACGCAACAAGAATGGGTCAGTCGGTCATCATTTGTGGTGTGAGGTTTATTGAAAATAGAGATATCAGTCAGGAATCAAAGTTCCTATCGTCTCTTTTCTTCTCCTAATTTTATGCTGAATAAGACATGGACAAATGAACGAAGATTGTTTTGTTCTATAAATTCTTACTGAACTTGTACCATTGTATGCATATAAGTAAGACTTTGATAACATTACATACTCTATATTAAATAACCAAGGAATTCTCTTTCGGATAGGTTTTGAATGTGAATAACTATTTCCAAATCAAATGTTACAGCAAAGTTTCATTCGAAATGAGTGGTTATAGCAGGTAGTTTTGGGTCTGAATAAACAAAGTGCTTGGTTATTTATCAACGTAATATGCTGACGTGCATAGGATTTTATTGTTGCCAATGAATAAAAAAATACTTTTCAAGAAAAATTATTTACTATACAAATTATTTGTAATATGATCCAGTCAGAACATCTCTCACTAAAAACAATAAAATACTGTTCAAAAGATAGGGAAAATTTATTTGAAGTAGGGAAATAAAAAATATACTTATTTCTTACCTTGGGGGCATTCACCAAGCACAGCTAAAGCTTGAAAACGATTCGAACAGCACACATAACGAACACGGATCCGACGATCAGGATTGGTCGAGTAAAATACCGTCCTGAACACAAATAACAAAAACATTTTTTTGAGATGAGTGGGGATTTTTAATTTAGAGGTAGTATTCATCACGGACTGATATCAGTTGGGGAACCATTGAAACTTTTGAGCATTGGGGAGCTGTTCCGTCCTAGTATGGGACTCTTCGGCAGTACACATCCATGACCCAGCTAGAGGTCGAACTCAGAACTTTCAGATTTCCCAGAGAATATGTTAACCATTCAGCTACTGGATCGAATTTCAATGGTTCACAGTTTCCAACTTTTGTCGTTCCATGATAGTGCAACTATCACCCAAAGTCTTAAGTTGTCATCCGTTGACTCCACAGGTTACGGCTTTTCATTAGAACTTCGTAATATCTGTCTAGAAGCATGCCACTAATGAGCACTATACAGTAATATATTTTTTAGTTGAATGGTTAACACGTTCGCCGTGAAACTTGTAGGTCCTGAGTCCGATCCCTCCTTCTGAGTCCCATACTAGGACAGAGCAGCTGCCCGATGCTCCCAGGTTTTCAATGGTTCCCTAATTGATGTCAGTCTGTGATGAATTTTTTGTTTAATGTTGAGAAAAACATCATGTTTGATTTTTTTCCAGTAGTATCAGTTAACCATTACCTTTCTTAAAGATACTTCATACCAAGTTAGTTATGTCAGAAGGCTACTAATTTTCTTCGTGACCTTACTTTCTGACTTGATTCTGTCAACTGAGAAACAGTGAGACCATGAGATCTAAAACCACCGTTTATTACAATTAGTTTTGAATAGTTCAGAAGACTTTACAATGATTCATGTAATCAAGAGTTTGGCCGATTACTTCCAGTCAAGAAGGTATTTCTGAGACTTTAAAATGAAGTACACTTCTTTGAAAATGTGACGTAGCACAGTTCACAACCCCAGTTCAACAAATTGCCAGTGATCTTTTCGAGTTGGACACACAGTATAATTTCTATTTGATGTTCCCAGTGGGATGTGCATCACTGAGAGGTTTTCATTGGATCGTAAATACAGTCTTTTTAACAGGAGTTATTGAACGAAATTGAGCAAATCTCTGCTGCATGTTATAGTTACATCCTGAAATTTTCCTTATTGATGCTTATAAACTGTATTATTATTTTGTTGAGTTAATGAAATGGTGATTTCCAAAAAATACATTTCATCAGTCTAATCTAATATTTAGCCGCTGTTGAATCGTGGTATTCATCTCTAAATCACTTTATATTTGTTTTTTGGAGAAAAAATTTTTTAAAGAATGCTAGAAATCTTTTATTTACAAATTGCTTCGTTGAACAAAATTACCTTTAAACCAATCAATTACCCTGTACAACCGACTGAGTATCTACCAGTACTTATTAGTGACTTGTTTCCAGGAGGATTTTTTGGAAGTGCTGATGAGAAGCCATGACCTGTGTGGTCTACAAAATCGGACGGTGGCTACGCTATACTGTAAGTTAACAGAAGTAGGAAAATGTAAACCAGTTGATTTCAACCTGTTAGCTGAATGGAGTGCAAAAATGCAAATGCACTCTGCAACCTTGTGCACGTTCGTGCAAGGGTTGGTGATGCTACCTGCCCTAACCTCTGTAGGTGGAGTCGGGCTCACATCCGTGACTCACTGGTAAATAGTCATTTCTCTAAACCACGGACCACAGCTGAATGGTGATGTGCTCTCCACAAGAACTAACGGTGGTAGGCTTGATCCTTCATTGAGTCCTAATTTCACGCTGTTGAAGAGTCCTTT
Source organism: Heterobilharzia americana (assembly GCA_944470555.2). Taxonomy (NCBI): domain Eukaryota; kingdom Metazoa; phylum Platyhelminthes; class Trematoda; order Strigeidida; family Schistosomatidae; genus Heterobilharzia; species Heterobilharzia americana. The sequence continues at coordinate 135,540,592 of OX104127.1, read as the reverse complement.
ACATATGCGAACCAACTTTCCAATACTCCCATACTCTCAGTGGTTCTCCAACTAATGTGAACCCGTTGTGGAACTACCTGGCAATCAGTCGAGTTCATTTATCCAAACTTCATTTTTCGGGTTGTTCATCAGCAAAATTCGTAGACGATTGGAGTGAATTGCCAGGAGGAGTGTATATTGATGACATCAGTTAAATGGATGGTTAGTACCAGTTCGTCTCCACTAAGGATGTTGTTTTTAGCTTGAAAGCGAAGTGGGAGAAATGTCTAATTTAGAGAGAGTGATATAAACGCAAAATGTTTTCTCATTCCACCATAACCAGCTATAAATGTATTGAAGTCCTTTGTTTTTGTTTTACTAACAGCTTTGTGAATTCGACAATAATCATCGCTAATTTATAGGAGAAATCTGAAGACAAAACAATAGATAGTTTAGGCGATCAGTTTGCCTTGCCATTCACGGGTTTGGTGCCCGCATTCACCCGACTTCGTGCTGGACACCATGTACGCTGGCCTTGCGGTTATAAATCCAGGCTGCAGTGTTGACTTAGTAGTTCAGACGTCGAGAAATCGGTGTGGGCTACTGGGGAACACTATATAATCTATATGTAATGTGACCTAATTACCTTGACCGGGGTACCTACCCTGTCAGATGCTCTGATAGTGTTCACATGAACATTTGTTGCCAGATCACGAAGGGTGATGGGACAGTATATGATTTTACGGTCGTGTGCGAGGTTTGAAGAGAGTTTTGTGCTATATGCATACACTCCACTCTGTTTATGTAAAGAATATCGACAATTAATATTATCAAGGTAAGTTAATTAATAATTTCTAAAACTTTATCATCAAACAATGATTACTTTGTTGCATCTGTCCACAGTAATGATCCTTTGTATTGTGTCATACCGAAAGATGGTTCTTCAGAGGGATTGAATTCTTTAATTCTTTCATTAGTAAGTATTTCTCTGCCTGTTTGACCTAAACGTGCACAATGTAGTTCAGTGATTAAGCCATACATTCCTTTTGTAGATCTTTGCATCCAACATAATTTACCCGCTGAATTACCATTCACTGGTGTTGATGGTGATATACTTATAGCTAATGGTTCACCAGTGAGTTGTAGCAGTTGTTCTTCATTTTCACCTGACATTGAAGCCACCTGAATTGTACCGTTTGGTCTCCAACCATCTGTATATATTGCCCAGTACATTAAACTATAATCGTATAAACAGAAACAAGGGAACAGTATACAATCAGTGTATATAAGATGGTTTACACATCAATGAAAAAACAGAGTGACAGATGGACTCGAAGGTAACATAAGATGTTCAAGATTTTAAAGAAGGTACGATGTAGATACTTCTATGTCACTATAACAGTTTTAGGCAGCAGAGATCAAAGCATCAAACAGTCGATTCGGACGTTTTCAATACACTGCGTTACAGAGTGGGAAACTCCTGTGAGAATGCTGAAATTTCGAATGCTAAGTAACCTTAGTCTATTCATTTCTTATCTCACTCACTGATTTAATTAAACATTGAAATAATCACGTACGTGTAATGTGAATTGTGATGACTACATTTAGTCAGTCAGATTATTCTCAAAGCGTGAGTTACAAATTAAGAATTTGCTGCAGGTTAACTGAAATTACGTTAACCGTCGACTGAGCGATAATATGTAAAAACTGCTGCAGATTATATTTGCACAGTGTAAGACTGACATCTTGGGGTGTAATCTTCTTACAGTGACGACTCTTAGGAAGCAAAATTGTCAGTTTAACTGCTTCATACGCTTTCAATTACGTCTTACTGTTTTATTTAAGTTTGAATATGATTATATTTACTAAAAAATTTATGACAATGTCGATTATCATAAAGCTGTTTGTAAAAATATTACTGCGTCATTCGGTGCTGAACTATTTGCAGAAATCATTCTCAATGATCATAATATCAAGTTGTGAGTGTGGAGTTGTGGCATGTTGGTTTAGGGAATTGACTTTCAACCAGTGTGTCGGAAGTTCGAAAGCCGCGCCACCTGCCGAGGTTCAAGCAACCAGACAGTGTTACTTACCCTCACACAATAGGTGTGGCTCACCGCCTACTGCTTGAATGTGCACAAGGTTTCTGAGTAGATTTGACCTATTACTATTTATTGATATACTTGTAATTATCCGTTGTTTTATTGGGTTGAATTGTCCCACCTCTGTTGGCATATGGGTTTCCATAAGGATGCCTCAGTATTGCCTGAATGTAAATTATGTTAATTTCCTTGGTTTTGGCCAGCAGAGAAATCCAGGAAACGCGCTTCGTCCCATTTGGGACTCACCAGCTGAATGTATCTGTACCTGGATGTGCCTGTTGTACAAGAAGTGGCTGTAGTGCCTCCGTGGCCTAATGGGTAACGACTTGGCATTTGAAGCGATGCGTACGAGGTCTGAGTCTCAGTGGGAACAACATCACTCACTGGGGTGCAGGTGCATCCAGCTGACGAGTCCCAGGTAGAACGAAACGCGCATCCTGGATTCGTCTGATAGCCACAACCAAGCAACTTACCATGATTAGGATTCGATTTACTTTCAAGCTGCTTGTCATATTGGTAAATTTATTTAGTACTGGTGAATTAGAAAGGTAGATTTCCGAAATTGTATCCTTTGCACATCCACTCCTTTAGACATTACAATCCTTAGAGTTATTAAATATTTAAATGAAACCTTATCTTTTCATACTTAGAAACAAAGTATCTTCTTGGGTATTATTATTGGGGTTATCTGAGATAGTCATGGATTACCATATCAGTGATGATTGCAGGTGTAGTGAAAATTTCGTTTTCACAGGATTCATAATGTTTCGTTCTAAGTGGTTAGTAAATAAACTTCCTTATCCTTGATTCCGAATACAAAATCGTAAACAGCCTGTAGTAACCTGCTTCACACGAATGAAGAAAATAAATTTTAAATGCATAATGTCTCATGGTAATTAATAGTTTAAAAAAAATTAAGCTGTTTACGCACAGTGTTATGCCCGTCATAGTATGCTGGGGAATGAACTATGTATCTGGGAGGTGATCAAAGACATCTACAATCTGTTGTAGCAGTCGACACAAAATCTTTGGCATACAGGTCATCTGATTGGTTGACTTATAAAGTCAATTCTTAAATTATTTTGACCTTCTGAAGTTTAAAATGTAATACCCGGCTGAAGTATATATGTTTAATTGTAACAGAAGTATCTTTTAGGGGAAAAATGTTTGGTTGTACATTTATGAAACAACTATGAACAGCTAAGGTCACTGCTGAAAGGTACCGATAAATGTGAGTCATTCATACTTATTATGGTAATCGAGACCATATTATAATAGTTAGTTATCCAATTCAACTGTTAAACATATGTTCTTTATTTGGTCAACACTGAACTATAGCGAAACCAAATCTTGTTAAAATATGAGTCTAGCTAAGAGAATAGTCCATATGGATTTGAAGGTTCGTTTAGCCATGTGATTTTCATTAGAAGATAGTACTGTTGATGAATATTCTTCACTGAGAACTATGCTAATATATGCTATTTTATCTACCATTGCATTTTATTTGAATTGTATTTTAGTAAAATAAATTTGGTTTTCTATAAAAGTTTCATATAACCATTTATAATTTTATTTTTGCACAAATTGGTCTCTGAAGAGAAACCAGTTTGTTATCTAGTCGAAAGTGCTAACTGAATTTTACCGGTTATGTTTTTGTTATGTGGTCACTAGGCTGGGAGATTCACCATCATAGTGCTTTATGATCGGTGTTAGATGGTTGGAAGCAAATCAACAGGAGGCCCTACTTGATCAAGGTTTCGTGTGTGTTGGCACTCGCCATTAAGGTGTATCTGGATCCTTGAGGGAAACGATATCTCGTGTCAGATTTGAATCCGCATCACTCTGGTGCAGTTAGATTTGTTATCGTTGAGCTAATTAGGCCTAGACTGACCTCCTATAGGACTGAGTTGGGTACTCTGAGTGCATAAGATCTATTTTTCAGGTGATACCAACCGTCACGTCATTAGCTCTGTCTGTAAAACGCATCAAGTTGTTTTAGTGAAAGAAGCTGTTGTAGACAATTAAAGTTACCATTTGAATTCAAAATGAACTTTTTCATCAGGTAAGATACAGTTTCAAAAGTAATTTAGTATTTTCTGTTAGTGACTATTAAAACTGAAGTGGCTAAAGCCATGCTATTCATCAATTTATCAGTCTTTTGTTAACTTACCCTAATGTAGGGTGCAAGGTAATCCCTGCAAAATTCTGTGGTACTGAGGAAGTTAAACTATGTAGATTTTCAAGTGTACAACGAATATTTGGTTTAGCTGGATTAAAGACAATAATCTTTCCATATGCTTCATCCCAAGCAAATACATTTCCTGATAATGGGTCTACAGCCAAATTACGAAATCGACTAAATTGGGAATTGTATATTTCCTTTATAGTCAACTGCTGCTGTTCAGAATTTGCATTACCCCAACGAATAGCATGACCATAATCTGATGTATAGATAATTCGTTGGTTATTGCAGTCAGCCACCATAGAAACACGTCCATATTTGTTATTTTCAGCTAGATGAGCAACGAAAAAAAGAAATTGTTGGAAATTAAGATGAGAATTAAATTTTTCAATAACACCTTTAGTCAAATACATGGGAAAATATGGTGTCTGTTTACTGATAGAATTATACATCTTTCAGCGCGACTGCTAGAATAATGAGTTTTAGCTGATTTTAGATTATTTAAAAAGATTTATTGATGAACCACTTCCATGTCCAAGTTTTTTCATCGAAAATCCATTTACAAGTTTCATGAGTAATTGTACAAAAATTAATTTATTGATACTTGGCTTTTGTGTCCCAGTGGCCTAGTGGATAACGCTTTGGTGATGTGTACTAGGTTCTAGTCTCATTTGGAACAATATCACTCACTGAGGTGCGCAGGTACATCCAGCCGACGAGTTCCAAATAGGATGAAACGTAAGACCTGGATTTTATTGGTAGCCACCAAACAGACTGCAATAAAATGGATTTATTTTGATAAGTTGATGACTCACAAGAAAAACGTAACTATCTTCAGGAATCAGAGTCACTTATTTAACTATTCAAAGTATATGCCATGAAGAATCCCTTCACACTGCAAACTGCACATTCATTAGTGAAGTGTTTCATGACTGAACAAAGGATATACTAATTTCACACTGATCGTACAAAGCAACAGCTTTGCTTTTGTAAATTGATAATTTCAAATTTCTACAACTTGAAATGTATACCATAATACTGTGTAAATTTGTGTTTCTAGAGTCGGTCTTTAATTCGACAATTTATATCCCTCTGCGAAACATGATTAAGTGTCTCCTCGGTTCATCACATGTGAAGGTTTGTAGGGTTAAAGGTCTTAGAATTCGACGATTAAAATATTTAGTAATATTCCCTGTAGATCCATCTGAAATTTGTATATCAAATTCAGTGACTGTGTGGCAGATTTGAAATCCTTGAAATATGAATGGATTTACCACAGAACTCTTAGCCTCAACCTGTACACTAACCATACTGCGGCTTGAAAGTACAGTTAGCAAATAAACGCAAGTAGCTACCAAGAAATCACAATCAGGTTAGGTCAAGAAGGCCTCTTGTAATTTGAAACTAAGGTTGTAGACAATCTCTGGAAACAAAAGTGAGTAGCTGCATTATTCTTCTTCTGAATCACTGTATCAACTGAAAACTTTTAGCATAGAGTTATATAGGTGTAAATATAAGTTGTAGCGAAAATGTATTGCTCCGGGTATAGGATGCTCTAGATGAGTTGTTTTCTGAGCTGGAGTTTTAGTTAGCATTCTTTCAGTGTCATCCAAGACATAGTTACCGGTGCATACGAGCTTCGTGAAGAAGTGACTTTGTGTGAATATTTGTAACGTGCTGGCTTTGCTTGAGCCTAACCTGAATGGTCATTTAGACCCATTACAAATGAACGTTTGCTGACAAACAATGCACTGAGTAGTTTGAAAAAACTTGGGTACCGAGTTAGCATGACTCACCATATAAGGTATATTTTTGGGTGACTGCTGAGATAAACAATCACACGTTCCTCAATTCTATAGGCAACTATCTTTCAAGACGAAATTATGACATTTGATTGGTTAATTTAGCAGTTGCTAGGGTGGTCTTTAAAGTCAGTCGTATTTTTACTTGTTTAATCTTAGAGTAGTGTATTAGAACAAATAACAAAATAAACAAATATTTTTTATTGTTCCTCAACGTTTCAATCTTGTGAGGAAGTTCCTTTTCAAGAGTGTGAATCTGACATTAAGTTTCAAGGTTAATATTCAAGTTTCGGTATAGGTGACCTTAACGATCATTCAGTTACATCGTGATATGGAACAAAGGACAATATAATGTATGTAAGTGAATTAGAAAATCGGGCGACTTTAAAGGCCACCCTGGCAACTGCGGAAATAACTAATCAGATTTCGGTATCACGGCTACAGAGGTAGGTTTTCACAAAATATAGAGGCTTAATTGGTTAGCTCAGTGGTTGCTAGGGCAGCCTTTAAAGTTACTCAGAAAATCGGTCAGAGAGACTCTTTCGAGTTGTGTAAGGTGGGAAAAAATACGGTGGGGAAATTCATTTTACTATGAAAAGTACAATGGAGTTCGGAGTCATCGGGAGTGAGAAAGAATAAATTACTATTTGAGCATCAAACAATTTATAATGATTAATAATAATGATAACGATAAAGGTACTTATGATACCAGTTAAAGTTTGAATGATAAAGTGAATTATGTAATATATAGAATGGTTCATAGGATGTATATAACTCATAAAGGAGCGTAAAACTGATGAAAATGATAAATGAATAAAGTATTATGTAGTAGGATTAGAAAAGTCAAAAGAAACCAATAATTTCTGAAGTGATTAACTGAAGTAACACTGAAAAATCTACAAACATGAATAAATTTGAAATATCATGTGAATTTTTAGGCATGAGCCGCGATAGGAGAGCTTCCTTCAGGTTTTTCTAGATCACAGGAATTTTTCTGCTGGTTTCTTACAATTTCGATTTTTGTTCCACTTTACTTTCACACCTGGAAAAAGCCTCTCTGAGCGATTTGCTAATTCACCTACATTATATTGTCCTTTGTTCCAGATCATGATGTAATTTGATGATCGTAAAGGTCACCTTCTTTACCATTACAGTTATTCTTGCACATACTTATTAACGCAGACTGGAGTTAATAATACAATATGTAAAGTTGGCTTAAATCCGATTATCACCGTCTCACTTCTAATCCTTGGTGATTTCAAGTTTATGCGTTGTTGGGCTTGTTTGGCATGTCACTAAACTGTCATAACTTGAATTCTTTGCTTTTCTATCTCTGTAAACCGTTGTTTTCTTTTTGAAGTAGTATTCATTATGTAATTGCACCAGTTGGAGAACCATTAAAAACCTGGGGCCATTGGACAGGTGTTTTGTCTTAGCACTGGACTCTTCAGCGGTACGCACCCACGACGCGGCTAAGAATCTGACTCAGAACCTTCAGGTTTCACGGTAAACGCGTTGACCATTCATTCACTGGGTCGGAGTTAAATGGTTCACAGTTCCAAACTTCTATCAATTAAAATCCTCATTGACCTCAAAATATATTACTGTATAGCGCTCAATAGTGACAGGATTCAATGATCTGTGGGGTCAACCAGTCAGAAGGGAAAAGGATGCCAAATGAAGACCTTGGGTGATAGTCGCGGTATATCGCGAACTGACAGAAGTTGGAAACTGTGAACCATTGAAATCCGACCCAGTGGCTGTATCGTTAACATGTTCGCTGGGAAACCTGGAAGTCATGAGTTCGATTCCTAGCCTGGTCGTGAGTGGGTACTGCTGAGGAGTCCCATACTAGGATGAAACAGCTATCCAGTGCTTCCAGGTTTCTAATAGTTCTGCAACTGATATCAGTCCGTGATGAATACTATCCCCATTTATCTCGAAAAACACTGATGACTTATTGTCACCCGAGCTATGCATTATGTGAAATAGACTGACATGGAAGTAGTTATGACAAACGGTTGTGTTTATAAAGACACTAAGCTGGTGTCTAACAGTCAACTACTGGTTAATGGTGGTTCAGTTGATAATGACTGATAAATGAATCTCGTCATTTGTATAAACTAGTAGTGAATTTTTCAAGCTTTAAATAAAGCTACATTGGGATAAAAGGATGTACTTGGCGGCTGACTATACATATATGACTGAAGTGGAACAACAGTCAGTAGACAGATATTAGTTTCTAGCCAATACATTTATGATTCTAAGCTTGTTCACAGTCGGGTGTATTAAAAAAAGTACTACTCATTTACATTTAGTATGCATTAGGAATAATGAATATAAAAACAGTACAAAACAGTTTTAGTAATATCACCTACCAATATTCCATAATGTGGCTTTCGTAACATTAGAGTCAGTTGATTGTGTCATCAATATTCCATCGTCACTTGTAAGAATTACATTAAATGGAACTATGAAATGAAATAGGGTAGAAGCTTATGAAGGAATTATTAAGATTTCTTATATGGGTTGGTTTCGAAATAAAAAAAAACGGAAATGTCAATAACCATAAAAATAATTTACATTACAATCTACAGTGAGATGAAGGATCAAGGAAAACTAAATAAGAACTGAACTAGCATCTTTCTAATTTGCTAATTGTCACTTTAGGTGGAAATGGGATATTTAGTAGACAAATATATGTCATATTTTTATTCCTCGGTTACTTAGCTCGAATTCGAGTTTCTTGTACTGACTGGATGAACCCCCATGACCACACCTACACTCGCTTTTCTGTTCATTTTCCATGCTAGATTGGACGCAAATCTAAAAACAGTTGGGTGTTTCACAATATTGCTTTTAATACTGTTGTTATGAACATCATTCAGATTCAGTGATCACTTTGTTTGAAAATATTGTTCTGGGATTGATTCTGTTGAAATATTATACGATTAGGATTCTATACTCTATCAGGCATCTTTTTTGGAATAAAGCTTTAATTATTGTTATTTTTTAAATGAGACCAATACATTTGTCCACTAGTTGATCACCAGTGTGTAATCCATGTAGCTGTCTAGTCCTTATTGCCTGGCACTGGCCGAAGTTTATAGACCAAGCTTTGCAGTATAGCCAACAAATGAAGTGATACGACACTGCAAACCATTGTATTTTGGTGTTAGATGGTGGCAGTCACTCAGCAAGATGTTCTGGGCCTGGATTTCATGCTTCTTGTTACTCATCAGTAAGGCGAATTGGTAATCATGAAGAAAATGGAATAAACACCAAGAACTAGGAAGTAATATAGTGGGCCAATGGCGACCAAATCCTCCCATAAGGGGTCAGTTGCTACCTAAATACCTTACTGGTTAAATTTTTGATCTCAACACCGAGTAACGCAGGCTTGGATCACCGGGATGATTTAAGTTTCATCTAGGCTGCAGATATACGCCTTGTTGATGAGTGCCAGAAAGCGATAAAACTAGGTCTAGGGCTTCCTGCCGATTGACTCACAACGTCTTACTTCAAGTTTAATTTCTATCCAGCACACTTCTACGGTGTTCTAATTAGCGGAGTTGATTCATTTTGAGAAAAAGACATTTCTATATAGTTCACAGTGATTATACACAGCCGTTAAACGGCTGTATTAATTTTTTTTGTAAAGTAAGTCTCTGCTGTTTAGATTATTTTTCATTTAGTTTTGAAAGTTACAGTGACTAGGTTATAATTATGTATGAATACTTGACGATAACATTAGTAACAGTTTTGAAATGTTTAAATTGCAGAAATTATTAGTTCATTCAGGTTAATTAGTTAAATTCAGATGTGTTTTTTTAATGACTAACGTTAAACAACTGACTATTCATAACTAGCGCATTTTTGAACTCTTTTTTAGAAGCTTGAAATGAATATCCTATCTAATCTTGTTGATGACCGTAGTCAATTTCTAGCTAACCTTGTGTTTAATTAGTGTTTATCAAGGATTACGATGGGGTTTTTAGTCTATTTTACTGCTTTTCATGGCATAAGCTGTTTAAATTCAACTCAAAGTACAGAGATAATCAAATTGTCTGTAATTAGTTTTTATACCCTGAGTATTGTTTGGGTTTACGCAGGATACTATCAGATATCATTCTCCTGTTGTTTTCATGAAAATGTCTCACTTTTGACATATAATTGGTTAATTTTACTCTACGGTATATCTTAAACTTAATGCTGGAATGGATTACAACACTGAAAACTCCAGTCAATCGAATTGAATCACATATCTTGTGATGATTAGTTAAATATGAAATGTACTTTGTAAACAAAATCTTTTTAAAAAGTTTATAACTGTAGCCTACAAACCTATTTTTGATTATCATTTAATTGAGGAATAGTAGTTAGAGGACGAAAATGCTTGATTTTTTAGGTGAATATTATTCGTATATTTATACTGGGTGATGATTAAAGGTGAGATGAAAATTTGACTCGCGGCCGAATTTCAATCAGCGACTACCGAGTTTCTGACCCGATGCTCTACCAACTGAGCAACGAGGCCGGAAACCCGGTGGTCGCTCATTCGAATTCGGCAGCGGTTCAAATTTTCATCTCACCTTCAACCATCACCTAGTATGAATACTAGTTTGCCAAACCACGGACATCTCAGACAGTCAAAATGATAATTCATATATTTGTTTACATACAATAGAATTCAGTTTAGAGGTTTGTAGGCAATTGATCAATCTCAAGGAGTGTTTAGTATTGACCAAAATCATGGATGCTCACTGTTGAAGACACTTAAACCATAAAGAAAAACTGTCAATACTTCTAAATCTTCAATGGTTCTCCGGGTAATGTCGGTCAGTGATGAGAACGCCTTGAAATAAAATGAAACTATGTACACAGTATTAAGTGGGAATACGTCTGCTACCACATGATACGATTTTAACTAAAGGTGTTTACAAATTTTTGAGCCGCTTTCATCATTGTCTTCATTATCGTTTAATTCCAAAATTTATCCTAAATGGGTAGCATGGTCCAAATCAGGTGTTCGCGTTGCTGATTGGTGTAAGTACTTAGCTGGCTTGTAATAACTAAAGTATACAATCACCGAAATATTTAACTGAAAGACAATTAATCTCGTTGGTTAGCTTTCATTTATACTTGAAGGTTGTTGCTTAAGAAAGTCAGTGTGGCTTCTTTGGACAGTTTTATTGGGTTTGACTAGTGACTAGGTGAGAGGACAGAAAGCTGACAGCAGTTAGCCAGATCATGTGGATCTAAACTTCATGCCTACCAGTATTTATTAGAAAATGTAATATCATCATTCACTCAGTTAGGGAACCCAGAAAAGTGACAGTATAAGGATTGATTAGTGGGGGGTAACCAGCATCATCCATAAGACCATACTGCTGGCTAAAATCCATCCATTAAGTTTTGAATCTGATTACTAGATCAAAGTGCATGACACAGTAGTGCAGCATTTTTTGGCGATATGTCTTTGAAGTTAATTGGGAATTAGCAGAAGATTTTTCAATAGGCTGTATAAACATATTTATGACTATCATCTGTAAGTGCAGAATTTAGTTTCAGGTCTTTTTGGAGAATACCTTTAATCACTGAATGCCGATCAAGTGTCAAACTTGGCAATTTGGACTATTACTCATTACTCCAATACTTATATTGACTGAGTAACTTACTGTCAATCATTTTCTATGACACTTGATATGGTTAGAAATACTTTTATCTGAAAATAAAATTTCCATATTTGAAAGATAAACGGTAGATGTCAAATTCACATACTTGCTGATTCTTCTATGGTTACATCTATGAAAGTACCAGTATTTCCAGCACGACATTCATATCTTCCGCTATCAGTTAATATAGGTTGATTTATACGTAGTAGAAGTTCGTAACCATCTGGTTGCCTAGATCTGGTCACAGTTGGTTCTTGAGCAGAATGTGGTTGAATCCATTGACCAGAATACGACTGATCACTACCAGTTACGTAGCATCGTAATTCAAGGGGATGAGATACATCTGTTACATGCATTACTTCGCCTTCTCCTATAATTCGTACTTTTATAGAATCTAAAAGAGAAACGTAAGTAAATGAATTACACTTGTCAGTGGATGTTGCTAAAAATCTTCCGTACAATTGTTTCTTACATGAAACTAAGTGAAGTATGAAATGCGTGAGTTTCCCAATTAGGAATACTCTTGCATATCAACCTACTATCTGTCTGGTTTCCCATTGTGTCTCAAACACTAGGATATATCTTAAACCCTTTGTGATTTGTGACAGTATTAAAAGTCTCTCACAAGGTTTATTTACAGAAAAAAGATTATAAGTAGTTTGTATAAAATTTGCTTTATTGATCACTTATGCGTACCTTGTCGGATTGGAATCTGTTCGCAAAATGTTTGTCCATCGCCACGGTAACCAGATGGACAAATGCACCTTTCATTTTCACGATCACAAATTGCATTTGCTAAGCAGAGTTTACAGTTCCAGTAGCAACCTGTTTCACCATCTCCATCAAAACCTGATCGACATTTACACATTCCAGTATATCTATCACATTCTGCGTTTCGGACTCTGCAGCCTCCACCACAGGTTGAATCAACTGAACCAGATGGATAGTTTTCTTCTCTGCCTTCATTTTCAGGTTTGCATATAGATACTCCGTCTCCAGTAAAACCGGGCTTACAGTGACATGAATAAGCTCCATTGAATTGGTCATTTGGTCGACATAGGGCATCACGATGACAATTCTCTTGAACACATTCCATACAGACACCTGCCTGAACTTCGATGAAACCACGAGCACAGACACATCGTCCTGCCACACACTGAGCTATCTCTTTGAAGGGTATACCACGGCATGTACCGCAGTCTGCGGAAACTGAAATTAAAGGATGTAAGAGAAACGCGAGATTAAGCGATTTGCGTAATTTGTAAATTTGTTGGCTGGATAAAAGTATAACTGTCAACAAATAAGAAACATCGGGACTGGATAATGATTGAAGGTGAAATGAAAATGTAGGTCACGCTAGGTTTCGAACCAGCGGCCTTCGGAATAATGGCCTGGTGCTCTACCAACTGAGATGCAAGATAGCTGTTTAAACATTGGAGACTGCTAAACAGTCGTCTGAAGTTACTATACCTTCACAGTTGTTAGCCTGTTTGAACTTTGGGCTACCTTGTTTTACCATGAAATATGTTGTATCAAATTTCTCCTTCCTACATTGTTTTAATCATTCAGTCATGTTATCCCGTCGTATTATGTACTGTCGCGCATTTTAAAAGTTACTACAACCTGTTACACTGAATGTTGATAGCCGAATTAAGGAAAAACACCTTAATGGATAGCAGCGGGCTCTCAAGAGTATGGCTATTCGGGAAATTACAGAACCCACTTAAGAACTTAGCAGCAATAACTAATTTCTGACCCGTAGTTTATCTAATAATGTAAAATCCTCCTCATTATTAACTAAGTGATCACCAGTATTACTACTATAACTTAAATTAATTTTTAGTGAATTACTAGTGTAGATAATTCAGCACAATTACAAGTGAAAGATAATAGCAGAAAATTTTAACGGATTTCATGGGAAGTGTAAACACTGGGGAAATTTTCAAGTCGGTTTGTCAAGTTAGTCTCCAACAGATACTTCTGAACCTTTGAAGGATATCTGTGGGTCATGATGAGATTGATATTCGTTTGGAGTTTTTCAAGCACTACTAACTTTCAAGGCTAGAAGAACATTAAACAGCTATCGTTGGAGGCCTTTATTTGATTTGATGAAAGCACTTACAGTTGAATCATTACAACATGGTCTCTTTAAGAAATTCCTTTAGCTATCATAAGCTGTCTATAATGTTTTAAATGTCTCAACCATATTTCCTAAGAGTAAATTTAGTAAAACTGACAAAAAGTTTATTAAGGAAACATTAGAAAATAGTGCGAACTGAATGTTTGAGGATAATTAACTGATTGTACTATTACAACAGACTATGATCAGAGAACTTCTGAGGTAATACGACTATTAGATAACTAACACCCGTCATCAGCTTACTTTGAAGTTTAATTTTACTTAAGTGGTGTGATAGTGCATACAAAATCAGGCGAAAATTGGGGAAAACGTTAGATGATAAGAGGTAATCTGATATTTTAGCGGCTATTGATTCCCAGAGTTTAGGCAACGGAGATGCATATCGAACATTAGGAGAATGACAGTTTACGTTCTTCTAAATTTAGGTTTTGACTTTTCGTCATTGATAATCTACGCACAAACGAACTTAAGTTCTTTATTGATACTTGTATTTTCGCTTTGCTGTACTGGGTTGAATTGCTCGACCTCTGCAGGGCATGAGCTTTTATGCGGATGTCTTAATACTGCCTGGATATTCATTATATTGTAGTCTACTTGGTGGCTAGCGATGAAAATGAAGACGCTCGTTTCGTCCTATTCGGAACTCACTGGTCATCTGGATGTATCTGCACTTTAGTGTATGATGTTATTCCCATTGAGATACAAACCCAGTATCCATAGTTTCAGACACCAAAGCATTACCCAGTAGACCACTGGAGCATGAAAACCAAAATTTTGAAAAAGGGTATCGGTTGTTGTTCATTCATATTTTTGATTTCTCGTTGCTATACTGAGTCAAGTGAATCCAAACTAGGAAGAAATGCGCGTCCTGAATTCCACGGCTAGCCAAAAAGCAGACTGAAATTTTATTTAAGTTCTATACTTCATTTCTGTACTCAATAAACTTCTGTTATATTTCATTTTCTTAAGTTTAATTCATTTTTCATTGTACATTTACTGGAAAATGCAATTTCTGACAGGGAGTAAGTATCACCCTTTATTTGTGTGCATTTTAGTAGAACTACGTAGAAATTTGGTTACTTATAAACTAACTAATTATTCAGTCGTTTTGGGTATAAACTTGGTATAATGAGCTAAGAAACCCAACGATCTTAAAGTAGATGATTACGTTTATTTTGATACTTTTTCCTAAACTAGTAGAAATTTACTTAAGCAAAAGATTTAATATTTCAAAGCAAGAATTGTAGGGAATTTACTTACCTCCGGGTATTGCATTGCATATCTGATAACCATCTCCTTCATATCCATCTATACAACGACATCGCTCCTCAACACATCTAGCAAACTGGTGACATTGTTCGTCGCGGCAAGTATCTATGGCTGATGTCAAAACAAAATATACAGTTGCATATATTAAGAAAAAAATAAATGTTTTTCTATTTGGAAACTAACAAAGCATGCTTATTCAAAGGATTGTTTCTGAAAGTATTTAGTATGAAAATTTCTCAGTAGATACTCTTCAAAAAGTGTGGATCACATCTACCAGCTGGTTTATATTATAAATAAGAGAAATGAACGTACTTACAACTGCCACCGTTTGTGAATTAAACATTCAAGCAAACATATTCTGCATGTCATGCTTATTTCTTTTATGGCTATGACATGTGAATGCTTTCATGCTAGGAGATGTTACATCATAATAACAGTCCAAATGAAGATATGAACATGCCATGGAATAAATAATATCTGAAGTTTGATGATTTTTTAGAAACTTTTAGTATGCTTACCATTGATAACAGGTTGGCAATCCCAGTAACCATCTCCCTTATAACCATTCATACAACGACAGAAACCATACTCACATTGAGCCTTCGGATGACAACGAATCTGTGTACACGCATCTGGATTGATATCAAAGTACCACAGATATATTGGGTTCTAAGAATTAATTTTTGTGCAAGTAATATTCAAATCGTCCACGACAGTCACCCATTAACCAACTTTATTAGAGTGTATCAGTTCAGTTACTGCCATACAACTATATTTTAGGAAATCGTTAGTACCGGTTTTTCTTCGCTTTTAGTATCTCCTAGATTAACTCACTAAGCACTAAGTAAAGTCACAAAATTCTAAATAACACAACAGATTTAGAACGCTTTGCATTGAGCAGTTTATTTATTTTGTGGCGAAATTCGGCGAAATTCATGCAGACATACACGGAGATTTCGGGGTTAGTTTTCAATGTCTCAGGTTCTTTCCACTTTATTACTCTTTCTTTTGATGCTTTATTTGCAACTGTTGACTAGTGTTTACTAGGATGTTAAGATATATTTTCATGTACGAAAATGAAGGTTTAAGTTGAAAACAGATCTGTGTAAATACTAGACTCCAATCACCAGGTACTGGTTTATCATATACTTCTTGATTCTTGTTGGGGATTGTAATGAACCAGGGTTTCCTTGGTTTCCCTGCATTCTCTTTTGAACACTTACTATACTAACAAGCTTGTTAAAGCGAAATAACACTCAGCATTCCTAAAATACTTCTTCAGTATGCGTGTAGAATTACAGAACTACGGAAAATATGAACAGAGGGACTTGTCTGTCTAATAATCTTGGTCTCTAATTTAACTGGTAAGTGATACGCAGAAAGGAAGAAGATGATAGGAAAGTACTACTTCTCTATTACGCAATAAGACGTTCGATTAAGGTAACTTTGTTCTTGTAAAAGTAGTTGACAAACATAAGTAAATATACACAGTTATTATATGTTTTGAAAAAAGAGACTAAACTATCATATCCCGTTGAACGCCGATAAATAAGTTAATTTAAACAATATATTTGCATTTATTGAGTCAATAAACGCAAAATTTATAAACAATCAACTCTACGTAAGGCGTTAAAAGGTCTATACAGTAAGCAGTTAGCATATATGTGTGAAGCTGAAAGTAACTATACGAGTAAGCTAATGCAAAGAAAGTGGAGAACAGTTATCTGTGCTGGACACTGAGTAAAAAAGAATTATTCTAGTTAGAAAAATTTACTGACCCGTTGTACTTTTACTAGTTAAATAAATATTCATTTTGTATCTTACTTTACCTGAAAAAAGTGCTTATATACGCATATATATATATAATACATACACTGTGGCACACAAGAAATTATTCGTGTTGGCTTGCTAATTACACTCATGCACTGCCCACATTCACTCACCATCAATTTTACGTCTACAATCTCTGTATCCATCTCCCTCGTAGCCTTCCATACAACGGCAATAACCACGTTCACATCTAGCATTTTCGTGACATTGTACATTCGCACATGGATCTATAAACATTAATATTTATCTCATATTGATTAGAGTTAAATAGCATTCTGAAAGCTACAGAAGCATAATACAGACTGGTGCATTACTGGCCAGTTACATGCATAGTGTATGGCAACACTAGATTATTTTTTGAGTATACATCAAAGAAGGCAAACTTGTTTCTGAGATTTGTTTGAGGTAATAACAACGGTGGTCAAAATCACTGAGTTTATGTTATGAAAATGGACACTTGTATTCAAACTATATGCTAAATTTGTGTTGAATAAAGTAGTGTGCACTAGGAACTTTTTTCAGTGATGTAAATCAATGCTGAAATAATTTCTAGTGCATACACATGAATAATGTTTCAGCAGGTGTTTTCCTTTTTCTGTTCGAGGTCTGTACATTCATACTAATAAGTGATTTACGGCAACAGGGTAATTCGTTTTAGATTCTTTCCAATGTATATTTTCAATTTTTAATGTTCGGGGTTAGAAATAGTTCATCTTCAACACTTAGCTCACCTCCTTGTGGAAGTTTGTAAAATCATCAGAAATACCCATACTACAAAATTTCAAGTGTTTACAGTTATAATTTGCTGGAAAGTTGTTTAAGTATAACAGAACTTTAGAATAAGTTGATTAGTTTGTTACTGTTGATCACTTTGTTGACATCTTGAAGCTGATAGCTGATTTTGTAGCGAATACTTTTGTCGATGTAACGTGACATAAAAATCCTTACTTCAAATCCTCTTATCCGGTGGCAACCAGTATGGCGTTTTGCATTAAATTTGAAATTTCAGCGCTTGTGCTAAACGGGATAAGTTTAATAGGTGGAGAAAAGTAATCAGGAAGCCTCAAAAAAGTATGATTGATTTGGTTTGATTTATTTCAAAGGATATTTTGACTGGAAGTTATTTATAAAATTAATTGATCAGCTCATAGGCTCTACAGTAACTTCTAGTTTACTTCCCTATAACTTTTAGTTCAAAAATAACTGCCTATTAAGGAGAATTAGTCACAGTGCATAATTTCTTTTCTACGTATTAAACTGGTTGTTTCATTTATGTGAGCCTGTGTTTGCTATTTACGTACGAATGACAGTGATTATAAATAACGGAGATGGTGAGTAGTAGCCTTAGTTTTCACTGAAAGTGGAAGTTGTGAAACGAAATGGCATAAGTAATCTGTGTTTCACTTAGATGTATAGGAAGTTGCAGTTGCATGCAGAATCAATTACATGCTTAGAACTATAAGTGATTCAGAAGATCGTATGATCCGTACATATCGAGAAGGCCAAAGCAGTGTACGTTGGAAGTGTTCCATCACTTTTGAAAATAAACGAACATGGAATTTATGATTCAAAATGACATGTGAATTCAGTTGTGTGAAAACTAGTGAACTGGGCTACCTAGTGTTAAAAAATAATTTATGGTAGATCCATAGAGACTAGCTACATAACATATTGAAATATTTTTAAAAGTAATTTTCCACCAGAATATACCTTCTACACAATCGTAAGGAAAGTAATGATTATAACATTTA
Organism: Heterobilharzia americana; assembly: GCA_944470555.2. Classification (NCBI taxonomy): domain Eukaryota; kingdom Metazoa; phylum Platyhelminthes; class Trematoda; order Strigeidida; family Schistosomatidae; genus Heterobilharzia; species Heterobilharzia americana. The sequence goes on along the minus strand of OX104127.1, from coordinate 135,521,862 downwards.
TCAATGGTTTTGTTAAAAAGTTTTAGGTTATGCTATAAAATAAAGCATCTAGGGAATGATGCATTGTTAGCATACGACAGTTTCAAGCCAGACATGTGAAATATTCTCAAAAAGCATGCAACAAAAACTTCGACTATTAATTCTACCTTCAACGACTCGTTTACACTCGTAAAATCCATCTCCTTCAAATCCAGAAGGACAGAAACAATAGCCATCAGTACATTGAGCATCTGGATGACACCTGACTCGGGCACACTTATCTGTCAGTAGTAATTTGTATAATTTATTAAACAACATCCACTAATTGTTAAAGTTTTATTTGTAATACTAGTGATAAATAAACTAAAGTTTGTATGATTTTTCAGTACTCATAATAGTCGCAGTGATTTTATGAGGTTCATCATGGCTGCTTTGTATAATAAGTGAATAACGGGATTTAAATAGTTTTTACTAAGATAAATGGAATAAAATAATTAAGACAGGATAGTGATATTTAATACTTGACTTGCTATGAAAGTTCAGTTTACTTTGTGTGATTCAAAAAGTTACATGAACTAAAAAGTGAGATATGTACTTTTGTCAGTATAAAACTAATGTTTAGCATAAGAGGCAACATAGTGTTTAGTCACTTATATAGTGTAATCTTTGAAATAAAACGATTATTATTATTACCATTAAAGATTAACTGAAGTTAGTTATTGTACTGTGGTGTAAACAAATAAATCTACTGAGAGCCTCTAAATTTTGTTTATTTTAAGTGATTAGTCTATGGTGACACCATCCTGACTTTATATTCACTCTAGCAACATTTCTGAACTAAGAATATAAGCGTATTTGAGTTATAGAATAAAGTAGGTATGTGGTCTTGTGTCTATATTTCCTTTGACATTCGACGTAAATTGTTACTGATATTATACATAATGGTAGAAGTTAGTAAATACAACTGGAGTATGACACTTCCACCGGATAAATATAAACCAGTGATAGATGTTATAAATGCGGCTAGAAAACAGGAAGGAATGTCCATACTGGTCTGTTTACTTGGTGTAGTACAGAGTACCATTTTTATTTGCTGAATGACTTCAAATGAGGTTCTCATTTTGCAATGATATCAAACAAGCATCATCATTCAGCCGAGAATTGTGTGATATTTTAACATCAAAATCCAATTCGGGAGTTAGGTCAGTCAAAAAAACGATATTATTCCAGTTCTTTGCGACAGCCTAGACCAAATTAAGCCTATTTTTATAAAGCTCCCGCCAACAGTATACCAGTGTAAAATTGAATATCAAAAGATTGTCTTCAAAGGGTACAGATGCCAGGTGAAAGACCTCCTAACAAACTAAGAGTTGTTATTAGTCTATCCCGATAAGACATTTGGTATCATCTTCATGAACCGGCATGCCGATACTGCCAATTGGTCTTACATGCAACCGGAAAAAAGTGAACTTTTAAGAGAAACTGTTATTAAAGGTACGACTGAACAAACTGAGCAGAAGTTGATTCGAATTCTCAAAAAGATGAAAACCGAGTGGACCATTAGTAGTGATCTGCTCAGACATTTGAAATCCTATGGCTCCGTGTTTCTTCAACTTTATGGCTTTGAAAGGTAAACGAAAACGACGTTCCTTTCCGTTTATTACTGGGTTTAAGTAAGTCCTCATACCATGAAGTGGCTAAGTGACTAGCTGAAATTCTTCAACAAGTGAAAAGTCAAAATAATAGACATACTTCATATGATTCATTCGATTTTGTTGAGCTAATGCCTAACCCTAATATATCTGGAAAAATCCTATGTAAAGTCAACCCAGAGGGGTTAAAGCAAGTGCGGATTCATCAGTTACGTGTAGCGAAACCCCTGATGATCAGACATTCAAAGCTGGAGCTCTGAGTATAAAAGAGGTAAGTTCATTCTCTTACTTTTGCCATTGATCATAGTCCCTCCTTGAGTTTCTTTATTGCTACAATGTTCATCTTACGCCTATTAACTCGTTATTTTTATTGTTTCAACTTCATGGTTTACCTTCTTTCGTCTTAACATGAAAGCTCTGACTTTCCATTAAAATCCTTGTAATATTTTACACTGTTTATTGATTATAATAATAATTCTTTAAACCTACTGCTTATTTTCCTCGGACACCCCATGATTACTCAATTTCTTTCTAACTCTAGAGTGAACTCACTATTCCAACTGAGAAAATTCCTTTTGGATGATCTTACGTTAAACTCTTAACCAACAGTCAACTGCTGAGGAGCCCCATACTAAAGCGAAATAGCTGTTCAGTGCCCCCAGGTTTCCAGTGGTTCTCCAGCTGATGTCAGTCCATGGTAAAAATCTATCCGAAGACTTATTTGTTTTTTTGTTATTATCGTAAATATGATTGTACAGCTAGTAAAATTGATTGATCAGAAAGAAAAATTTCACTGAATTACTTTTTGCTTTCTGAGTGTTTCAATTGGCTTCTTTTCTGATCTAAGGAGGATCAAGGATTCAGTGACAGAAAAAAAACCTAATGGATTTCTACTGTTTTCTCTCAAACTTGCCATAGCGCAAACCACTTTCTAGTCATTCAAGTTTCAAAATTTGTTCTTAGATTCACAAGGTTTAATATTTTCAGATAGTAACAATAAAGTTTCAAAGTTAGCAGATTGCCCTTCTTTGATTAGAAACATGAAACTGGGTTAGGATTGCAGCTCACTAAGTAATATTGTAGTATTGGGGGCTCCTTTCAACAAACAAGCTAACATGAAATAGAATTATATTACTACTTTAGTATGGATCTCGAGTAAATTTCTGCTACTGGTCTATATTTTCTTGGGCATTTTAATGACAGCATAGTGTCTACGCATCATGAATGACTTCGTTTCTGAATCAAATAGAAAAAGTGAATTAATTACTGTAGGTCCCTGAGTTCTTACCTTCTGATATTTGTCGGCATTCCGAATATCCATCTCCCTCATAGCCATCCATACAACGACATTGTCCACGATCACATTTAGCGTAGTGATGACAGCGAATATTAGCACACAAATCCACTGAAAAATAAAGTGAAACTTTAGGGTTAGAAGGCTATAAACCACAAGACAAAAAGGATAAGTTTCATCAAGTTGTGACCGCTAGAAGCTATTTTGCTCGATGCTGAAATTGTTTTATGCAGTCACCTTAGATATTATTTCTTTCGAAAACTTGTTGGTTTTATGGAATGTACATACTTATTTAGTTGTGTTGAGAAGATACAGACAAGTGCAGATATCTGTCACAAGTAACTCTAAATTAGCTAAGTTTCCGACACATCTATACTGACTTATGTTACAAGTGATTGGGTAGATTTTATTATTCGTTAAATAGTGTTTGTGCACACATTTTCTCTGTCTTGGGCACATTAGGTAATAATACATATAATGGGTTCTTACCCATTTGTGGATGCATATGGATGTAAAAAATATGATAAACCGGACATATTTATCTGAAGATGCAGTCAACGTATACCTATAAACAGTTAGGGTTTGTGGAAGTGATGACAAAACTAACCCCTTTTTTCTGTGTGTTACATACAGGTTGGTTCTCTAAGTAGTTAGTCGCACTTATTGTAAGGAGATTACTGATGCTACTTAAGGTCTAAAATCAGAGAAGTTAAGCAGAGTTAGGACCTACAATCTATCACGTTAAAAATCGACTACTTTGACTGATCACTGAAACTTAATGACTATAACGAATTTCATTTTTTGAAAATATCCGTTAGGTGAAGAAAATAGACACAGTGATAGTTCTGAGAGCAAAATGGTGAAATCAGATTTTAGAAGTAGTTGTAACGGTGACAACCCAAGCGTAATCCACTTAGATACAGAGATGCACAAAATAAAGATGATAAATTACAGAACCATGTGCACCTATTGCATTTCGTGTATTCATCAACTTCATGTTTGTTAGTAATTCTGACTATTAGCAAGCATTCATCCACTATGTTGATTAGGCTATTTAGGATAGATGTGATTCAGCAGAATGATTTTCCTCTAAACGATGACGACTGCAGTTGAAATGAGAGCTAAAACGCTAGGGGGATTTAATAATAAGTCTATGGCTTACGAACCAGGGAATTTACTAACTCTCCATAAGATACGTGAACATCAATCCTACCTTTTGTTTCATTATTTGAATTAAAAACGAGTGACGTAAGATTTAGAAACTCGGAAATGTGGGCCACCGATATTCTGGAATTGAGTTGCATTTTGTAATTAGGATGTGTTGATAAAAAGATTTCAAAAAATCCATAGAAGTATTTCAGGTAAGAAAAAGATTATACTAAATAACAAAACAGTTGAACTTTGGGTTTTTCGGTAGTTTATCTAGTGCAACACATTTTTTACAACAGGTTAGATGCTACGGAATCTCATACTACGGCAAAAAGCAGTCCAGTGGTCCCAGGCTTTCAATGGTTCTGCAAATAGTGTTTGTCCCTAATAAATACATCTCAATGCCGTTCATCCTAATACTTAGTTCACAATTAATTATGAGCATTGCAATAAGTTTCATTTCTCAGATCTTGGTTTTTAGAAGCGAAATAGTTTGTAAAATCCAAAGGTAAATTTACAGAAGAGAAACTTCGAGTGAGATCTGTTTTAACTCCAGAAGTTTCTGTCTTGCGGACTAAAAAAGTTGAGTAGTTCAAACGTTATTCAGCTGCATGAAAAGTCATTTTCCAAAGAAAAATTTGAAGAGGGATTATCCGTTGTTTCACAATGTCCGTAAACATTCGTTGATAAATATGAGAAGTCTAATACGAAAAAAAATAGAGTGCAGCACAGTGCAGGAGAATCTGGCCTTTTTATAACTTGCTATTAAGGGTGATGGAATTATTACCGGGATTTACAAGCGATTAAACACTACATTGAATAGAATGCATCCGGTTGTCCAGCTGATCCATTTATGCTACACAAATCGATAGTCGCAGCAGTTAAAAGTGGACAAATTGCCGCCTCATTTTTCCTTTAAGGGCATCTACCAATATACATATACGTGCTAAAGCACATGCATTAGAAGAAAAGAGAGTGGGATTTTCGTTTGATTTCAACCCCGAGAATCTAAGATACGAGGGTTCAAGTGCTCTGAATAGTGCAATTGTACGTCATCTGATTGATGCTGGATAAAGTGTTTACAGCCTCAAGTCGTTCACAGTGAATAATGGGTGAGAGAACTTAAAAATAGTACGTCTTACTGGAACATTGGATGTGAAGTGACTTAACCCGAATCTGTGTGTTCAAAAAGATACTGCTGTCGATTTCGTACTGATTGAGTAATTTGTTTCCAGTCAGATATGTCCAAACTCTCGTTAGGTTCTGTTTCGAACCTCCATATTTACCACCTTGTTGTTTAATCTCTTGTAAATTCATAACATTTTGAAGCTTCGCAACCTATAGTAACTATTTTCTATCCACCTCTTTATAGTATCGTTCAAGAATATTCACCTGATAATCCTATAAATAGTCGATATTCCTCTCATATTTCTAACGATCTTCTCTACTTTGATCATTTACATTGTCTATGTAGCCAATTGGTCCTCTCAATAACTTCATGTCAACTTGCTAAGAAAATGTTCAGTACTTTTTACGTATACATTTCGATATTATTTGGATTGCATACAGTTGTTAAAAATTCTCGAAATAATAGACATGTTATCTCGCAGGGCTTAGTGTTATTTTGCATATTCCTACACTAATAAAGTTATCATTGAAACTCACTCAGCAATAAATGTAAGTTTGTGCAGTTAGCAGTGAGGCACACCTAATGTTGCTTATGATAGCGCCTGACTTCTTAGATTTCAGTAGGTGGTGGTGGATTTGAACTGATGAGTCATCGTTTGAAGTCAAGTGCCTGGACTAATAAGCCATAGATGAAGTTAGTATAACCCCATATGCTAGGTGATAAATAAAAATTCATAACTGCAGGTTGTTTACATTGAAAAAGAATAACTATAAGACAAATGGACTATTCATTGATATTTGTTTACTGATTACTAGGAACCGAATTGAAGTGGAGACTGGTTATCTCTAAGAAACTTATGTTTTATTCGACATAAATGATCTTCAGAAATGTGGAACTGGTTACATTCTCATAAATGATAACACTAGTTGAAAAATAACAAACACTGCAATTTAATGCTGCAATATCCTGAAGGTAGTTCGTTTAGTAAGCTGAATGAAGGTCCAAATCCATTACGTGTGGAGTTATGAAATCTCCAAGGGTGTGAATATAAAAAAGAGAATATCAACCATTCAGTGTATTGTGTCGTCACTAATCCACAAAATAAGACCTGGTGGTACAAAATATTTGAAAACAACTATAATTTCCTACATATTCATAGAACTTCGGCACTGCCGAAGAGTATAATTTGATGTTAGATTGGTTTATTGGATACAGCATAAAGATATAAATATTATTTAGTGGTCGAAGTTTTTGGATAGTTCATTGCTCATTAACGTGTGAAGGTAATCATGTCACATTATCAAACCCACGTGGAAATTGTTACCTCTGAGTATATGAACGGATAACTACTTTCTGTTATAAATCAGGGACTGTAATCTAAGCCAACATACTTTTCATATTTTCAGTAGAACGGAAGATTCAAAGTATTTTCAGTTTACAATTTCGGTTAACTGATTCTGCATCTCGTGATTCTATGTTAAACTCATATACAGATCCTATTATCAGACTTTTAACTAAATTTCAGAAATTTTCAACTCACTTATCGAGGTCTGTATAGAAGCAACTTTGATTTTATTTGTTTGCGGTTCTACTTTTTAAATATTCGTAAAATGTCAAAAATATCTACTTTGTAGCAATTAGTTGAAATGAATCAGTGATTCAATAACAAGCGCGATTCTCAAAATAGTTAACACTTCGCAAAAACAAATGTGAAGTTTTTCAATAACAACAAAATAATTTGACTATATCATTTGATACCAAAATATTTCGAATTCCTGACTGTTGTAATTTTCGTTGAAAGTTTCAGTTTAGCTAGTCTACGTGGCATTCAAGGTGTAAAGTATTAATTTTACCTTCAGTTGTACGGCATTCATTGTATCCATCACCTTCATAACCAGGATTGCATACACATTGACCATCTTGACAACGTCCATTAGCAGCACAACTGATTCCTTCACATGGATCTAAAAACACATTTAAATCTTCTAGTCAATAAAAATACTCATTAAACAATCAGCTGATTAAACACATAGAAGTGGTCTAGCATCATATCTACTAATTTACACATACATACACGAGTAGAGGCACTGGATACATAGAGCGAACTATTTATTCTGTATTCAAACATGCACTTACCGTTTGTACGAGGATCACAAAAATTCACACCGTCTCCAACGTAACCGTGACTACAGTAACATCGGTTCTCATAACACTGACCAAAACGATGACATTGAACACCAGCACACAGTTCTATAACAGTAATAATAAGATTGATATTTGAGACATTTAATAGATCCTAATCTAAATATTCTCCGTAATTTTAGTTTACATATGTCTATTAAAAGCTGGAGGAACGGGGTTTCATGTTGACAGAAAAATTAGGAGAATTTTGGTTTGCTCAAAGTTATTGATAGACAGTTTATATGCTTGGTGTAACCCAGCTAAAGCTTATTTCGATCAAACTGTTTCCCCGTGATTACCTTTACTGAAAACATTGGAAGTGGAAAATTTTAGACTTAGACAAAAAACGTAAAGCAAATAAACTTTGCGAAAACAATAATCCCAACTAATGATGTTGCTTGAATTATCCTGTCGTTATTAGACGGAGTCGATCGGTCTCTACTGGCATATGGTATCCTTCTCGAATGCCTCAATATCGCCTGTGGTTGAATCACGTAGCAATGATGGATAATGGCTAGCAGTGGAATTTAGGACACGCGTTTCGTCCTATTTGGGGCTCGTCAGCTGGATGTACCTGCCTCCCAGTGATCACTGTTGTCCTAACTAGAATCTGAACTGGCTATCGTGACTCGGTGGTCTAGTGCATAACGCGCTGGCACTTGAAGCGACCGGTTTCGAGTCCGAGTTTCATTGGGAGGCAGATACATCCAGCTGACGAGTCCAGAGTAGGAAGAAACGCGCCTCTTCGACTCTACTACTAGTATCTACAAAATAAGTTGTAGTCTTAAGAGACTCTTAAGGACTGCAGAATTCCGAAGTTCAATTATAGACCCCTTAAGACAAGTGGGAAAATTTCAAGATTTGTTTGCGCTTTAAAAATGTGTGAATAAATGCAATTATTTGAAGCAGTTTATGTTTCTCGTTAAATAAAAAAATATGATGCAAATGGAAATGAAAAAGTAAGAATCCGGCAAACTTTGACGCTTTTTGATGAGAATTTCAAGTTGAGGATACTATGGAAACGAGTGCTCAGTCTTGCAGAGTGAGTTGACCATTTAAGATATTCAATCTGGGGGTTTGTGGAGATTTATTCATTGATTTCACCTGATAGAAGTAGAGAATACGGACCACTGGATTTTAATGCAGGGGATACATGGTAATTTGCTGTCCACAGAATCTAAAGACCCTTGATTGAACTCCTAGTGTGGTTACGGGTACACATTGCTGAAGAGTCTCACACTAGGATGAAACAGCCATCCAGTGTTCTCAAGTTTCCAATGATTTTTTTAGCTGATGTCAATTCATGATGAATATTAATTTGAATTAGAATATTACAGAATTTTCATGACGTATATACATATCTTGATGTATCAAAGTAGAGGCCCATTGAGACATCAAAAAACAAAGTAATTCAGTGAAGAGACTTTTCTATTCAACAACTCATTTTCATCCACTGTGCAAACGTATTTATATTAATAACAAACAACTGGTAGGGCATCGGGCCAGAAACCATGTAGTCACTGGTTCGAATGTGGTCAAGGTCCAAATTTTCATTTCACCTTCAGTCAACCCCAGTATTAATAAATAAGTCTTTATTGGCTATTAGGCCAACATTGAGTCATCATTATGGAATATTCAAGGGTGAAATAATGATGAGTCGTTTTAGACTTAAATAGGGATTATATAATCATGGGGTGTACAGAGAAGGTTTGCAGTCAATCACAATGATTACTGATAGGTTGGGAAACAAATATACTGATTGTACTCAGTGATCGGGTTAAAATATTACGAGAATTGCAATGGGAAGTTGGGACTAACCCGCTTAGATGTAGGAAAGTAAGCAAACCGTAAGGCAGAGACAATAAAAATAGTCATTTAAGAAGAGTTAAAGGAAAACTGAAGCTGTGGAGAAACCCGATGAAGGATTAACATGTTAGTTCCATTTCTCATTAAAACTTTCAGAATATATTAACCGGATTATTGATCACAACCCGTATTATTATTTTTTAACTTATCAGTCATCACCGTGTTTGACTGCATATTTTGATTAACTTTAGAGAACAACAACTAAACTAAGCAACTGAACTTCTTGATTTCAAGAAAATTTGTCTCCTCAGTCGAAACGGAGAAATCTGATTGGCTGTTTCTGTTGTTGTTAGGATTACCTTTAAAGTCATTGCATATTTTCCTTATACACTCCATGACCACTCAATCTCTTTTTTACCCTACAAACGATTCACTATTTCACTCTAGAACAGTCCATTTAACACCATAGTGTCGATCTATTAGGCGAACGTAAACTCGTTTCTTCTTATTTTATTATCATTTTGACTATCTGAGATAACCGTGATTTGACAGACTAGTATTTATACTGGGTGGTGATTAAAGGTGAAATGAAAATTTACACCGCGGCCGCCAGACCATAAGGTTTCCGGCTCGATAATCTACCAACTGAGCTACGAGGTCTGACTGCTGATCAGATTTTTAATTCACTTCAGTCACCAAGGCGGGTTTTATCTGACTGCTATGTGAATTCGTGACTCGTTACAGCCGATTTATCGTATTCACACTGGCTGCCCAGTCAGGACTTTTCATCCCAATCCAAATGTAACTGAATTCGAGAGGAGGAGGAGAATCATACTGATTATCATTCTACTATCTGAGATAGCTGCAGTTTGGCAGACTATGTATGTTAAGCACCACCTTTTATCGCCGTTTCATTTAGTTTTAACCCATAAAAGTATATTTCTCTCCTTACACAAATATGTAACTTCTGTAAACAGTTCTATACTCTAGACTGTTGACTGGAAAAAATTTTTACGGTATTTTCCCTTAAGGTGACTACTCTGTTGCCTTCGCATAGTACTGAAATAGGATTCATTGCTAATATACACATTCCAAAGGTGATCGATAGAAATTCTGTGACCTAGGATATTCACCCATTTCGTACACATTATATGAAATCTCTAAGACTCCAATTCTTTTAGATAACTATGAACAAATCAATTTTATTATTTATGAACCTACACCAATTGATTAACTGTGATCGAAGTTGTGACTGATGTATACTTGCAGTATTTTTGGATATTATATGCTCAATGCAACAGTGAATTATCTTTTGACCCACTGAATGTCGTTATCTTGACAGGTATGGTGCTGTTTGGGTCATTCTAGAGCACTAGAATCCAGTTTGGTTTAATGATCACTTGAAAACTATACACTGACAGTCAGTTTTGTTTGGATTATGAATACTACTTTGTATGATGTTATATATATTCAATTTACTGATGAATGGTTCACTGTGTCACCATAACAGTCCTGGGTAGCCTGCATTTCCAAAGTGTTCTTATGTACAAGAACAGTTTTAAAGGGTTTTTAGACATCGGTATAATGAAGTAACAGGAAATTGGAGCAAGATATTCCATAAATAGCCTGAAACACCAATATCCTATATGAATATATGTTAATGAAGGTTTTTTGAAGCTTATGCCGAGGTTCCCCCTAATCTCTGAAAATGCAGCATGTCTAGGGTTAGATAGGTATCTTTTGGCGTTTTGTAAAGTTGTATTACAGCATCTTATCACTAATCATAGAGACAGAAACTACCCAGTTAAGAAATTCGACTTCAACTATTGAACTAACTTATCGAAGTGAAATGGAGTAGTTTTCAAGCGGAAGAATTATTTCATGAACGAATAGACAACTTCAAATCAAGGACAGAAACTTTTTGAGTGCATATCAATTTAATAAAAGTATAAAAGATTGAAGACGAAGAATTAAGTAAGCCTTGGAATTCATTTTTGTCAAATTGAGCGTTTATGTTGAACTTCTCAACTTTCGTGTATTTGCCTTTAAGTGATTGTAAACACAAATGCTTAGGGAGGAGTAGTTGAATGATGCGAAAGACGTACCTAAATGTCTATAAAATAAACTGAAACTTTGATAAGTACAGGTGGGAGACAATCACTTTCATCTATGGTAAACATTATTCAAACAGTTAGTAGAACCAGTGTTTGAAGAGTTTTAAAAATTTTATGTAAATGCTGCAAATGGTACATACTGAGACTTACGAAGTAAAAGATAAACGCAAACTGGTGACTTTGTATTGTCTGCAAAAATCATCTTCCACGGATTTTAATTAAAATTAATGTCAAACATATATTCTTGCTGTATATTTAAAATCGTGTATAATATAATGATAGTTTTATCTTCCCTCTTCAGTTTTAGATTAAACCGAGTTATTTGATGAGTAAACTTGTCATCAAATTGTTCAAAACGTCTTTGCGCAAATCAACACATATTTCCACATGAAGTTTACCCTCTAACTGAACTATATAAATTTATAAATGGGGCTAATTATTTCAACTGAGTAAAATAAAGGTGTGAATACATTTGGATTCATATAAAAAGAGGATAGAATGGCTTCTTACACCTTAATCCATAAAGGAAAACATGTTTCAGTAGTGTTGTGAACGATGACAGTGGGACAATTAAATTGTGGCTGTACAATCTAAAAGATAGATTTGATTTCACCTTGGACTGTTATCTTTCGAATCATTTTGTTTTGCTGAAATAAATTCTGCAATTAATGTATTTTTAGTTCGAGACTGATGAGGATTTTATTTGTTTTAAGGTAGTATTCACCGTCTACCGACATAACTACGAGAAACACTGAAAACTTGTAATAAGTGGACAGCTATTTAGTCCTAGTATGGAAGTCCTAGCAGTATGGACTTTTAACTCTGTCGGGGATCAAACTCAGGACCCTTTGGTCTGGGGGTGAATATGGTCACCATTCAGACATTGGGTCGAAGTTCAACAGTACACAGTTTCTCACTTCTGTGAAGTCATGATACTGATCCACTATCCACCAAGGTTTTCAGTTGGTGTGTACTGCTGAGCAGACATACTAAAATGAAGCAACTGTTCACTGCTCCCAGGTTTTCAATAGTTTTCCCTAAGCAATTCATTTTTATTTGAATTTGCCTCGTTGTTTTACACAAGTAAGGAAAAAATTAAAGCGCAAGCGTTTTTAAAGAAAAAACTCAGGAATATTAATTGTATGAGCATTTAAAAGAATGGGTCGAGATAAAAAGCATTGGGATTTTAATAAATATGGAGAAGGTGGACCGTTTTTGAAGGACACACCTAGTATTATCATCGCTTACGATCGGAGGAGACAAAATGTATTGAGTAACTATTCTCCTGCAGTTGATGAAATATTTTGGAGTCAATGAAGAGTTTTTTAGCAATATTTATCAGGTCAAATTTCGATCCTGAATTCGATGAAATGTTAAGGAGTTTTCAATGGTTTAATAAATTATTTCCACTTATTATAAATTTCAGAGTGCCTTTAATTTCTGTTGCTTTAATCAAATATCTGAACTTTAAACTGCATTTCATTCGAAATCCGCTTGTTCACATTAATGGTGAGGTTGTATAGTATCCGTTTCGTTTTTGCCCGATAATAATGGAAGGGCTCATAGATCAGTTACATTTCTGTTGGAAACTTCACTTACATAAAATCATTTTCACTATCTGAGATAGCTGTGCTTTGGCAGACATGTATTACTGATAGTAGGTGATGCTTGAAGGTGAAGTCAAAATCTCGTCAGTCGCTGGGTCTCATAGCTCAGTTCATAGAGCGCCCAGCTTGTAGCTTGAAGGTCGTTGATTCAAGTCCTGATGCTGCTTAGATTTCCATTTCACCTTCAGCCATCACCAGATATCAATATGCATAACACTATTAAAGTTACAAAATATGGCATAATTTAAAAAGGTAAATTAATTCTCATTGTGAGTTTGATTAGCCAGTATTATAATAAATGAGTAGGACTTGAGGAATGTTGAAAATTTTAATTCCATTTTACTTCATTTATTATATATCACTTTGATAATGATTGTGAGTAGTAGGTTGTGTTCGAAACATTGATCAATAAATACTGCTGTTTTACTGAGGGATGCATCTAATAACTACTGTTTCTGTCTCCATAAACAAGCATGATAAACGCTTAACAGTACGCGAATTGGTAACCATTTGGTTTGCGATAAGACTGTCTACCCCTCAGTGCTTAACACTGAGGAAAGTTACATTGATTGGTCACTAGAAGGTAACCAATTTCATGTTGTCTGGTCCTGACTGTCAACCGAATTCTATCTGTCATTTTGCAATTTGACCACCAATTTCGGAGGCTCAGTATCGTGGTGCACCCAACATTGAGTGACGCCGGTTTAAATCTCAGAAGGAACATCACTTCCCCTGAGAATGCGGATATGCCTTACTGACGAGTGCCAACAAGCACGAAACCTAAATTGAGCTGGAATCCCTGTCGATTGCCTTCAACCAGCTAACTGATCAAGGTTTATCAGTCAAGTTTAGCAGTGTCACGACTAGGTTAAGTGACACGACATTTTGGTGTTTTATACTTTTGTGTTAGATGCTTTTAGTTACCCGGTAGAAATCATTATTCCTGGGTTCGAATCAAATATAGAGCACCGATTTCTCCATGATTGGAGAAATATAATACTGGTGAGTGTTCACAAGCACAAAACTCAGGTTAATCAGGGCTATTTGCTGATTTACAGCTAACATGTAGCACAGATAACATAGCATATTACGTAACAGTGAAAACTAAAGACTGTGATAGACTGTAATCCCTTTTCAGTTGGTTTATTAAATGCTTCACACAGTGAAACATGGAATAATTTAAGCAAAATGGAAATGTGCATATCTGTAGCAACTCATGACAAACACTGTGAACAATAATAGTGGCTTCATACAGTAAAGTATGGGTGGATCAGGCATGGATTTCTAATGGAGAATAACGCCTATAAACAAGTCATTTTTCATACGAACTTTTGCTAATCATCTAATATGTCATAATTATCGTGTAACTGGTCTATTGTTTTTGATACTCATCATCTTATATTCCGGTCTTCAACACACTTCATGATACTGGGATGCAGATATGTAGAATAAAACAGAGGCGTAACGAAGGAAATCTTATTTTCGACGACTTCATTTACTAAAGCTGTACATTTGTGTTTAGAATCATAGGAAACAAGCAGTAGGCTGTTGATAAACTTTGAGAACACATGATCACTGTCATTTCAAGTATAGAATAGATGGTTTTTAAAAACAGTGGAAAACTACTACGTAGGCCATGGTAAGCCTAATGAGGCTGTTGAACTTAAAGACAGAGTTTAGGATTGCAAATCGCTAACGATTCGGCTATGCGTAAATGACGTAGTCAAAGGCCTTTGGAATTGTATGGAAGCACTCTGTAAACCGCTTTGAAGGAACCATTAGGAGGCAGCAGATGTTCGGAGACAATATGGTGTTCGGAAATAGAACTGTTGATATTTTTACCCTCCGTGTTAAATAACTAAACTAAATAATGTCCTAAAACATGCTTGCAAACTTGATGCTGTGCATGGTAATGTGCTCTGTTCCTCAGGAACGAGTAAACTGATAGGTCCACAGTCATATGGTTTAAAGTGACATCCTATCCTTAATAGACTGATGAATTGTCTGTTTACTGTTTGAAATGTTTTCTTCAGAGATCTTGAAAAGCGACTTTTAAGGATTTTAGCTGCAATGCTGCCTTTTAATTCCAGATTAATGCAGAGGATTTTCTTTGAGATGGTTGACACCTGTTTTTGTGGCTTTTATTTCACTTTAAACTCAACGAATCTAGTTAGGTAACCTTTTTATAGTCAGGTGTAACGTAGAAATCTTAGCTCATTACTTAGTGTATCTTCAGAACAGATTTTTCGAAACTAAAGGATGAATAACATACAAGGCTCCGTTTGTCAATGACAGAGACATAGTTTCCGAATTTGACAAACTGTCCAGCCTGTATTGCTTTTCTGTACATTGATCTCTGGATAGAATCATTCGATTTTCCTGTTGGTAGCACATCTAGAAATAGGAACATGGAATTCCTTTCTCTCTCTCGAGTGAATTTTATACATAAATGTGCAGGACTGAAAGCGTTGATTAGGTTTTCCAGATCAAATTCTTCATAGTATACGACAAAAATGTCATCGAGTTAACTTTTGTAAAAGCATAGTTGTCTGATTAATGAATACATTAGAAAAATAGTCCATAACAATTCTTATTTAAAAGCACTGACTATTATGACAAACATACAACTTGATTGTGAAGGTTGGGTTACTTATCTTCATGAAAAGCATGATATTTACGTTGAAAATTATAATGTATTATTAACAGTATCATTTTTATATTAGATGTTTAAATAAAAACAGAGTCGAGAAGTTTATTCAGACCAACATGAGGAAATAAAGTCAGTAAGAAAGATTTACAAAGTCTGCTGAAGATACAAAAAGACCGATTAAAAACTCAGAATATATATATATATATATATATATATATATGTATAGTCCCGTTGCCATCTCCTATGGTACTTTTCCTTAATTTGGCCATCAAACTGTTGAACGATAGGTCGTAACGATTTTAGAAATGCTCAAGAGTATGTAACACGATCAGTTAACGTAATTGGTTGAATAAGACAATATAGAAAGGAGAAATTTGAGACAATATGTTTCATGGTAAAATGAGTTGGCCCAAAGTTCATGCAGGTGTACAAAGAAGTAATTTACTACTTCCTTTAGTGAATCTGTCGACATGACTGGTAATAAATAGGATATGGGTCTATAAAGTGTAGTCGTGCCATCTACAATAATGGTATTTTACTGCCTAATAGCTTAAATCCTTGATTCTGTTGACATGAATGTTTGTGTCTGAGAAAACTTAATTAAGGAATGCATTTCGTTAATCTAATAATTCTCCTACCACCAGGATAAGATTAATGAGAACAATTATAATAGTTTCCAGATGGATTATAACATGCTAATTCTTTTAGTTAGTGTTAAATAGATTGGTAACAAAAGAATAATAAATGTATGTATTTAATGCATATGAAGTGCCATTTTCTTCTGTTGGAAAACAAACATAACTCACCTTCGGTATTGGATTTACATTCATAGTAACCATCACCAATGTACCCATAACGACACTGACATTCTCCTTTCTCATTACAGTCTGCGTTTTGGTGGCATCGAACATTTTTGCATGGGTCTTAAATAAAGTATGATGATGATAAAACAAGTCCTTTCAAATTATGTTCTTTAAACATATTATTACCAGGTTACATGAAGCAAGCGCTCCAAATGTGTCAATTAACTAGTTATTCATGCGAATTCAATTTGAGGGGTTTTCGGGGATTTAGAGATTTTTCACGTTGGTATTCATGCATTTTGTTAGAAAGCATTCGGTTAGTAGTATAAAGAAATTAAGCACCACATGCTGTTCACAAATGACACATGGTTATCGTGATATGTTTGCAAAATTATTTAGGTGATTTCTAGTGAAGGCAGCCATTGTTAGCATACGGAGTTTTAAAAATCATGGCATCAGACTACTAACATTTTATTCTCAGTTAGTTCACTTTGGTAGATATTTATTCCTAAGTATTCCGGATTTTCAACACTTAAATCAATTCAGTGCTTCTATGTGATGGTTAAGAGACTTGGCGCCTTACGAAAAGCATTTCCAACAAACTAGAGACATTCATCAACAGCTGCCACCTACTCTCTCTAGTGACACTGAAGATCAGATGGCCAGAATAATAAGCAACAAAGAACTCTGGCCTGCTAACGAATCAACCAAGAACCTAACACCCAACAAATAGACAGAAGAAAGTGGAGATGGATTGAGCATGCACTGAGAAGACCATTCAGGGACATCACACGTCAGGGCCTGGAGTGAAACCCAAAGGGGAAACAACGAGTTGGGCATCTGAGGGTGACATGGAGGAGAGGATGTGAGGGAGAAATGAAAGCTTCTAGGCCGTCGTGGGATCAGGTTGAAAAAACTGCAGAGAAGAGAGTGAAATGGCGACGTTCTACTGAAGCTCTATGTTCCACTAGGAACGCAAGAGATAAATAATAATAATGATAAAATTCGGGGATGAATAAAGGTAAAACACTTTAATAGTGATACTCAGTGAACCAGCGTTACTAGTGTGGCACTTTGCTAGCTTTAGTATGTTATTCAACTAACAGAGAAATCGACACAGTGGTATGTGGTAACTCGGAGACTGATGGTTCGAATTTCACTGCAACTAGGTTTTCGTCTTAAACTCACTGGTAATCCAACTTCTTCAGATTTAGTCGGTAGATCTAGGGTTATCTCAGGTAGTGTGATCGGTAACCGATGTGGGTTAGGTCCAGAAGATCTGACTGGTAAATTATTACCATGGGAATTAAATGGTCAGCTCTAATTTGCTCTTACGACAGGCTAACAAACCTTTGGTAATTGGAACAAAACTGAGGCTTGATCTTGGTTGCCTAATCAGTTGCACTTTAGATCGGTAACTTGGAGGTGGGGATATATCGCACTGAATAAGGTTGGTGAATTTTGAGTAATGGCTGCTGGATTTAAGTGATTCTTACCCAGTACAGAAACATGTAATGGGCTGAGTTGTAGTAACTTGAAGGTGGCTAACTAGAATTTTGACGTGATTTGTTAATTTCAGTTACCGTTCCAACAATGAAGTTATTTATTCTGTGACCTGTACAAGAAGATTGCGTTATTTACACAAGTTAACATTTTACTAAATTAGGTGAGTTAATCTCAGAGTACACTAGAACCATAGAGCATATCATTAGAAAAAAACTTTTATTCTTTGAAAATAAAGTGGATGAGAAAGGGAGATTTATTTTAGTTCAGTTAAGAATGACACAAACTAGCGCTTTATTTCTCATTGTTTATCTGTTAATATAAATGTACCTAGTTATTATTCAGTATGAAACATTCTCTTATATATTTTGATGACACTGATTCCATTCCATCAGTAAAGTAAGAGACATGCAGACAGTAGATTCGGCTGGTTAGTTTATTATCATTCATATTATTACATGTTAAAGGACTTTTACAAAAAGTTTCTTTGATTAAAAGGAATGACATGTTACTTTGATTAGAGTTCATACTGCTGATATTCTGTCCATGACAAATTCTTACTGACTGGCTGTGGACTTGTACGTATCATAAAACAGGACGGTATTTCATTCCAACAAACAATTCTTTTAGATTCCATATTAGATTTGTTTAGTTACATTTACATTCTACCACAGTGCCTAAGTTTCGCACTTATATTAACACAAAATAAATGGCTAATCAGCTGTTTTGTTATATTTTCATTTCTACAGTTCTAAGTATTCGTTTGAAGATAACACTTCAGAGCTAATCTAAGCTTAGTTTCTGAAGTAGCTAATTTATCAAATATTGAATTAAATAAATCCTCTTCTTTCAGAAAAATCTAGGGTAATGTAAAGTGAGAAGCTGGGGCTGCGAAAATTCAAATATTAGCAGTTATCCGAAACTGGGTAATCCTAGAAGTTTCATTCAACAGCAAATTGGAGAACTGACTTATTTATCTAGGATTTCTGTAGACAGAAAAATGAAGTCGGCGAAGTTTAAGGGTCAGAAACGATGGACAGATTATTTGAGATGACACATCGTCTTTCGGTGTTTCGGTTTCACAAAAGGTGTGTGAATCCCTGAAGTTTATAAGTTATGTTTACTGTCTTCAGGAAGAACTGGTTAGAAAATGGGCTATAAGAAGAATAAAATTAGCATAATTAGTAGTTTCACTTCATGCTGAAATAAGTTTAATTATTTGGTAGCAGCAGTGTTTCGTTTCGCAAACTGTTGTGATAGAATAAAACTGTCAGTAAGGACAAGATATCAGTCATGCATATTTAGGCTTCAAGCAGTCTTGAAGTCTGTATACACTAAATATCATATTCACCACTGTCAATCAAACAAGAAAGATTGAAAAGGATGTGGAAAAGAAATATTCTTGATGATACACTACTGCCTAAATGTGTCTGCAAAAGTCATACAATACTTCGCATGCTGCTGAATAAAATAAAAATTTGAAATGCTTGATTTCTTCAAGTATTTCTATAATCTTACCACTCTTCTTCGGTGTACACTCCCAATAACCATCTCCTTCATACCCTGAGTCACACTGACATCTACCATCGTAACATTTTGCAAGTGCATGACATTGAACGTTCTGACAAGAATCTGTTGAAACAATTTATGTAGATATTCAGATAAATATCCGTTTCTCCTTAAAATAAGTGACACTAACATGCTTTGTTAATAAATTCATGCTAAAAGCAAATAACACTGGAGTCAGATCGATATAACATTAACATTTTCAATTATCTCCAGGTCATTTATGCTGAATATAACGATACTAACAGTCGAAACATACATTCATAAAATAGCTGGAAAGTTATGTTTATGAAGTGGCTTTTATTTCACACCAGCTTCCACAGAATGAATATATTAACATCATATGAACTTGAATCAGATACCGACTGAAGATGACATAAACTAGTCTTTTAAACTTCTGGACTGAAATATATTGACATGCGTTACTAGATTTGATTTTCTGAATGGTTCATTAACTCGGATTTTATTGTTATAGCTTGTGAATCTCCATCGTTGACTGGACCTAACTGATCGGTCACTTTTGGCAGACGGAGATCCATGATCCATAAAATCGAATACTCTATTATGCCGGTCGTATAAGCAGTGCGTATTATGACTAAATGACCTAGTGATTAACACTGTGGTTTTTGAAGCCACTGCTCCTGGTGTCGAGTCCCTGTGGGATCAAAACCGCCTACAATGAGACAGGTACATCCAGCTGGCGAGTCCAAGATAGAATGAAACATGCGTCCCAGATTCCAATGTTAGCTAGTATCCATCAACTCTATTTTTACACTAATAACTAGATATGGATATGATTTATAAGGAACTTCATCAAGGAAATAGGTTTTGATTGAGAATTCTTCTCCTTCATCAGTGTCTAGTTGTTGTGCCACTTTCATTTTTGTCTAAGATGTTTGCCACGTTTGTAATCCCCTATAATACTGAGTTTTACCTATCACAAAATCAAGAAACAGTGTCAATTCGTTAAGCATAAAGATGAACAGATACATTCAATAGCCTGCATAGATTACTTTTCACGTGAAACTACACAGTGTCTTCAAAATCTATTTGTCTTCCTGAAAAGTTATATCTTCACATAATAACTAAACTGTTATAATTAGGGTTTATATCGAAGACAAAGAATATACACTCAGTATATCATGCGACATCAAGGTTATACTTAGATAAAGTCGATTTACTAGGAATACACTTCGTTAGTATAAATTATTATAGTTTGTGAACATCCTTTAAAACTGTCCAAATTACTTCAGGATCAGCTTAGTAAGTTGGCTAACCTTTTAGTACTTGGACGGACTAAACTTACCCCATTCACATTCCCAATAACCATCACCGATAAAACCCTGAATGCATTGACATTTGCCTTCATGACACTCGCCGTATCTATGGCATTTCATATTATGACATGAATCTAATAAAAACAGAGAGTTTTCCTCTTAAACTCTGTTATTTTACATGATTATTAAAGAAGCATAAGCAAATCTTATTACTGAGTTATTGAACAACCAAAGAGATATATTCCTATATAAAGCCGTTGTTAGTAGTAACAATTATAAACATAAACGTGGGTGCCATTAAGTCTTAGTTATTCAAGCTAGGGGTCATCAAACCTCCTCACTTACTAAGTAAAGGGGTTAGCTTTTCATTTCACCAACCAACGACCACAGAGTTCAAGTTATATCCTATGGCATAATCTGCCTAGTGAATAATTGAACAGGTATTGTCAACAAGAACAACAGAAACTTTAACTGTTTACACTTCATTTACAGAAAATAAACTTTATATAAACCAGTGGTATCGTAGGACACCTGTCAGATACCTTTCAACGGAAAAATGCCGCAACTCTCTTGTATTATGCCTTGTGTAACTTAGTTTTCTGTTTCCTATAAAAAAGTGAGGAAGATAATTTATTTTGTTCCAAAAAAAGAAATCCAAATTTATACAATACTTAGTTAGTGTTAAAAGTTATTTCTTTTCAGTCATTAGGACACTTTTGGTTTAATTGTCCACAGTAGCAATGATAGTTTTGAAGTATAGATCATACCTGATTAAAATGTATCTTCTTGTTATGTAAGCTTACACTAGTCAAAAATTAAAGTTTGAAAATAAGCAGCAAACTTATAGAATCATGGACTGATATCAGTTTCCTCAACGTATGACAGTTCAAGATGAACATCAACCTGAAATCAATGAATAAGTCCATATGAACCTCCAAACTGAATTGAATGTATAAATAGCAAAATTTAATTTAACTAATTTGGAAGAAGTTTTTAACTGAATACTCTACATAAATGGTTATCTATACCATGATGAAATACAAATTGACATATACACATACATTTAAATATAACACAAAGAGTAAGGTTTAGCAACCAGCATAAAGGCTTTTTGAACATCGTCAAGAAAACATGTAAAACAATTGAAAGCGGTGTGAAAACTGACCGAGAAACCATACAGATTAAGGTTTAGTCACGTCATCGTGAACAAAATACTTGATAAGCGATTAATAGATGAGTACTAGTGTTAGATCAGCTCACTAAACGCAACAAGTTAGTAAGGAATGTAGAAGTAAGGCAAGAACAACATTAGTTGACTAATAATGAAGATTAACAAACATGAATTAATTAACGAATTCATCACACATTGAAAGTGTTCCCAGGGCAAATTAGGAGTGATCACCGATTCTTTCTGAAGACAAAGGATTTGTTCATGAGCTTGAAGTGCATCGGTGTTTGTGATTACAGGCAGTTCCTTATTTTGTTGTCTACTGACCACCATAAATAACTACATAGCATTTATCTTATGCCTGAAGTTTGGCAAGTGTCTGGTTATAGAGTTTCTTTGAATCTTCACATCAAAACGACCTAACTATCGATGGAAGCACGCAACTACAAAAGTAAACAACTGCTTTTTGTACGACCTAAATTCTTTCTTTTACAAGCCCATTCGAATTAATATACGCAGTTAGAAGTGTCGAGGATAGACATTTTGTCTTAAGTCAGACCGTTGATGTACCCACTTCGCGGTGCTAAGAAACATTAGTTTTGCAGCGTAGTAGGTTCCTTTAATAGTTGTACTGAGCCTCCGTTTGTTTTTACTGTGCACTTTGTCTCCTTCATATGGTAGATTGACGTTCACTGATTTTTTAGGAGCAGCAAAAGTGGTTAGTTTCTTTTCCAAAATCCTGTCATATTTGTGGCCGAATCTTTTAGAATATCCATTTATTGACAGTTCTTTCAGAACCTTTATTTCATATTTGGTTGTCCTTTCAGAGCAAATTTTCCTAATTCTATCAAACACAGTTCAAGACAGATTCCTTCGACATTGGATAGGGATAAACAAATTTAAAAGTGGAGATATTGGCCCATCCATAATGGCTTTCTTCATAATGACTTTTCAACGGATGCACCAGTTCTTTCCACTAGCAAAACGTCTGAAAGTCTGGTTTTACCATTTTTTCATTCGTTAGTACAGAAGCGAGAATTAGACGGCAGCAGTAGAATTCCTTCTTCATTGTTTCAACCTCCACTTTACTCTTACATACAAATAAAGCTCATCGACATATCGCTGATATAATTCTATCTGTTTTATATACTGTCTCACGCAGCCAGACTCTAGACTATAAAGAACAAGAGCTTACTAGACTTCAAGCATGAAATAAATGCTGTGGAGTTATTTATGGTGGTCAGTAGACAACAAAATAAGGAACTGCCTGTAATCACAAACACCGATGCACTTCAAGCTCATGAACAAATCCTTTGTCTTCAGAAAGAATCAGTGATCACTCCTAATTTGCCCTGGGAACACTTTCAATGTGTGATGAATTCGTTAATTAATTCATGTTTGTTAATCTTCATTATTAGTCAACTAATGTTGTTCTTGTCTTACTTCTACATTCCTTACTAACTTGTTGCGTTTAGTGAGCTGATCTAACACTAGTACTCATCTATTAATCGCTTATCAAGTATTTTGTTCACGATGACGTGACTAAACCTTAATCTGTATGGTTTCTCGGTCAGTTTTCACACCGCTTTCAATTGTTTTACATGTTTTCTTGACGATGTTCAAAAAGCCTTTATGCTGGTTGCTAAACCTTACTCTTTGTGTTATATTTAAATGTATGTGTATATGTCAATTTGTATTTCATCATGGTATAGATAACCATTTATGTAGAGTATACAGTTGAAGAGTTCCATCAGAATAATGAATTCACTAAGTCCTTCTTTGTATACCTTATTTGCTTATTTTAAATGTGTACCGCCAAGGAAATTGTCTCGATATACTAACGCCAAACAGAGGTAAGTAAAGTGCATTCGAGGAAATAAATCACAAGCTCATAAATTTCTTATACTCATTTTTGGAATATTTGGATCAGATTTCCATAGATGTAGAGGATATTGCCGCAAAATTTATTCTCTTTCAAGAAAGTTTATTTTACCTGAAGACTTTAGTCAGTAGTACTCGTTTTTAACATAGTCACTACTTGCATTAGCGTGAGTAAAAATACTATGTATTCCATGACATTTGCTTGCACAGAGAAAAATAAAGAGTATACATCTTTTTGTCATAGATAATCTCTATATACTGTTAGTTTAACTGTGTATACATTTTGAAATATCTAGAAGAATTTTTAACTTACCCCATTTACACTCCCGGTAACCATCACCTTTAAAGCCTTCAATACACTGACATCTACCTTCATTGCACTCAGCGTATTCATGACATTTTATGCCTTTACAAAAATCTGTTTTGAAAAAATATAGTATTTAACTACACTTGTATATGACGATGGTGATTATTTTTGCCTGTTTGACTATTTTGATATATTTGCTAACAAATGAAATGTGAACTTTAGAAAAAGATCGATTGGGTTTTCGCATATGTCAATTCATTTTATACTGCAAGAATTTCTTTCGCCTTAGCGCATCTTACTTTTATATACAACCAGTTCATAGGTTTCTGCTACTTTTAGAAATGCAAAAACCGAATAGTTTTTAAGCGACGAAAATCTGTTGGGTAACTGGGAATCAAGTTTGACTGTAATTCACAGACATCTGGTCAGAATATAAGATTTTTAGAAGTATGTTTTACTATATGATACACTTCGGGGAACTTGGTAATTTCGTTTCATAACACTAGTCTCACTTTCTATTGATACGTGACCTTCAATTTAGTGAACATGTGGTTGGTACAAAAAGACTATTAGTGATATTGAATATGGTGATAATAAATAATTTCTGATTAAAACCGAATTCAGAAAAGTGGTTAAACAACCCTGGATTTATCAGTTTTCCTTGAAAGATACTGATCGATATGAGTCTAGTTTTTGAATTAACAAATCAAAGTGAAAAATGACTTGCAGAAACTTTACTGGTGAACAAGTAAATTCAATGATTGAATGAATTCTAAGTATTTAGTTATCTGATCTAATTGGAATCGAACAAGGTTAGAATCATCACTACCAATTCTGCTCACATTCTATAGAATATGAAGCAAGTAATGGTAGTGTGAAATACAGTGAAATGCCAGTCATGAAGTTTTCATTGTCATTCTTGACGACATAATCACTATAAGCTTCAGCTCAGAGAGCACAACACAGTTAAAATAATCCTCCTGAGCTACAAATATTATATTATAGACATAGGATACAATCTATCGACCAGCGGGAAAAATGATAAACCACAGAAAGGTCAAAGGTCGAGCACAGGAACAACCAGCTGGAAAATCTATACAGTCATTGTCACCGCAATCAACAGAAAAAACCAATCACAAACTAGTTCATCAAGGCAGGCTACTAAATCACTGATGAAGAAATATTGACAGCTTATTGCATCCTGAAGTTAGTGCTGATGATGTCGTCCAGTAAGTCGATGAGAACTCCACGACTAAACAACCCAGCTCAATGGACACAATACAATCAAGATTTTTCAGAGGCAAAGAGGATATTTCTTAAATCTCATTATGCATCATTACTATTTTATTATTTGTCCCATGGGTTCCTAGTGAAACATAGGGCTTCAGTAGCAGATATCCAGTGCACTCTGTTCTCTTCAGTCTTTTGAACCTGTCTTTACGGCATGTTCTCATTATGTAAATAGGTCTAATCCACCAACTGAACCCTGTTGACGTAAATAATTAAAGCTATCCCTATGCAGTTTATCTCTTCTCAAATACACGAAAGGGTATGTTGGGCCATTGAAGAAACATATTCTTGATTTCTTGCTAGTCGACTTCATTTTCTAACAACGTCAAAATGTCTCATTAATACAATGCAACCCAAACAATAGCTAAATTACAGTATGATTGGGAGAATGATGACTGTATTACTACTTTTATAATAGTAATAACTATTATTATTATCATTAACTATTAGATATGTTCCATTTAATATCAAAAGAAGTAAATGGCATTGCATAAGCATTTATATCTTACACTTTACAAACGTCGTACTGATACATGAAAAGTGGGTTTTATTTAATTACCAACTCACGGAATAATATCACCGAAGCGTTAATTCGGCTTAAGAAATGATCGATTTTTCAATTACTAAGAAAACTTAGTAAAACCTACCAATGAACAAATGTTCAAATAAGCAAAATATTACAGTCACCCATTGAGTGGCAAATTGTGGATACAAAATTGTGTACATACATGTGTACATAAATAGTTTTGTAAATAACAAGCTTTTGTAAGAAATTATAAACAAACATAAAAACAACAATTTAAATTCGTTGCAAGGATAAAAAGGAGTACTAATATAAAGTAGCATTATTTAGCATGCGATGACATCTTAAACATATAAGCTGAAATAAAATCTTCAGACTACCATGCTTAGGAGATAACCAATTACATCAATGTGAGCAAGTAGTAAACACAACAAACAGATATATTATTTTGGCTATCTGCAATGGCCTTGGTTTGGCAGACTGTTGATGATACTGGGTGATGGTTGGAGGTGAAATGAACCAACCGGTGGTCGCCGGTTCTAATCTGGTTGCGGTCTGAATTTTCATCTCATTTTCAATCATCACCCAGTATCGACAATGGTCTGACTAAACACAAATAGCTCACTTAGTCAAAATGATAATCAATATGATGCTCCTACTCTCTGATTCAGTTAGATTTGGATTGGGATGAGAAGTCCTGACTAGACAGCCAGTGTGAATGCTATCAAGAGATAATAATGCATCACGAATTCACATGGCAGCCTGGCAAAACTCATAGTGATTGAAGTGAAATGAAAATCTGGTCAACTGTCGAACCTCGTAGCTCAGTTGGTACGGAATCGGACCGAAAACACGGTGGTTGCTAGTCTGAGTGGTGCCGCAGTTTAAATTTTCATTTCACCTTCAGTCATCACCCAGTATCAAATGTATGTATACATATATATATTTAACAATAAGATGGATATTTGACAGTTGGTTTTTAGATGTTAATCAATAAGAAATCATGGTCCCAAGTTACTATCATGCTAATATTCACCAGTTTGCCATCACTTCCTCAACGATTTGTATTGGAGGACTGTTTAACCGACCAAACAGCTATCACTAAAAACTCTCCTGTTTGATGTCTTTGAGTCTCAGTTTAAATAGTATGTCTGGATTCTTTGATCAAGGAAACAATATATTACCATAGGTATATTAATCATGTGTTTGTTATTTATGGTAACATACAACAAAGTTTTTCGATAAAGTAACCAAGCGCTATCTACACATTGTTTGTTACTGATGCAGCCGAATATCGAAACCTGTATTGGACTGAAAAATTTTTTTAAGGACGCTTAACATAAACGTTCAAAAGGGTTTTGAGTATCACGTTCGAATCCAAGTCTTGGGTTTCTTTTTTCCGGTAAGACTTCTTCTACCCTTAATTTTCTGAATTTTAAAATGAAGTAAGACATTGAAGAAGGGTTTAGTTTCATAGACTGATGCTTACAGGAAAAACTGGACGAAGACTTTGTGAATAATACTCTTAGGAAGAAGAGATATCCTAAAATGTTTGCTATGTAAGATGTGAAAGAACATATTGGACGATGAATAAACTCAGCTACTAGAATAAGACCTGTTTTCATCGTGCCAATACTGAAAGGTGATTTGGTCTCTAAAAGAAATATAAAAGAATGAAAGAAGTACTAAAAGGGGATCTCCTGCAGTTAGACTGATTTCACTTCGGGATACAGCTTGCCCACTAAGTCAGTCAAAGGTAAATAAACTCTTAACTCTTGTCACCTTCAATTTTGTCCTCATGAAATCGACTATTTAAGAAAGACTGAGAGAAGGAAATTATCCCTATTGTTGAACATATTCCCAAAGACTTTTTTCCAAGATGGACAGAATTATCACCAATTTGATTACCTTAGTACTTGCAAATAATAACCAATCAGAGAATGCTATTAATATAAGAGTAGAGTATGGGCGTTACGATAGAGCGTATTTAAACACCTAGTATCTTTATTTGATATGATACGCAGTGATACAGTATTACTGCTGACACTAAAGGAATATGATAAGAACAACGCAATGCCAACCGCAGATAATTTGAAAATTATGCTAACAATATAATCAAAGAATGAAGGGCAATGGAACTACAAGAACAAAACAAGGAATACATCTTATCACCTTGTTGTGATTATGAGTAGTGAATAATGTTCAAAATTTTACCTTGTAACTATTACTGTATCATTGTGTGCAATGTAAAATAAATATATCGAATATAGTAACAAAGAATATTATCTAAGTTGGTATTCATCATATGCTGACATCAAATGGAGGGACGTTGAAAACCTGGGGGCACTGGACAGCTGTTTCGTCCTAGTGTGAGGCTGCTCACCAGTGCGCACCCATGACCCCACCAGGAGCGAAGCCCATGACCTTCAGGTTCCATGGTCAGCACGTTAGCATTGATCAACTGGAACGGAATCCAGATTCATTGAATCTTCTCATTGTGTATTTTTTGGCTTTTCGGTACTTACTGAAGATTAAATACCAAATGTTTATCTTATGTCTGTTTGTAGTGAGGAAGAGTGTTCTAGCTTTCCAAATCTATGTTGATAAGCTCAACAAGCAGATTCATTGCAATTATTGATGAGTATGCCTCAGCACATCAGCAGTCATCAGTCACCTAAATGGTAACCACTTTCTCAACGTAGTATTCAAGCTTGACTAAATGATTCAGAAAGCTGTTGGATTCCAAAATGCTTTATTAGCTACATCTAATATACATAAATACTATAAATGTGAAAGACCAGTACGAACCTAATTATTTAGTAAATTATTGACACTTGGTTAGTGACTTTCAGAGACACTCATATATGGAAGGATTACATATCACACAGAGTTTGCTTTGTCTATAGAGCACTAATGTCTATTAAAATGTACAAATTTTCTGATAAGAGCAGAAACTTACTTCCCCCTACTTCGTATAAGATTATTAAGTTTACTTTGCCTTTTCAATTTCAAATGAATCCTCTCAATCAGATACTGCAGTAGAAATGTTTGTAAAAGACTATTCTTGGAACTTATTTAGCAAGTTATACACTAGTTTACAAGTCACTTTGAGTAACAGTGTCTAACATGGAAGTTTGAAGTAGGTCAATTTTGGTGTTGATGAACGATTCACTGTTTATTCACCAAGTTTTTAGATCAACAAATTACATGTGACCCGCTTGATTCAATTTGATCTCATATCAAAAATAAATAAAGCAAGCATTATAACATAAAACGTTGTTGAATTATAGTAACCTCTGGTACATTTGTTTTCATTGTAGCCAGAAGTTTGTCGGGGTATTCCATACAGATCATTTTTAGTTTCCTATCTTACTGTTATTTCAACTATCCATCGTATAACTTTGTCTACACTAATCTCCAATAGAAGGGGATATTTGATTAGTAGATCATTGACCACAGCAAAAGGTGACAGTAGTCAGAATCTCATAGGAGGAATCATTCCCCATGACGTTGCAGTACAATTTGTTGAAGAGTGTCAGAAAGCATGAAATTCAGGTTAATGAGGGTCTCTCGCCAACTGCCTCCAAACAACTTATATTTATCAAAGTGCACTATAATATTGATTCTCCTAACTTTATGGCTACATTGTAAAATGATGGATGAAGTTTGATCAGCACTTGCTGCTAGACAGCTTAAACGTGATTAACCTCTAATCACCAGTCATTATAACTTTTCATCACTGTATAATGGTAGCTTAAACGGCAAACCGATTTGACTACTGAGATTAGGTTGTATAAGGGTATATCTTTGCTTTGTAGGATCATACCTAAGTGGATGCATGCAAACGATACAAAGCAATGATTATACGTCTTACAAAACATATACAGATATTTATCTTTATCAATGGAAAGGCCGTTGAAGATAGACTACAATGTTAATTCGACAAGTAAATGCTTTACCTTTGATGGTGACTGAGTATGTGTGATATGAGTTTACAAATAAAAGGGAACGAATAGTCGGTTAATGAATTCAATCGAAAGCTTAATCATCACAAGATCTTCAACCACTGTGTCACAGATCTACTCGGCTTATTTCATTCTACAGAGTGTGAAATTGTCGTAAGCTGTTACGCAGAAGACATGTTTCATAGATAAGTATGTGAATGAGTATACAATCATCGTCTTGCATTGATAAAGTAATTGTGTTCGACTTTTGGCATTTTTATTATTTTAGTATTCTAATTTTAAACACTGGAAATATTAACTTGTCATGCAGTAGGTTTTTGTTACAGCGATTAATATACTCACGGGAAATTAGTGAATTCAAGCATTTCTTTCAGTATAATAGTGACATATAATATAATATGACTTAGTAGCAGAAGAAATTGATCTGGATATATATTTATGTATGAAGATTGTTATTAGTAGTGTAGCTATATTTCTCTACATATAATATATTAAGCATTATTATCACTTTTCTTTTTAATTTAACTTTTTAAATACTTTTTCATTCGAGATACTTACCCCACTTACAATCCCAATAACCATCTCCAATGAAACCCTGAATACACTGACATTTACCGTTATGACAATCAGCATACTCATGACATTGTACATTATGACATAAATCTAGTAGAAAATAAGTGTGTTAAAAAATCTGTTAGCAATGCATTTGAAGTATTTCCTTTTTTTCTAACAACCACACGTTTATTAATACACTTTTCTTGGTTATTCCAAAAATGTAGTTTTACTAACATTTTACTTTGAGTATGTTGTTTATTCAATGTAAATTTCACTTTATTCATTAAGTTTCACTGCTGGTGTTAATCATTGGAAAATTGAACAATGAAAGATACATAATTTAAGCTTAAACACTGAACCAGTGTTAATATTTTGATTTGCTTTGCTGTACAATGTTTGTTAACTGGGATTTTACGAAACTCAACCAAATATCTACCAAACATTGGACTAATATTAAGCCTTTTCAAGTTGATCATGAACAAATTAATATTTACCGTACACATTATCAATAAAATTGCTAAAGATTTCATAGAAATTGCTCAATTAGTAAGACGAAAGTTTATTTGTATACTCAGATCATATTAATTAGTAGAGATCTTTCACTGATCATCAAATTTTAGTTTCGTGGACATTTAGGAATTTCTACTACTCTAATTCAGTTAGTCTTAAAAAAGTTTAGTCAGTAGTTTGTGAGGTGAAAAAAACAGATTGTTATTTAGAAAATGAGTTTCTATGAATAACCAGTTATTTGAAGAAACTGATAATCTACATAAAAAGTTATCACATGTGTGCATTCAGGCTCTATGCCACCCATTAAGGTTTCAGTTACGTTTAAAAATACCCGTTTTTAACGAAACACTAACTAGACTTGGTTTCGTAGGATTCAAGTGAACAACAAGTGTAAATTTTCAGTAGAGATGGAGATAACAATTAAATTTATCCAGTATACACCCTAGATTATCCATCAACTTATGGCTGGTCAAGAAACCATTCTAGACTAGTTAATGTAGTGAAAACGTTTTGAAAAAATTAGTGTCACAAGATATATTTAGTAACAATAACATGACCATGAGTTAGATTTGTGTGAATCTCGAAGTTTTCCATAAATAACTTGCATAGTTCACACGAAAGCATGGTCTTACCTTCTTATTATTTCCCTGAAGAAGCTGGAGCCATACTTTTATGCAAAATATGGATATTATTTGTTAAAATGCGCTTTTCACTAGGGCCTAATATTTATGAAACTATTCGACCAAAGCTTGAATAGGGTCCGTGTAAAATGACATGACTCTTTAAGTCATAGTTTGAAAAAATCAGTCCTAATAACAATAAGGTCCACTGGAAATATATAACTCAAAACTTTAATATTAAGCTCAGTAATGCAAAAAGAAAAATATTTTCAGAGTAAAACAACTTTACCGGATTTGATATTGAACAAAGTAAAAAGAATGGCGGTTCAGATGAAAATTTTCACGCTAATAAATCACTTTCACCTTTATACACTTTTTATACAGCCAGCATGCAATAAAAAGTTGGGCGATTAAGTCATTTACATGCTCCTACCCTGTTGAACAGGATCACAATAACGTTTTCCATCTCCTTGATAGCCACTTAGACAACGGCATTCACCGCGAATACACTCAGCATTCTCGTGACATTTTACGTTGGCACATGGATCTGAAAGGAAATAATCATACTACATAAATTCTGTTGCAAATAATTAAAGACCTACCCACTAGAAATCCTAACAGTCTAGGTGGTTTCGTTGTATTCTATACTGAAAATAGCTAAAGCAGTCATTTTATTTTTATGGTATATAATATTGTGAACAAATAAAGGTAAAAGTGATCAGATTGAATTTTATCACAGTCAGCAGTACTGTGTTCTACTTGTAGAACATATGAGATCAGGTATTAGTGTTGGTGTTTTGAAAATCTGTGTATTTTAACACTAATTGAGGGTAAGCTTCCAGTCTGATAAACTTAATCAATGGCTAGTTGTTGAGCAGTCTGCTAGTCCATGGTATCATTCTTAGTCATTTTTTATTTCTTAAAATAGTACTCAAAAGAGGAGAATAAAATTACATTAGAGATGGAATGATCAAACAATAAGTGTCTGTTATGGCAGTGAGGGAATCAATTACACCCTTAGTTGATTATGACACGATGTGTTAACACTACAGATTTACCAACAAACAGCATTGAGCTCGTTAGTATGTAGGAGTCAAGGTGACCATAAAACTCTAACTTGCGCGGAACAATCTACAAAGGTGAAAAATGATAACTTAGTTGCGGAGATGGAGTGATGATATCCTCTTTTGTTTTATTAAACTGTATAAGCTGTAACTGTACGCTAAATTAATCCTGTACCTTATAGAAGTTTGCAAGCATCATGAACAAAACGTGTAATGAGGTTATCTGTTGAAGATTGACTAAGGTATGGATTTTTCGCATCGAAATTTGCCATTATCCTCATATAAACAGAAAGCCTGTTAATAATACTTGTTTTATACTATCTGATTAACACAATAAACTGCCTTTGTAATAACAAAATTAAAGCGAAATTTCATATAGCCGTTATTACTATTCTTACCGTCTTGCATTGCATAGCAATAACTGAAACCATCCCCCTCATAGCCATTCAGGCAGCGACAATGGCCATTTTGGCATTCAGCTTTTGAATGACATTGTACCCCTGAACAAGCATCTATAAACAACGTAAACATATTCTGTTATGCTTAAGAACTGTGTAAAACTCTGTTTTCATGCAGCGTCATGCAATCTGTTGTTTATCCTTCCAACCCGATTGCCTTGATCACTTACCGATACGTCTTCACTAAGCATGCTGTACTACTTCTAAGTGGAAAAGAGGAATTTATTTCACTACATCTATGAACGGATAAAAATGATGATGAGTGATGAGTAAAAAGGATTACAAGTCTAACCCATGCAACTCACACAGACGACATTCAGTTCTGAAATATGTTACATTTTTGCACGGTTTCTATGTGTAAAATGTAATATAAACTAGTATACTCATGCTATGTTTATTAGTAAAGTTAGATTCATCAATTCTTTGACGAAAAGTTGCCTATCTCACCGTCATTAACCGGATGGCAATCATAATATCCATCACCTTCAAAACCACTAGAACAAAAACAACGCCCATCTTGACAATAACCATAAAATGGCATCGAACAGTTGAACATGGGTCTGAAGGCAAGAGAAAAGCAATTTAGTCAAGCTTATGTATGAAAATAATATTGAGAAGCTAAACCGTTCAAATATTATATGACTTTTACAAGGTAGAATGTCTAGGTCTAATGAATGCATTTTTCGCTTCTAAAGAAATTGTACATAATCTTATATTAGTAGTTGGTAAGTGTTCAAAGGAAGATCTCATACAATTTTTTAATAAAGTGGTTTGATTCTGAAGACTGTAGTACTAAATTATTGCAAATAACTTATCCATTAACATTGGAAGCACAAACGATTACATGCAATTACAATGAAAAACTCATCAGCTGAAACTATTTTTACAACAGTCTCATTTACGTTTCAGTGGATGGTGTATTGAGATTGTAGTTATTTATCAGTCTTCAGTTATTCAACTCTTTCTTATCTTTTAATGCTTGAAGCATCGTAATGTATGCCAAGACAACTTTGCTACTTTGAATAAACTGGTGTGTTTTATTTTTTCAAGTTTTAATACAGTTAGATGGTATAATTGGTTTTGATGTAATGTATGGAGTTGGCAACCTATTGGACGTATGTGGTTTGAGTTGTTTAACTTCAAATTCCAAACTGCAAACTGCGAAAGTGTAGACACTTCAGATATACCTCTGGAAGAATTTGTTAGTGGTATTGAGGTGTGTGGTATGATGACAGTGAGACACAAATGTAATACTTAAGAGGACATTTGCCAAGGTTAGTGTCTTAAATTGTTGTACTTAGTCGTGGGTGTATGAATTAAGAAACCAATAATTGCACAATACATCCAGTTCATATCGTCTGTTAAAGAGACTTATAAAAAAGACAACTGCGAGAAAAATGGAAAGGCATCCCGATTTACACTTTATCAAGGATGAGTTGCATGGTATCAACGTGATTTGATCAATCAAAAACGATTATAAGTGACAGGATCTGAGTAACAGTGAAAGCAGGTCATAAAGAGTAGGACATTGCTGTCACTAAAATATTTGGCATCTGTTTACGATTTACTTGTTTACTTGCTTACACCAGCCATTTGCGGTGCTAGTAATTGTAAGGTTACGAATCCCTTCTCGAAAATTGGGTATTAGGTTCGGATATATTGGTTCAAATATCAATTGTGCTTTAAATCATTCCCAAGGAAGTAGTAGGATTCAACTAATTCTTGTCAAGACCAATTATCTGACTTAGTTTTCATTGCAAAGGTGCATGCAATGTTGGTAAGAAATGGGTATAATATACTGAGCATTATCTCTAAGTTGTTCTCATCAAAGTGTGTGATAAGTTAGGAGAAATAATATGACCCGAAATGTTTTGACTGAGACTGTAGTTGAGAATTCCGGAAATTTTTGGGCAGTTGAACATTGTTGCCTTTAGAGCATCACTCACATGCTATAGAATCACCTTGTGGCCAGTGTAGATACAAAGTGTGTAGCGTTAGGTAATTTTCTTGTTGAGTATCGGCATTCAGTCCGCGAAATCCATGACTAATGTGCCTAGGTTAAGTTCCTTTCTGGTACTCAAAAGTCAGACATATCTGAAACTGTGAGGAAAATTAAGTTCCTTTGATAAATTTAACTTGTATCACTTAGTGCTGAACTCAGAGGCTTGACAGTCAGCCCATTTATACCACAGCTGACCTTCTCTAAAACTACGTCAATGATAAGAATTGGTCAGAAATGCTTGATCGATTCAGCTGTCTTATACCTAATGCTTAGCATTGATCTAAGCCTCTAGATCGAATTTCATAATGTGGCCACTGTGCAAAGAGTCAAGTGAAGAAGGTAATTCAGTTGATGAAGTTGTGAGCCTCTCTCTACCAGTTTGGTGGAAATATATCTTACGAAGAATCTGTTCATTTTTGACTTCAAAGCAAAATGTTAACTGATGTGAAACCAGCTGAAAATGATTGAAAGTGATTGCATCAAAATATGATACCAATTACTGAAACCAATGACTCTCAGTTTGAAGTTCTATTTTCGCGTGTGGGGTATGAATATCAATCGAGATTGTGTGCGATACTGCTCAGGCTTGACTGGACTGTTTCAAATGTTTTCATTCTTCAGGGTCACGGTGCGTTCAGATTTCCTTCTATCTCAAGTTTCTACTTTGACCATTTTATGCACAGAGCTTTGTGGTACTTACTAATACTAAGTAGTGTGATTTATTTTCTTTCTCAGTGTAATTCACATTTTCGATTGTTCATTCCTACTATAATCATAGTTTGTTCCTCATTTAACATCTTCAGATATTTGCATCTTCCCCGGTTTGGAGTTATGTTGGGCTCAGTTGGTTGTTCCTTCAGGACTTATTTTGTCCCAAACATTTGTTTACCTCTTTTCTTTTACCTTATCATAGGCATCCGCACGTTTAGCATGTTTACCCTTGGTTTGCTTTGGATACAGCTTTACTTCTGAACTTCCTGTAAGATGCTTTCGACAGTGATAAGCCCACAGACACTCCATAATGAGAGGTTTATAATTCATTGTTTATTATTGTGTATAAATACAGTACCATACATCAGATAGGTTTGCATTTCGGATTTAACGCGTAACTTTTGAGTGTCATTTATTTGTTGAAGAATAGGTTGGTCGTTTCGGTTTCTTATTTATTGAAAGGAAATTCTCCTGTTTTTTCCCTTAATCCCACTGTTTATTCTATCGCCTGTTACGTCTGCTTTCATCATTCTATTCTTGTGGGGTTTTTCTTGCTGACTTCCTGTTAGGAGACCGTTTCAAATTGTGAGGAACGTCGTGGTTGAACAATAATGTCAGAACATGTACAGATATCGATTTTTCTGTCCAGTTGCCCACTTTTCATTTCTCTTTTTTACGTTTGCCGGAAGGCTATCTTCATTACTATCTTTTAAAAATAATGAGAAGTATTTTTTCTTGGTGATTTGTATAACATGCAGACAGAGTAATTACGTGTAGTTGTACATTCGTATTACGTGCTTAAACGTGCACAATCAGATTCACTTACATCTGACTTGCATGCAGAATATTCTTACCATTAATTGTTTGTCTACAGTCATAATATCCATCACCTTCGAATCCTTTGATACAATAGCATCGACCACTAATACACTCTCCGTACTCGTGGCATTTAACACCAGTACAAGGATCTGAAATAAAATTTATGTCATTCTAAACATCATTATTCAAGGTTGTAAAGATTGAGTGTTTGAGAAAATTTTGAGCTTCAAATTGTCTGTCATTTGATGTTTGCCACAGTTTTGTTTAAAAAATAAAATATGACAGGTGCAGTTTGAATTTTGAAGACTTATCATTCTTCATGTATGTAGCAAATTCTGAAGTTTTATTCAGCAGATCTATACCCACCACATATGCATGTAACAATGATGGATCCAAGTAAACTTTTGATATTTACCTTGAATTTCTCTGAAAAGTAAAATCTAGACACTTTAGGCTTCCAAAGCTTGTAGCCTATAATCTATTACTTGAAAATTCCACAGTGGTCATTTTGCAGCTTAGGGAAATTCTTTGATTGAAGTTTTTTTCACATTACTGGGTGAGCAGTTGCTAGCAGAAAATTTGCTGTCTAACCTAAAAGTCATATTTGTCGGCTTTGTTAGAAAGTTAGTTCTTAGATATTCTATTGGATGGTTCGAATTCATTGGTCTACCTGTATAGCAACGGGAAATAGCAACTATCACTATAACAGTTGACATCCGTTGCACAAGAGGCGGTTATCGTGCACCACTGGCTTAGTGGATAACACTCTGGAGCTTGAATTGAAGGGTACTGGGTTTGAGCCTCGGTGGGAACAGCATCACTCACTGGAGTGCAGGGACATCTAGCAGACGTCTCAAATAGGACGAAACGCTCGTCCTAGATTCTTCGGCTAGTCACCAAGATCAATATAAGGGATGCTTCATTTAACCACTGTCTTGAATGTGAAGAGTTTTAATCAAGTTTCTGACACTATGTAAAATGAATTTATATTTTGAAGTGGCTCAGACTACTGCAAATGAATGATATGAAAAACATTCGCCACAACATAAACTCTAAGCATGTAATAGTTCAAAGCAATTATCTCAATGCTCATACACAAACAGACATGAATTCCTAATAAAATACTTTGATGAATCTTTGAAAAAAAACACAAGTCCACCTACATAGGAGATATTGTATCTATTTTTTATAATCTCATGTAACCTCCTAGAAACTCATGGAAGCCGGTTCTACGGGGAACAAAGGTTGTGCAAGTTTCATTTTCCGAAGCGACGGCATTCGTGAGGTAGTGAAACATGAAAACATCATTTTTCTGCTTCACCTTGTTTTCACAAAATTGTCTCCTCTGTAAATATTATATATATTTATATATATGTATATGTATATAAGTATCTGTTATGTGATTTCGTTTTCTTGATTTTGGAGACTACCGCCAGTGTGGGCGTTTTTGATGCAATGCTGAATTCTCATATCAACCACAGAGAGCTGTGAATCTCAGAACAAGAAACATATTTCGTTGTTATTTCTTCGATCAGTAATCGCATATGTTAGGAAAGACTTAGTATACGAACTGATGAACCACGATTTAGACCAAATGTAGTTTTCAAACTGATTAAAAGAAAAATAGGCAGCTATGATTTTGAAAATGATTGCATATGTCTAACGATATGTTCTACTTATACAACTTTCAAGTATATGTTTAAGAATTCAGTTGGTACAAGTAGTAACTGCAAGACAAGTACATAACAATGGAGAGTAAGCCATTATTTTCAATAGATACAACAAATGAATGGATTGCTACCGTAAAATGGGTCAAACAATTTAGGGACTACATGACCTAAACATTCCTTTCAAAATCTTCTAGTGTCTAATGTAATTAGTATGTTTTATGCTAAGTTACAGTATTACTGTAAGTTCTTCAGTAGTGTTTAGAGAAAAAGCTAGTTTAGTTGAATATTTACTTGTCAGCGATGCATATTCTACCTAATAAAATGGTCGACCAAAGTATGTGTTTTAGGATATATGTCGAAACAAACTGACTACACGATACCGAGCTAGGAAACCGAATATCAGTGTTTACAGACTCACTTCATGAGGAGCTTTGTGTCACTTCAGATAATTTTTACTGCTTAGTTTAGCTGTACACAGTAACTCGATGTATAGCTGTCAGTCTCACTATGTCAAGAACTAAATTTTATGCTTCGGATTAACGTTTGTAAACTGACTTCGTATATTTGTTTACAGGATTCTATGCACAGAAAAGACATATGGTTGTTCCAATTCAGTTTACTAGGTAATCGGAGTGGAAAGATATGTTCACAAGCTTTTTCTAAAAGTTTATTTTATGAATCATTCAGTGAATATGAATAACTTTCGGTGAAATAGAGTATTTTAAGTTATTTCCAAAGTTTGATCACTTCACCAGAGAAAACATTTGGAGATATTCTTTTATATACTGATAACGCAGATATCAGAATTTTTAATCAAGGTACAA
Organism: Heterobilharzia americana; assembly: GCA_944470555.2. Classification (NCBI taxonomy): domain Eukaryota; kingdom Metazoa; phylum Platyhelminthes; class Trematoda; order Strigeidida; family Schistosomatidae; genus Heterobilharzia; species Heterobilharzia americana. The sequence continues at coordinate 135,482,785 of OX104127.1, read as the reverse complement.
ATTTAACTACAGCAAAATCCATCCCATTTCACGTAGTATAGGTTAGAATTTAGTTATGTATGGTCATAACGTCAAAAGTTATGACAAGCTATACATACAGAACAGAGGAGTTAAGTGGATCTGGAGTGCAAGCAACTGATGAGAAGGAAAGCAGTAATGACATCCACGAAGGAAGTGAACATCAATACATTTATGCTGCACTACAGATATGGAGCAGCAGTTCCCAGTGACTAAGATCAATTCATGAAAGGCGACTTGAATATGGTAGCAATCTCATTTCATAAGAACAATATTTATTCTTTTAGCTTACATAAACCCTAATTTGTTGTGGCGATAGATATTGGCTAGCAGTGGAATCCAGGATGTGCATTTCGTCCTATTTGGGATTCGTCAGCTGGATGTACCTGCTTTCCAGTGGGTGATGTTGTTCCCGCCTGAATTCGGACTCGGGACTAATGGCTTCAAACGCCAGAGCGTTGTCCACTAGACCACCATGCCAAGATAGCCACGTTTTGTGCAATAATACCATAATTTGTGGTGTTTTTCCAAAAATATTATAGTTCATTTAAAGGAAAAACTAATCAAATAAATATCTTTACTTCTTTTAATAAGTTAAACGTTTGTTTACTTTTTAAATTTACCTGATTTGAAAATGAGTATCTATGTGAACAATTTCACCATGATATGTTTGTCTGCGTATTTTTGAGGTAGTAGGTGGGAATAAATCAGATGTAAAAGCTGAATATCACTCACTTTAACATTTTTCATGCTGGGTGATGATTGAAGGTGAAATGAAGTTTTCCATCGCGGTCGAATTCGAATCAGCGACTATCGGGTTTCCTACCCGATGCTCTACAGACTGAGCTACGAGATTCACCTACGGATCAGATTTTATTTTACTACAGTCACCATTGATTTTGCCCGACTACCATGTGAATTTGTGACACATTACTATTTCTTGATCATATTCACACTGGCTGGTTGGTTGAAGTTGGGCCTCGTATCTCAGTTGGTAGAGCATCGGGTCGGAAACTCTGTGATCGCTGGTTTGAGCCCGGCTGTGGTTCAAATTTCCATTCCATCTTCAGTCTTCAGCCAGTATAAATACTAGTTTGCCATACCTCGGCTATCTCAGGTAGTCAAAATGATTAACACTTTTCATTGTAGCTTTAAATTAATACGAAAACAGTTTCCGTCAAGTTTTAATTACATCATGTATTTATAACTTATTATTATGTCATGTATTATATATCATGTATTCATAGTACAACGTATTTTGCTGTTTACAATCACAAACCTTACCTCTAATATGACAATCATAATACCCATCACCAGTATAACCTTGATTACAATGACACTGTCCATTTTTACACTGAGCATAAGGGTGACACTGAATACGATCGCATAAATCTGTAAATGAATACTTTCTAGTGAACATGATATTTTCTATTCGAAATAAGTATGGTGACATTTTCTTTATGTTATGTTGCATGCTGTATGGTTAGCTTCACCTATGCATACAAAGCATTTTGTTCAATGTGTTCAACATTTGAATTACTTTAGCATACTTTCAGGTTAGTAGTTATAAGGTCAAAGTAAATTAAAACTTAAATCTTGACTTGCTTTATAAATAAAAGGTAACAGAAAATAAACAAAAATGTTTCATTAAATAAAATAGATAAATAAATTGTAGTTTGTCAAGTTTCAGTATTCTCATACTTCAGACAAAACTCATATACATGCATGTCCTGGAAAGCGAAATTTTTATATTTTGTGCTCTGAACAAGTGGACGAAAATGATCTTGTAAAGTATGATTAGTGTGAAATGTAACTCAAGTAATAAAACAGTTTTTAAAAGTTTCAGTAATACAGTTGTACTTATAGCAGACAAGTAAATTTGTTACTGGTTGATAGGTTAGGGCCAGATTAAGAAAAATAGTTTGTTTAGAAATTTATTTGAATTACACGGAACGAAATCTTTCGGAACGTATCTTTTACTTGACTGTCCAGACTACAGGATGTCAGCCAAAAGACTTACCCTTTGTCATTTGTTCAGCTGAGATCCTGTCACTTCATTAAAGTTCATTTTGAAGTTCACTCATAAAGTTAAATAGAACATCTCAAGATACATACTGATCACTGTATGTAACAGATTTGCTGATAGTCTAAAAATTACAGCTTCGTTTGTATATTGAGCGGTGATACCTTCAACTTTTCATTCTACTCTCATCATGATCTACATCTGAACCTCTTCATTGCTTCAATATTCTCCTTATTCTTACCGTTTCATGCATTAATTTTTAATTTCCCATGAAAAATTAGTTCTATACAACCCTAAAAATAATGTTGTTGTTCTGGCATTTGAAGCGACCGTTCCCGGGTTCGAGTCCTAGTAGGAAGAATATCGCTCGCTGGGAAGCACGTACATCCAGCTGATGAGTTCTGAACAAGAAAGAATACCCGTCTTGGATTCCACTTCTAGCCACTATCCATCATTTATATATAACTTCTAAAAATACTGTAGAAATTTTCACTGTAAAAAATGACATCCTTTTCCTGTACCCAGTATTGTACAACTTTTTTCTGAGACAAGAAGCTACTTCATCTTTCCCCTAAAACATTTTTTGTTGACCCGATGTTGACATGCTGGTCAATAATACACTTAGTAGTAGTAAAATTGTATAGTTTTTCATAATTTTTTTCACTGAGTAGCCGTTTACTAAGATAACTTTTGTCTGGAAAAGAATCGTAAAAATACCCAGAAAATTGTTTTGCGAATGGTAATGATGATGATTTCACTACTTATTAGTATACTTGCTAATTACCAATAGAAACCAGGGCGCGCTTCTCGTCCTATTTAAAAATCCTCAGCTGGATGTACCTGTTCCTATAAAAGCCACAGAAAATCATAGATATCAGTGAACAGCTTATACCCATCGTAAAGGAGGCAGCTCTCATGCCCCAGTAACCTAGTGGGTAACGCTTCAGTGTTCAAATTGATGTGTGCCATGTTCCAGTCTCAGTGGAAACAACATTACTCATTGCGGTGAGGGCACATCCAGCTAACAAGTCCGATCTAGAACGAAACGTGGGTATTAGATTCCACTGCTAGTCAACAAGCAGACTACAAAATAATGAGTGAACGGGCCATTTCCAGACATCCGCATAGAATTCCATCTTCCAATAGGGATCGGGTAATTCAACCCAGTAAAAACAACGAGAAATCACAAGTATCAGTAAACAGTAATGAATTAAATTTTCTTCACTTGTTACTAAAAAGAAGATTTTTAAGTTTGTGAGTGCAAGTTTATGCTTCACAGATGAACAAGAATTGAAGGTGAGTTGGAGAAGAACCAACATTTATTTTCATTTTGAAGTTATGCCAACTAATGGTTCTTGGTTACAATGAAAGTTATGCTAATATCAAGTTGACTACAAGTAAGTAAGCTTTCTGTCGCAGACTTTCATTGTAAAAGGTGATGTCTGTAAGTTTGTAAGTATTAGAGCTAAGATTTAAATTTAAAGATTTGAATGTATCAAGCATTAGGTAGATTATCATCCCTTTAACGATGACTTCGTGCAGAAGAGGATGAGCTTAGTATTGCCTTGAAAGTAAGACTTTGTAGTTTATAGCTGTGTCATTGTGCATTAGGTTTCACATTTTTTGGTAAGACTTTCAATATCATTCTAGGCCTCATTTTCAATCTAGTTTCTAAGGAAAGTCAATCAAGTACTTACATCCCATTTCTTCCTAAAAAAGACTATCAAACAATTAGTGTTTATTAGCTTAAATTACTATTCTTTCCTATGAACATTTAAAGTATGAATCACAACTATTTAAAACATAAGGGATTATTAGAGACTTTTTTCAAATTAAGTTAGCTTTTTGAAGTTCATAGTGACCAGATGGTATTAATTTAAGATTGTGCTATATCGTGAACTGACAACGTGGAAAAATATGAACCGTCAGATTCCGATGCATTGACTCAATGATGATATGCTCGCTGCGAAACCTTAAGTTCCTAGATTGGGTCTCTAGAAGTGTTATGGGTGAGCACTACTGAATAGTCCCGTACTCGGAAGAAACAGCAGTCCAGTACTCTTAAGTATCCAATCGTTCAACAACTTATGTCAGTCCGTGACGAATGATAAATTAAAATCGCCAGACTTGAAAGAAGTTCGTAGTTCCGTGATCTTATTATAATCCATACATAAAGTAACACATACGTGGTAGTTGACAGTTGTTAACTAGTATCTCCCTTCGAATAAGGAACGCTAATATCTCTTTTCAAAAACGTCTAGTGAGTTCAACCGGATTGCCTGATTTTGACAATTGCGGTTGGTCACAGAATGTCTATAAATGGCTGAATAAATTAACAAGAAGGTGAACACAAAATAGCCAGTGACAGGTGGATTTAAGCACATGCTGAAATAACATCCCAACTTGTACATTCTTTTGAGTTTTTTTCCTTCTATAGGAAATAGGAAACATGCTCATACCTTCTTTATGTTAGTATTTGTGTTAACATCTCACTCACCATTTTCTCTGCGTCTACATTCTCGATAACCATCACCGATAAAACCGGTTTTACATGTACAAACACCATTATGACATGTAGCATCATAATGACATTGTACAAGTGAACAAGGATCTGTGTATACACATTTTAGAAAGTAAAAACGATACAGGTGATCAAAAAATTTGTTTACGTATAAAATGTTGCAGGTTCAAATTTGCTTCATTTGAGCTTTCAATGAAAAAATATTTTTACACAAGTTGGAAAGTCATTCATTTTTCGCTTTATTCTGTTCTTAACAGAATGAAGATTATCCTTTAAATCATACTAAAATTCAAGTGTATACTGAGAAAAAGTCGTAGGTCACAGTGAAATAAGACTATCGGTTAGCCAAATACCTAATACAGGATTAATTAGGCACTGACTGTGCAAATCTAAGGCAAACTATTTAGGGTGGCATTCTGTCCAAGGTTTGTCTTACAATTTGATGTCAGACTACCTATACATCTATCAGGTTAGATAACTTCGATTTCTTAAGGTCGTTTGGGGTTATTACCATTTATTGATATGCTGTCCAACCTGTAATGGTATATGAGTTCCTATGTGGATGCTTCGATATTGTTTTAATGTTAATTATGAAAATTTACTTGGTTGTGGATAATAAAGGAATCCAGGACATGCGTTTCATCCAATTTGGGACTTGTCAACTAGATGTACTTCCACCCCAGTGCGGAATGATGTTGTTCCCACTGAGACTTGAACCTTGTACCCAACACTTCGAGCACCAGGGCGTAATCCACTAAGGTCACAGAGGCACGATAGCCATTTCTTGTACAACGGGTGTAAGTTATTAGTATTTATTAATATGCTTATTATATATATATATATATATATATATATATATATATTATATACCATATATATAATATATATGATTATAATTTACTGAATCGAACGGTCGTCTCAAATAGGACGAAACACGCTTCCTAGATTTCTCTGCAAGTCACACCTAAGTAAATTACCATAATTTAGAGTTAGTTTAAACAGTTTCTATAGTTAACACTAGTATTATTTTTCAACAACGTTAAGCGTAACCCTTCTTCTGGCATGTGCATGTTGGCCAACCAATTAGGTCTAAATACAAGGTTTTATAATTGCCACTTCCAGTCAATTCGGGATAAAGGGCAATAGATACTTAATATCATATGACAGGCAATTTGCCATGATTGCAGCTAGCCTGATGGAATGCGTCACTACGACAAAAGGAAATTTGGCCACATCTGTCCTTCTGAACAGTTTGATATCAGTGCAAAAGTGACCAGTCACCTTGTAATAACAAGACATGGTCAGAATCATTGCATAAATTAAGTCTATACTAAAGCTAGCTCGAGAGTTCATAACTATAAAAAGTATGAGACTGAGAAAATGAGATTCTATTTCCTCTTAGGTAATGTTAACCAACTATTTGTAAGTGATCATTTTGGACACAATTTTATCATAATCAACCAACAGTTTCTTGGATGAAACAAAGTCATTAGGGTTTAAATTTATCTTTTCGAATAAATCTCGCTTGTCATAGTAGGAAACTTGAGGAAGAAGTTACAACTGTAATACAAGCAGCACACTATTATTTACCTAGCTTTGCTAACAAGTAACGGTGAAAGGAGTTAATTTATTATAAAATTAGATGAAAAATAACAGGTTAGCTTCTTTCCATATTTGACAATTAATAAGTTTGGATGAAATTTTTCTGTGAAATACAGGTTTAAAGTTTTACCAACCTACAGATGGTTAACGAATATCTGGGCAGGATTCCATATTAGATTTGTTTATTTGACTTATAACACACATTGTGATATAGTATTATTTATCTGATGATGTTTCAAGCATAAAATATCATAGCTCATAATTATATTAGTGTGATCATACTACTTTCGATATCTGGTTTTTATAGTCCTTTCACCTCATGTTCTTTAATTCTGTTGGTAGCAAAGTCTTCAATATCTCTGGTATACGTGTTGTGTCATTCCCATTACATGTGTTGGGTGTTAATTGATTTGATGAACAAAGATTCAGTAATCAATCTCTCTTTCACTTCACCTGATTATATTGGACTTAAGTACAGTGGTTTTATCCTACCCATCTCATTGTGTGGTTGTGTGTTAATGTGTGCGTTGCAATAGCCGAGTTTTTCCTACATTATTGATCTTACTCGGGTCTGTCATTCTATACTTAGCTGAATTCCTATGTTCGGCTATTCTGACTGACCCCAACAACTTAGTCTGACCTATGTACTTGACCTCACAGTCATCACATGGAATTTGATAGTTCAGATTATTTGACTGAATTGGTTCTATTGGATCCTTAAGCCGGCTGACAAAGTTTGTCTCTGAGTGAGTTTGTGGGTAGGTTTAAATGCCACTCTAATTCTAGCCTTCTAGAGGACCCTTCTTAAAGTTTCTGATGTACCCTCCTTATAAGGTAATACAACGGAGGCTGTGAACTCTTTTCTGCTCGTGTTGTCGCTATTATTCGTACTCATGTCACTGTTATAATTTCGTTTCTTATGCTTTCGCACAAATTTTTTAACAAATCGCAGAGGATAATTATTAACTGTTAACGCTTCTTTTACATATTTCAATTCCTTTTTAAGGTCCTTGCGCTGGTCAGTGACTTTTCTAGCTCTGTCATTTTGACATTTGACTGAACCCGACTTAACTGATATAGGATGAGATGACTTGAAGTGTTGATACCTGTCAAACTGTGTCGTTTTTCGGTAGACGGTAGTATCTAAACCACCGTCTGTCCTTCGTTTCACCCTGCAATCCAACATAGACAATTCTACTTGTTCATAGTTTACCTCGCAAATGGATTGGATTGCGCCTACTACTGAGTTTATGTGTGAGGAAATTGTCGAGATATTCCGATTTCAACACAGTAAATGTGTCATCTACATATCTCCACCATATTTTTGGTACAGAACTGGACGTTCATTGAGATATATCTTCCCGAATATCCATAAATATATCAACTACGATTGGGGATATTGGCGATCTCATTGCTACTCCTGTTTGTCTGTGTATTTTGTCCTGAAACTTGAAGACTGGGGAGGTCAGGCACAACTGTACGCCTAATATGATCTCATCAACCGATATCTTAGTTCTGTGACTCAGTTCTGAGTCAATATTTAGTTGACTTCCGACTGCTTCCAGTACCATACTGATTGGCATTTAGGTATAAAGACTTGTTACGTCGAAACTAACCATTTTTCATCATCTTCTATCTGTAGGTCATCAAATGTGGAAAGTTGTGTGATTTCATTGATATGAATATGAGCTATGATAATTTGTGCTCAAAACGTCACCAAGTAAATAATACTGTATCACTGTGTGTTGTAAATCAAATTAAAAAAATGTTATATGGAATTAAATCCTACCGGAGTGCCCAAGTTTTACACTATATTAATGAACAGGCTTCATTTAACTTAAACCGTTACGTAGATAAACTAGTCTATCAACAACATAATTCTTAAAACGTCTGAGGTTAACCTGTAAATTTCTGAAATACTGAACGGATAAAACCGGTCAGCCATGAGTCTTACCAGTTTCAATACGACGACATTCATAATAACCATCTCCTTCGTACCCATAGCGGCACCGACAGCTGCCGTTAATACAATGTCCATAATGATGGCATTGTATATTTTCACACGGATCTATATTAAAATGATGTTCACAAGTTACGGATATACATAGTAGTAAATAAGCAATTAGGTATACGGGTGATGGTTAGCAGAAATCAAAAGGATATATATGCACAGTTACATTGCATTCGAACACAGTCATGAAGAAATTTAACGTGCATTTGATTGTTTTGTGTGCTATCTTTGTGTTAAAAAAGTGCGTTAGAAAAATGAAATCACGATTACACATGTAGAGGTTAGTATAATGAATTTTAAATGGCTGCGATGGTGTACAATATTTGATATAGTAGTTTGACCTTATTTCTAAAACATATATTACCATGCCAAAGACGTAAAGGCAGCTTATACATGTTTAATTTATTTCCTATACATGAAAAAACTTGAAGAAAGCAAAACTTATGATAAAGATGCTTTGTTTTGTTTTTTCACTTACCATAAATAATTGGTTCACAAACTTGATAACCATCACCTTGGAAACCTTGTGTACATTCACAGTAACCATTTCGACATTTAGCACGTGGATGACATTTTAGCTTATAACATGGGTCTTGTTTAGAAATATTTATAAAAATAAAAATCAGATTGTTTTCTGTAAGTTACAACCATCTCGTACAAGTGTTTGAAATAATCAATTTTAGCTCAAAGTACACTTTCATCTACATATTTGATTTTACTTCTACGGATGACACATAATATGATAATAATAATGATAATACGTACATGTGTAATGCGCTGAGAAGAAATACCTCCACCAATGATTCATACCTTATGAAACACTTGTTTAACATTCTGTTGAAGGACTTGTCGACAATTAAACTATGGTTGTTTGCCAGTTTAGTCAGATAACTTTATCATACTCTAATAGTTATTATTAGAAATGCAAATGTAAAGTATAATCATTTCAACCAACGTGTACTAGGACGATGAACATGTGTATTACAAAAATGTGATTCGCAATCAAACATAGCTATTGTAGACGTTTACTAATCTGTGAATCAAGCTAGTTAGAAGTGAAATTTAAGTCTTAATTTTAAAGTTAACTGTGTATCTTACTGTGCTACAAAATAAACTCGAAATTGAAACTTAGAGTGCATCCATAGTAATAATAATGATAATAATTACTGTAACGTGACCGTGACATTTGATGTACGAAGTTCAAATATTCATTTTAAGAACAACAAGGCTGATTCAATAAAACCTATCATTAAACATAAAGAATGCTTTACTATAGTAGATAGTACTATATTTTCCGAGCAGGTTTTGGGGACTTTCTTGACCATATCTAAGCAAACGTTGGTTAAGCTAATCAGACCACTTCTTAAGTCAATGACCTTGTGACATGGTCGCTGATAAATATAATTTGTATTTTTGGTATATAAATAGTGCATTGTACTGAAGCATTTGTTTATTTACTAATTTTTATCATAAGTGACCATATTGGAAGCTAATGTACTAATATTGACTCTTAGACTCTAGATTTCAAAAATATTTTAGGGTAAATTATTTTTTTGCAAGAAACAGGAAATAACTTAAGTCCTCATAATCATTTAAAATCAATAAAATTTTCAAGAACACGGAAACAAATTGACTTCAGTCTGTAAAGTATAATTGTTAAGCCTTTCGCTAGATCTGAATCTATGCTTACAAATCAAAAGTTTGGATGTTTTGTGAATTTTAAATTGTTGTAACGTGCTGAAAACAGAAGGATCCATTGTTAGTGTCAAAATGAGCAGAAAAGTTGAAGAGAATACAGTTTATTCCTCTCTTTTAGGTACAATCTTATCTAAATATGTAAGGTGAAAGTTTTCTTAAAAACTATAGGTAGAAATTATTGAAATCCACTAAGATATATTCTCATACAAAAATCAAAACAATTTCACTAAAAGAAATATTGAATTTGAAATATGATGAGTGAAATACCAACTTCATTTTAAGCATTTAAAACTTGAGATAAATAATGTTGTCTTACAAGATACTTTCTCAAGAAAAGCCAATTAAAAAGAAATGAGATTCATCTGTATGCATTAGTGATGGACGTTACTTTAAATTAGGGAGTTAATATTCGTTTTTCACCTAAAGAACTATTCTCTTGCAATTTGTGTGCTGGAATAATTTTCTTAAAGTTTAGGGTGTTTGTGTGTATGTGATTTGTTTGCCTATACAGTACTTTAGATGAAAAATAATTAGAATAGTACAAAAATGAAGGAAGTTTGGGAATTGACTACCACTATCCAGCTGCTTCCATGTAAGCTTTATGTAGCGTGACTGACGTGGTGATTATTTCGTTCAAATAGTTCATGGAGTGAGTAGTTTTAAGGGTCACTTTGTTGAATCTATTTATTTATTGAAGTCATTTCATATATTTATTGGAACGAAATAATGACTATTAGTGTCCGTTATGTCAAATAAGGCCAACATGGGAACATGCTGAATACTGGCAGTGTCAAAAGTCTATCTGGAATGATTGCAACTAATTGACATTATTTTTCCAAGAAACTTGAAAGTAACAAAAACGCCTCAAAACTGGTTTTCTTTATAAACGAATGCGTAATAAAGTCGTAGTTCAAGAAAAAAGCAACGTAGCTATCTCGGAAAGCATAAAATAAAATAAAAAATAAGGATTGTCATTTTGACCATATGAGTGAGGTTGTCACGGCATAAATTATTGTTTCACCTTCAATCATAACCAGTATAAATACCATGCCACGAATATCTCACTCAGATGGTCAAAATGATAATCAATATGATGCTCCTCTCTCTAATTCAGTTACATCTCGATTGGAATAAGAAGTTCTGGCAAGGCAGGCAGTATGAGTACAATCGACCAATAGTAATGCATCATGGATTCACACTCCAGTCAGCCGAAAATCTTAGTGGTCGAGGTAAAATAAAAATCAGATCGGCAATTGGGTCTCGCAGCTGGGTTGGTAGAGCACCGGCTCAGAAACCCGGTGGTTTCTGATTTGAATCCCACCTAGGCCAAAATTTTCGTTTGACATTCAATCATCACTCTATGAAAGATAAGGATTTAAGTAGCTAGTTGCAGGTTGTAGTGTTAGTTCATCTCAATAAAAATATCCTCTGTGAATGAAACTAATTCTAATATTAATCTTATTTATTTAAACCACAGTCTTCTCAGCTAACAAAAGATTTTTGCATATGAAATTTTTAACAAATAATGTGCCATGGAAAAATAACAGAGTCAAATTTCAAGAATCCGCTGATTTTCTCTACTTTGGTACCATTATTTTACATAGAATAATTTATAATTTTTTAAGCAAGGAAATTGATTTATTATGTATAGATTACATGCAATTCTGCAATAGCCCACATCGATTTCTCGACGCATGGACTGCTGGGTCAATCCTGTAGCCTGGATTCATCACCGCAAGACCAGAGTAGATGCAGCCCAACACGAAACTAGGCGCATGCGGGCAGAAAACTGGTGAATGCCGAGCGAAACCGGATTGTTTAAACAGTGTAAAATGGCAAACAAGTAAATAAATGCATATATATTGAACCTCTCCTGGTTAACTAGTTCACCAGTTACTAGCCGGTCCTAAGACCGGATAAAGAGGGAAGGTTGGGCAAAGGGGTAGAAACCCTAGCCCAGAAAACCAATCCAATTGCTAAACGAACTTCAAAGCACAAAAAAATATATAAAAAATAAAAATCAACTTATTCCTTGCTGGAATCGGGGATACGAAATGACGCCGGTTGGTGAAAGCCTTTGGAAGCCAACTGGCCGATATCTTCCCTTTCTTGATAAAAGCGAAAGCAAACATGGGGATGTGGAATGTCCGAACAGTGTTTGAATCCAGCAGGGCTGCCCAGATTGCAAAGGAGATGAGAAGGTATAGCATAAAAGTGTTAGGCTAGGAATCTGCGAAAGGAAGTGGACTCTCCAAACTGTCAACTGCAGAGTCAATAATTTACTCCAATATCGTCACCCAGACGACAACTACGGGCACGTTGAGTTTTGAAGTGGTTATCATGATGTCTTCGAGAGCATAGAAGGCTCTCATGTAGTGGGAACCAATCTCTTCCTCCAGGATCAGGACCATGACAGCAAGATTTGAATCAAAGGGAAGGAAAGTCACAATCATACAATGCTACGCTACGAACCTACAAATAATGCAGATCAAGAGAAGAGGGAGGAATTCTACAGAAAACTGCAATCAGTACTGGACAAGACCCCACACCAAACGATGACATCGAAATGCATTCTTATGGGTGGGGTGACATGAATATCAATCTGGGAGCGGACAATACAGGAAGAGAACCAATCATGGGTCGAGAAGCACTCAGTGAAATGAACGAGAATAAAGAACTGTTTGCAGACTTCTGCTTGTCCAATGATTTGGTGATTGGAGGCACTGTGTTCAAGCCCAAGGATATCCACTAAACGATATGGATTTGACTTCACCGGACACCAGGACACACTACACTTCATCTCAATGTGAAGAAAGTGGAGATGGAGAAACAGCCTACTGGACACAAGATCAGATCAAGAAGGGGAGCAGATGTAGGTTTAGACCACTCACCATCTAGTTCAGAAAACCTTCAAAGTCGAGTTGAAAGCCTCCACAGAAGTTGGCGTTAGGCCATAGCTGAAGTTCAAAATCAACAACCAGAAACCTAACTGAAGGATGAAACTACAAATGACATCTTCACACCAGCCATCAGGAAAAAAATGGGAGAAACTGAGCAACAACCCTACAGAAACCTGCTTGGAAGGACACTGGACATCATGCGCCAGGCCTCTGAGTGGAATCCAAAGGGGAAACAACGAATTTGGCATCTGAGTGTGACATGGAGGAGATCATATGAGGAAGAAATGAAAGCTTCTGAGCGGTCGTGGAGCCGGGTCCGAAAGACTGCAGGAAACAGAGTGAAATGCAGATATGCTACTGAAACCCATTTTCCACTAGGAACCCAGAGGACAAATAATAATAATAATAATAATAATAATAATAATAATAATATATGTTGAGCACCACGAAATCTCCGAAAAACTGTCATTCGAGTTACTTCTTAGTGTCCTAAGCATTATATCAGACTAAAAACAATTCTTACGATTATGGTTTAAAATACACATGACTTTATTCACATCAGCTAAACGTGTTTGAATCTTGAAGAAATTCGTAAAGCTTAAAAATGTCAATAAAATACTAGTTTAAGTTTACGTAAATAAAAACCACATAATTCCTACCTACTATACCTCCGAAACCTGTGGTTCATCAACCGTCTTAAATTTGTGTATGCTAAATATACCCGAAACATGCATGCATATGCAGAAAATGAAATCGCATAGTTTCAAAAAGGAAATTAAACCGAAAAATCCCCAAATCACCATATTTTCTTATACAGTTTGCTGAATGGATGCATAGGAGAGTTAGAAAGGTCCAATCACAGAATAACAGAAAAGCACCCTTTGAAGAACATCTTAATGGTAAAGTAGGATAAACCGAAAATATATTGGTGGTAGGAGTGGGAGATAAGAAAACTTACCATAAACCTCAGGCTCACAATCATAATAACCATCACCTTGAAAACCTTCTACACAAGAACATTCTTCATTATGACATCGAGCATTTGGATGACAACGTACTTGAAAGCATCGATCTAATAAAATGAGAGATATTATTTATTCCGGTGGAATTAATTTTTGCATACAACTTCACTTAAGTTCGCCGAGAAAGAAATTTTCTTGCAAAATGACAATTAGATATTAAAAATGTGTATATCATCACATTATGGGAACCTACGGAATCTTATCGTAGTAAACGAGATCATTAGTATATATAATACGCAATGTGGTAGTCAATTAAATATACACATATATAAGTTTTTGAACTCGCCTCTTTCTTCATAACACTTTACCACTGGATCCCCCGTGTAGCCCGGTGTACAAACGCATGCGCCGTCTTGACAGAAAGCTTGTTCTCCGCATTGAACGCCTTCACATAAGTCCACCCCACTTGGTATGCAAACACCATTTTCACAAATCTCGTTACGACGACACTTGGAGCATGGGTCTAAAGAAAACAGAACGAATAAATAATAAGGATAAAAAGTGGTTTGTGTGTAGTAATGTACCAAAAGCACTAAATTTGTGAATAACAATAAATTTGCAGATTTTATTTTATTTTCGTCGCAAGAAATAGACTACTTTTTAATTTAAAAGTAGTAGCATAAAAACTTCAAAAAGCTGTCTTCGGAAACGAATAAAATATTTGGTTGTCTTCCACTGGCTCGAAAATTTGACAGCATAAGTTCTAGTAATTTGATGCACTGCTACAGGCCTCAATCACTGTACGACTGCTTCACGTGGAGTTTTGCTCTTCAGTAGCAGTAATAGTAGGCGTATTGTTATTATTATTGTCAGTAGTAGTAGTTGCTGTTGTCGCTGCTGTACAAATGACCTTACGAACTTTACTCTTACTTCAAAGCTATGGTTCCGATATTCAGATGACACATTTACAGTAATGAAATCGGAACAAATATAAATTTAGTGGTGAATGCAATTTGAGTTTGCCTATGAATTAGAAAGTGATGGAGGTGAGGTATTGGAAAAGGAAAAAGAGATTGAAGTTTAAGGATTAGTGTCTATAATAAACCAGCAAACCTGCTTAAAAACAAGTTATACAGGTTAAACCATCCTATTGGCTCAATTAGGCAAAATGATTTGGTTTGTCGAATCCCCTGCAATGATTGCGAGTTTAACCACATGAATCAAAGTAGTCGACTCGCATCAGTTAGAATAACAGAGCACAAAACTTGGTCAAATCAAGATTAGAAGATCCTAATAAGATAGGAAATTTAGAGAGGAGCTCTACTACAGCCATGCATGCAATTACACACAATCACAAAATGTGGTGGGATAGAGCGACAGTATTAAATAATGACACAGTTAGGTGGAGAGAGAGATTAATAACCCAATCTTCGTTTATCAAATACGCACCAGTACGTGCAATTGAAATGATTCTGCACCTGTCCCAGATATACTACTACCCTTATCACAAATGAATAGAGAAGATTAGAACTACATAAAGCATATCTCAAGGTTGTAGAGTTACTTTAAATAAATACAGCAATAAATAATATCGGAGACGTTATCCATCGAACAATACCGTTTCACTGTGTGATATTTCTAATAAACAAACTAAAATGAAATTACAGTCTACCATGGTGCCCAAGTTTTTGTCCTATGATTATGCCCTCCCTATTATTTTCAGAACTATGGTCTAAAAGCAACAGGCCTGCTTATAGTTGCTATGCTTTAGAATTACTAGTCCTAAAATGTCAGTTATATCATTCTACAGTCTGAGTAAAGTTTGAATATGTTCAAAAAAACTATTGCATTGAAGGCGATATGATAACTGGAAGAAGTAAAGTTCTGATATCTGAGTTTTCAAGACAAAAGACTGTGGAAATTATAGTTGATAAACCGAAACTGTTCAGGGGTGTTCAGTTTGGTATAAGTTAGTTATATATTTCTGTCAAACCTAAAAATATCATCTTTCTTGGCAAGCGTCCTAACACTCAGTCGCTTGGTAGAAATCTAATGATCCATGTTTTCCAACTTCTAATAATTCGTGACGTAGTATGACTGCTGCTCGATACCATCGAAGAGTTACTTACCCTCTCACCTGGTTCGGTTGATATTACTGGTTACTGCGTCTTACCAGAACTTCCCAATATTCATATTGAAGCCAATGGTTCTTTGGCTGTTGTCAATCTGCGATGGAAATTCCTCAGAACTCAATCAGAAACTTACAAACTTCCAAGCCGAAACAATAATACGACTTACACTAATTGACTCGATGAATTACGATCCAGTGAGTTCAAGTAATTATGCTTATTTTCACAATATCTAATTTTATTAATCTGAATTCCGTTCATTTACACTGAGAGGAAGCGTTGTTAAGTGTGTGTGTATGTCATAAATGCTATCCTAAAATGTTTTCAGATAACTGAATGGTTATAAGCTATTCGCATATTCCCCAAATCAACTAAGTTACTGATGTCAGAACAGACTATACTGGTCTCATGAATTCTGAAGCACATTTTAGGTACGCTGAGAATATATCAATTGAATTTTTAACTCCTGTCTTACCATTTTATATTATGTTACATCAGTTTTACAGCATCCACTTGGTATAGGTTTATGTAAGTAATTGCAACTGAATAGGAAATACACCATATATCTGAAATCATTCTCACTTCACCCCATACTATCCTAATGAATTATCACGACATAACTATGCAGTGTGTTTGGGACAAGGTGAATAAATCTTATTTATTTTATCCTCTTATCAGCTGTACATTTTCACAGGCAAAGCGTCAGTTACAGAAAGTAAACATGATTTTTTCGTAAATTGTTGAGTTAATATCACAGAAAGTGACAAATAGTTGCATAAACTTTTAAGTAAGACTAACTTATGAAAGTAGACTGTTGTTTAAATGGTCATGTCACATGATGGAAAGTTGTTCATATCACATATTGTGTTACACATGTAACAGTAGAAATAACCATATGGTTTAATAAAAGAGGCCAAAAGTAACCATCGATGAAGGTTTTTGGAACTCCAAACGAATTTAAACTGGTCACAGGCAAGTAACCAACTTAATGCTTTCTAGTTTTTGATGCTCACTGGATCTTTTCTATCTCTTTGGAATGTGGTCACTCAGATAAGAGACTTATCATCTGGGTGCACTTAGGCTGATGCTGGATGGTTAGAGGGATTAATCAGTCAAAGTGTAACATAATGGTGAATATTCTGGCTGGGTGACCAAGCTAGAAAATGATGGATAGAATTCAGACAGCGCTCACAGTTAGATAATATAAAATAGGTTACACTTCACTGACCAACCGACGTACCTATTTCTGTCCAACGTGAGGTCAATAGCGGCTCGAATGACTCAGTGGTAACTCTTCTGACTGTAGCGTTGGGCGATGCAGGTTCAAATCTCCCGGGGGACATCATTTTCCTCGGGGTTAACGACACTCCTCACTGACGACTACCGGAAAGGGGGTAACCGAGACCGAGTAAGATATAATGTGAATTACTTCCAAACAAACTCACGGTGAACGATATTTTAACCCAAAAAGCAAGATGAAGAGGTGGCTCGTAGCAGCGTTACTCGTCAGTGAGTGTAAATTTATTTGAGATATATTGTTAGTGAGAGTTTGGGAAAGCTTAAGAAGAAGGGGTTTTTGTGCTGAAAACAAACTGTCAGGTGAACTGCGTTAATCGCATGGAAATTTATGACAATATCGGAATAGTTTCAAGATCTAGGATTAAGGTTTTGACATGCTAAAAGAATTGGTCTGTGACTACTTCCAATTCTTCCTGCTTTTGAGTTGATAAGTGCATTCAAAGAGGTATATACTTATATAGGAAGACTAGTCAATGTGCTTAGAGTAATTGACACAACTGGAATATAAGAAATATAATAATTCGATAGGCTTACTGAAAATAAATCCATTGAACGACCTTGAACAACTTCATATTCACGAGGGAACGCATACCAAATTGGCATGGCATGGTTTATCTCTGTTAAAACCACATTTTTTTAGACTGTTTAATTTAAGCTGAACTTCCATCTAATTTAGCAGCAGTTTCTGTAGTATTCGAAATTCTTCCTCACAAATTTCACTACTCACAACTCTTTTCATTGAACATAAACTTTTATAAACTACTGTTCTTATTTTACTGGTTCGATGTTTTAAGATTTCATGCATAAATTATGATTTATCTGAACAGAATGACTATTTCTGAAAGTATTCACTTGATCTAAAAGAAGGTAACTGGTAGTGAATGTACCGATAACTAAATAACCTTGGATAACGGATTATTCTTGATATACTGTGACTAAAAGATAAGTGAAATCTGATGGGTAATCTGTTGTATTTCTTAGCTCACTCAGTGGAACATCAGATTGGTGATGTAGTGAAGTCACTTCTTCGATTCACATAATCTCTCAACTTCAGTCATAACTTCGTACATAACGAAATCCCATTGCTATGTACATTGTTCTCTGTTTGGATTATTCGCAGAAACCATATGCATTCAATATTTTAATTTCATTAAACTACTGAAAGCAGTTTATTGATATATCACTAATCTTCTAATTCATCAATGAAAAAAGAGCAAAGGTTTGATTCATTGCGAACATAATATGTGGAAGACACAGTTTAAGCGTTCTACAAAGATCTTTATCAGTAAGAAAGAACGCTTCTTAGGTCGTACATCGAAAAATGTGGTAAACACAAAACATAGTATAAAATACAACTATACAACACACATCGTTAATTGCCTTAAGCTATATCCCTTACAGAACACTTTTGAGAAAAGTTAAGAATACAGAAACAACTGAAATACCGAAGCTGAAACCGGGGTATGAATGATAACAGAAATGAAGTAGTCTTTTACTAACCACTGCAAAGGTTATGATTCAGTCCTCTTCTGATACATCTTCATATATAAGATATAATTACTGAAAGTGATGCATTCAAGAATAATATCTAGTCCTGACAGTACATACTTGTATATACTTGTATGTTGTTTTTTTAATTATAGGAGGATGTTGAAACGCTAAAAATGAGAACTACACCTGTAATATCAGAATAGAGAATAATACAAAAGCCTATAAACTAAGAGAGTTTTCACAAATCATCTAGCAGAACAACACATAAAGGAATAAACGTAAAAGTTGTTCTGTGTATCACATCGAGGCGTTTTATTTAGATCTCGGCTATCTAGTTTACCTTTCAAAATCATAAGGTATTCTTCACACTGTATAGCCTTCCATTTTACTTGACCATTTTATTAAGTTAAGGATAAGGTAGCTAATGAAAATCTTGTTTCAGTAGATCAGCAAGTATTCATATAGCATCTGAGATTGTGAGTAATACTATCTAGTTTGTTATCCAACAAGTCATTAGCCATTATATCCCTGTTTGTGTCCTATAACATACCCCTATAACTAAAAAAACTATTATGTGAAGTTGTTCTGTACACTAGCTTTCTGGACTGATGAAATGATGGACTACGTCTTATATAGTGATCTCAATTGAGTTAGGTAGACCACCAAAAGAAGTCAATCAATCACTAGCGTTAAGTGACTGTAGTTGTGATTTTGTTTGCTTAAACCCAAGGATACAATGGCATTCGAAACCGTGGCTGTTAAATAAGCTTCATCAAGTATGATTTTCAAACAAAACAACACTTTTCCTATTGCTTTTTAACTTATTTAAGAAAAATATAACGAATATAATCATTTCAGAAACCAAAGCATATATTATTTGACGTAAAATGTGATAGTGACAACACACTGGAGATGTACATGGAGAAAGTGAATTATCATCATATAAATAACGCCAATGATCTTTTGTTAGCTATTTATAGCAGCGTTGTAATAAATGATAACACACAAGTATACAGATGACTTCCCCATCTAAGGTCTGTGGGTCGAATTCAGTACTTCAGAGTAAGCTATCTGATATCCTTCTGTAAATTTTGATGAGCGTTCCCATCTACCCCTGTGAGCTTCGTGATATTAAGCGGTTCCTTGCAAAGAAGTGAGATAGGATTATTTTATCACGAACATTTGGCAATGAACGAAACATCAGTTAAGATGATGAAAATTGGACAGACGGAAATTTCAAGCTGATTATTTAGTCAACACACCATATAATGAATTTGTCTTTAGAAACATACCAACTTAGGCATTAAATCTTTTTACAGACCATTCTTTTGAAAATACTTCTCTAACTAGAAAATCTACATCCTGGATGACAAATAATATCCATTATTTCACACTGACCGCCGTTAAACTTTTAAATGTTCAATTACTTAATGTTAGTATTAGAATTTGTACTAGTGAAGTTTTTTTTCTAGTTAAATTACTTAATAACCTAACCTCGAAACATTTGTAGTACGTTATAGCTGGTAAAGGGAACTAAACATCTGCTAGTCTCATTATAAACCACAAGTATTCTCGATGAATTTGTTTTCTATTAGGGCGTTATGTTAATTTACATGTTTTCTGTCTGTTCACCATTTGTACATATTTCTGTTTTTACCAAGTTGTAAGCATCATTTCCACTAAAAAGGAATTGTTTGAATAACATGAAACAAATCTATTTTCCTCATGGTTACTGTCACTGTCTTATTTTGTTTCTAAGGGACAAGTTTAGAAGATAAAGGTGGAAACTGTGGGGGAAGAAACCAAATGTCAAAGAGTACTGCGTGAAACATTAGTTCACTGTAGAATACTTGTTAAAACATCTTTTGACCTGAAGAAAATTGTTCCTTATGTGTGAACATAAGAAAATAAATGGAAAAGGACAACATGTATTTAAATGTCTGTTTGTGCAAAATTTCAAGCAAACAAACAATTCAGGATAAAATCATGTACAAAAATTGGGCAGACAAACGACTGTTTGACCTTTAAAAATGTTCAACAGAATGTAGGAGGAGTAATATCCCTACAAAGTATAATCGTATAAAGTATAACCATCTTATTGATATTTAGTGATATCCTTGTAATTCTCCGTTGTTTTACTAGATTGAATTATCCAACGTTTATTGGTGCATGGACTTCTATGCGGATGTCTCAATATTGCCTAAATACTAATTATGGTAATTTACTTGATTGTGGCATGCAGAGGAATCCAGGACGCTACTTTCATCCTATTTGGCCTTCAGAAGCCCATATGCCAATAGAGGTCGAACAATCCGATTCATTAAAACAACGGAAAATTACAAGCATATCAATAAATAGTAATAACTAATATCCATTGTGAAAGAGGTAACTATCGTGCCTCGTTGGCCTGTTAGACAACACTCTGGGGCTTGAAGCGATGAGCACGAGGTCCGAGTCTCAGTGCGAACAACATCGTTCCGCACTGGGGTGCACGTGCATCCAGCTGGAGAGCCTCAAATTGTACGAAACGCGCGTCCTAGATTCCTCTGCTAGCCGCAACCAAGTAGTTATAGCCATCTTAGCCTGAAGCACAATGAAAGAACATTTGGAACTCTGTTATGAAACGAATTAATGTTGTTTTCCAGTCCTTGTACTGTAGCATTACGTCATATACTGCCTAATAGAATAAAGTAATTTGCTAGAGATTAAGTGAAAATTAGTAGCCGATTGCTATAAACCACGATATAATCTAAGTGTAAATACAAGGCCAAATTCATTATTTCTTGAATACATAATTTCAGGTAAATATCTGATAGCTTCAAACTGTTTCAGATCATTCTATCATAAATAATTGAAAATAGCCTTCATCATCGACTTTATGACATCGTCATTAGGCGCCCAACAGCAGGTGATATCGGATTATTTCTCAGGTTGAGTAAATTTATCTCAACTACATGATGTAACAACAGATTAATAAAACATTCTAACAAAGCCAATGGATTTTTGCTATTAGTTTGATATGATGCGAACTAAGGCAAAAGTGTTTTTAGTCTTCAATTCCTGACACTGCAAAAGAAAAGGCCCTATGAGATTAGTTTTAGTAGACGGTTGAAATTCTGTTGCATAATCTCCTCACCTTGGATTAATATCCAAACCCAGATAGCCTTCTTTGCCGCATTATTTATCTTGGTGTAAATAGTAAATGTGAATTGTAAGAATGCTTTTCACCAAGTTATCATCTGATAAATATATCTTGCTACCTTAGCCGTGCACTAAATTTTAATTCCACATTGGATTTGTTTATTTGATTTATAACACACAGTGACAGTATTATTCATTTGATGATGTTTCGAGCATAAATTATCATAGCTCATAATCATATCAGTGTGATCATATTACTTTCGGTATCTGGTTTTCATAGTCCTTTCACCTCATATTATTTGTTTTACTGGTAGCAAAATTTTCCACATCTCTGGAATACGTGTTGCATCATTCCTATTACATGTGTTGGGTGTTGGTTGATTTGATGAACAAAGATTCAGTAACCAATCTCTCTTTCACTTCACCTGATTATATTGGACCTGAGTACAGTGGTCCTATCGCACCCTATTTTGTGGTTGTGTATTCATAGAATCAAAACGCAACACATGTAGGAGAAATGATGAAACACGTATACCAGAGATATAGGAAGTTTCACCACCAATAAAAACAAAGAATATAATGTGACAGGAGTATAAGAGTCGGATACCGAAAGTAGTATGATTACACTGATATGATCATGAGCTATGATAATTTATGATCGAGACGTCATCAGGTAAATAATGCTGTATCACAAGTGTGTGTTATAAATCGAATAAACAAATCTAATTAAGAATTGAATCCTAGCACAGTGCCCAAGTTTCACGTCTATATTAAACACCACATTTTAATTGTGTTTGTTAAATGCACGGTCAAAGTTGTCTGTTATTATGCTAAAATTCATCCAAAATTTTACTAAACCTTCATTCAGCGTAATGCTCAATGATTTTGGGAAGGGAAAAGTACGTTTTGCCCTATTGCGCCTATTAATATTTCAAAACAATATAGGTATAAAACTCTGGCACTATGGTACATTGCAATTCCATTTTAGGCCGTTCATTACATCTGTCATTCTGTGAAACAATGTTATTTTTTCGATAACCTTTCGAATCTAATCCATTGTCCATATTCACGTCAGGTAACCACACACCATTTGTGATATGGTTTATTTAGTTCCAATTCTCTCTCCTTCTTTGTGATAAGAGCAGTAGAATTTTCCATATATCTGGGACAGATGCAGACTCTCTCCTGGTGCATATGTTTTGTGTTGATCTGGTAGACGTGGATTCAGTTATCAGTCTCTCCCTCCATCCAACTAAGTTAGTTTTCAATACTATGAGCTTTTCTCGAGACTCATTGGCGTATCCTAATTATTCTAAGTGAACCTCATCGACTACTTTGAACTATGCTTTTGTCTTCAGAATCACTGTAAGGAATTCGGTAAGGTAAATTATTTTGCCTAATTGGATCAATAGGATCTTCTAACCTACCAAGGTTGTTTCCTATCGAGTTTATCTGTCTAGATGCCGGGAGTGACTTGAAAGTTAACCCTAGCAACCACTGATAGAGCAAGGGTATTGAAAACTAACTTAGTTGGATGGAGGGAGAGACTGATAACTGAATCCACGTCTACCAGATCAACACAAAACATATGCACCAGGAGAGAGTCTGCATCTGTCCCAGATATATGGAAAATTCTACTGCTCTTATCACAAAGAAGGAGAGAGAATTGGAACTAAATAAACCATATCACAAATGGTGTGTGGTTACCTGACGTGAATATGGACAATGGATTAGATTCGAAAGGTTTTCGAATAAATGACACTGTTTCATTGCGTGAAACAACTAATGAACAGACTAAAATGCCATATACAACAAGTTTCAGTGAAGTTGAGAAAGGTGACTTTCCCGAGAAAAAATATTATTTGATGAAGTTTCGAAGTAGAACAGTAGTAGTCTTAGTTTCTTCACGGTTGCATACATAACTTCAGACTAGAATTCATCATGAATTGACATCAACCGGAAGAACATAAGAAACCTGTGAGCAGTGGAAGACTGATTCATCCTCATATGGGACCCCTCAGTAGTGCACACCGACGAGTCCACCAGGTTCGTGGCCACCACATTATCTAATGCGGTGGGTCAAAATTCAGTAGTCCATATTTTCTACTTCTGTCAATGTACGATATAGCTCGACCTACATCCAATGCCGTCGTTGAGTAACTGTCCTCATATTAGACTTGGTTTACTCCACAGATCATGACTTCTCATTGGAAATTCGGGAATCACCCCTAGAAGCTTGTCACCAGTGAGCACTAGGTTATTTAAATTTGGAGGTTTGTAGAGATTTATTAGTTGATATTATGTTGGAATTCCTCATGATTTGTCTATAAACAGTGAAATGCATGAACAAAGGATGTAGACTATTTCATCATTTATATTTGTGTCTGATACAGTGTTGCTGTATCACGTTATTCCATGTCTACTTTAAACAAGTTGACTGGTAGGTCAAAATTAGGCTGACAATATGGCAATAATTATTATTTTTTGATAAAACTGCTTATGGTACAAAGAGAGCAAGTAGCAAATGTAAAAAATTATGAAGTTCAAGTAATACAAATGAATTTTGACAACTCTTGCTATTCAGTAGTGATGAATAATCAGTATATTTTCATTCATTTGATTTCAATTAAAATAAAAGACTTCATAAATCAACGACTTTACATCCATAATGTTTAGATACAAATTATTCGGTCATCATAGCAGTTATAAATATCAAGTGTACAAAAGTGTTAATCAAAGTTGATGAAGTTATTGGTTTAGAAAAATAAAGACGCATTGTCGAGGTAAATCATTTACTAAATGCGTTAATTACAACCAACTACTGTATAAGGTCTCTTATCTTATACAAACTTGTTTGAATTAAAGAGCAGTTTAAAAGTTAATCATTTCAGAAGGAGACAGAATGTCAGATCTCTGTCAGATATAATGTTACTCTAATTTTCTCTTATGTACAAAACCTTTCATAAAGGTTTTCAAATAGTTAGGGATAGATAAATGTAAAACAGTACTGCCAATCATATGTAGCTGGTTAGATAACTTCATTGTCAGCAGTACTCAGAGTATAGCAAGCGAAATACCATCATCCAGATAAGGTATTTGTAAACAACTGACCGATTAATTATCTAATAACGACTAGTTGAAGCATGACTGCAGTGTATGCTACCGATGACAATGCTTTAACTAACAAAAGAGTAAATCTTGTGCACTGTGGTAGAATGCAATTCCACTTTTATTGATTTATTATTATTTACTGGATTACGTTTAGGACATAATTTATTGTCAATAGTCATTAAGATAAGCATTCGACTTTCAGATATTTTTTATATAGTCCTTATATCTTCACCCTCTTTTTGATATGGAACAGATGCTGCTGATTTATTCTAGTTGTGTGTATTAGATGTTGGTTGATCCGATAAACTAGGACTCAGTTATCAATTTCTCTCTCCACACTGTTGTGTTAGTCTCAAGGATTTTCACCCCGTCTCATCCTACTGTGTGGTCGCCTGTAGTCGCATAAATAGCTATGGCTGAGCTTTTTTCTAAATTCCTTACCTTACTAGGGTCTGCCAGTTTGACCTAGCTATGTTTTTGTGTTCGGATAGCCTAAATAACTCCGGTTGACTACTCTGACCTATGTATTTGACCTCGCAATTGTTGCAAGGTGTTTGGTAAACTAAATTATGCTGATTAATTGGGTCAGTACGATCTTTTAAACTACTAGGCTTATTTCGAAGTGGGTTTGTAGGTTTAAATCTCACTCGAATCCCAGCCTTACTGAGAATTCTACATAATGTTTCTCAGGTGCCTTCTTTACATAAGAGAGGTTTTGAATTCTCTCTTCACAGTATTGCCACTACTATTATTAACATTATCACCACTATTATTACCATTGTTGCTATAGTTACCACTATTGTTACTACTATTAATAACCATATTTTTGCAGCCGGACTAAATTTTTCTACAGCCACCCGTTTCAACTATCCACAAGTTTGTCAGCCACAGTAGGGGATATTGATGATGCCATGGCAACTCCATCTATTTATTTGTATATTATATTCTGAAACCTAAATATTGTCGAGATCAGTACAGCTATGTCTGACCTCCACAATATTTATGGAAATTCTTACTTCCCATATCAAAAAGGGGTGAGGAAATTAGGACCAAATAAAGGATATCTCGAAGTCAAATGCTTATCTTGATATGACTATTCACAATAAATTATGTCTGAAACGTAATCCAGTGTACAATACCGTTACGCTGTGTGATAAATCTAATAAAGCAATGAAACATGGGACAACGCATTTAAGTAGTTTATAACGCAGTATCTCCGAAGAAGTCGGAGGAGCGGACGACCTGTCTTTCAGAATCATGATACATTGCTAGTAATGGTGGAGAATATTTGCAGCTCCGGTGGATGGTCTTGGTTTTATTGTGTTTTCTAAGCTAGGTTATTTAATCCTTCTTTAATCATCACTTATTTCAATGCACGTGAATAATTATGGACATGAATTCAATTTCGACAATGTAGGAATTTTGGACAGAGGAAATACAAAAAATACCAGAGAATTCCTAGAAGCTTAGCATACAGGTCAGTCAGTAATTAATAGATGTATAGACATAGACCCGATCTACCAAACAACGAAAAAAATAATAAACGACAGGAAGGTCAGAGGTAGAGCAGAGGAACAGTCAACAGGAAAATCTATAGGGTCTATGACACAACAATCAAAGGAAACAGTTAATCACAGACCACTCCGTCAAGGCAAGCTACTAAATCACTTACGGAGAGATATTGACTTCCTACTGAAGTTAGTGCTGATGATGTCGTATAGCAAGACGACGACAGCTTCATGACTATACAACCTAGCTCAGAGAACACAATACATTACATACATTACGTGCAGCCAGATTGTAGCAAAGGTGGAAGACGAGTATGAGTGATTTTCGTGAAAAGAACATTCCTCATATATTTACAATATTTTACCAAGACTGGCTGTAATTTTTCGGATAAACTATCTTACATGGTGCTCACCAGTTATTCTACTACACTGGTGGTTAGATCACTTGACAGTTGTTTTCAATAACTTAATGATTATTTCGAATTATGTGAAGTTTTCCAGTTGGTTGAAAATATCTTGAAGAAAATTCATATGGAATGAACAAAAATACTTATTTCTCGCTTTAAACTGAAGAGCATTATTATCAGGAAACTTGATAAGCACTTTCGTATTCAAATAATCAAAGGATCTAATTTCTAACTTAACTTGCTAAGTGCCACTTTTAACTCGTGAATCGCTCGATAAGTATTTTGAGAATACTTGATGATTGTTGAGTTTCAACTATCCTTTTGCTGTTTTCATTTAATCAGCCAACGGAAAATGAAATGTATTCACTGGATTCTTCTCAAACTATCATTTATACATCATCGTAAAGTATTGCTAAAGTCGATTTAAAGCGTATTATTTACTCTCTTGGCATTTTATTTTCGCCAGTTCTAAATTTTTGTGATAATTAAATTACTTTAAGACAAAGATGTCTACTCAAGGTCATGAACATGAATCACAGTAAAGGCAATTAGAATAAATTTCCAACCTGTCTAAACCAATTAGTAGAACAGGGAAAACAATGACAAATAATAAACGGAAAACTCCAACCTTCGAAACTTACAGATGTATGAAACAGATGTGAAATGAGTTAGAATAAAATTACACGTACAAAAATCTTTTTGCCTTCAGTCTAAAACAATAGTACTTTAACAGATGTCTTGTCAGTATAATAATACTGTAAACATTGTCCAGGTGACTTATACCTTGAAAAAATGTGTTGATTATTATTATAGACAATTATCAATCCAGACTGTATTGTATCATGATTGAAAAAAGTTCCTTCATTTTTCTTTTATTCAGTAAATAAACTTGGTAGAATAAATTACCTTTCTCCTTCATTTCAAATTCACTACAAGTGCATGAATAAGTTGTAACTGCAGAAAGTGTATCTGGACCCTGGTTTCGTAAATAGAAGTCAGTAGTTCTTGATTCTCAACTGGAAATTCGATAGTTTTGGCGAAAAACTAAGACAATGTAATAAACTTTGTTTCACACTGAAGTTAAGTTTTTGTTAAAAACAATCTTCTAAGCAAAGCGCAAACAGCTAGGGAACCAATACGAAACAGAAACTACTGGTTAACTGTCTTCTTTCAGTTTGAGATTTCTTGACTGGCCCGCATGTTAAGAAAGTGTTGTGTGAATTCGAAAGTCAACTGAAAGTCTTGTAGATTTGACTCTTTTGTCCTAAACATTATGAGCACCTTAAGAACAGGCACATAATCATGTATTTAAGAGAGTGAAATGTCTAATTGGTGAGATCTAAGACAGTGATCATTAACGTACAATTCAATCTTGTAAAGTTTTCTTATGGTTAAATCTAGGTGATCTGTTATCAGACTCAGACACAGAACATTGACTAAACTGCAATTATGTGTATATAAATGGAACCATATTCAAGAAAGGGAATACAAGAAATAAAAAAAGGTTCACATGTAAGCAAGTTACTTAGTGGTCGGACGCGGAAAAAGTTCTCGAAACGAAGCATAAAAATTATATTACGAATAGCCACCTCAAACTCAAAGGACAATCAGAAATAGTTGATCGTATCCTTATTAGTACTTTTTACTGACTTGGGACATCGACGAAACAAACACTAGCACTAGGCATATTATTTACAGGTCTAATCAGTTACGTGTTATTTGGAAGAGAGTAACTAAACGTCTAACTTTGACTAATCGTGTCAAAACTCACTTGTAACCCTAGAGGAAACTTTCGGAGAGTCATTATATTCATATTTAAGTGGTTAATTCTCTAATATCTGGTGTTCATATAACTGGTGAAGAATTCGAAATGACATCGCTGGATCACTG
Source organism: Heterobilharzia americana (assembly GCA_944470555.2). Taxonomy (NCBI): domain Eukaryota; kingdom Metazoa; phylum Platyhelminthes; class Trematoda; order Strigeidida; family Schistosomatidae; genus Heterobilharzia; species Heterobilharzia americana. Next base: position 135,454,074 of record OX104127.1, on the reverse strand, counting down.
GAAGGCAACCAATTTCATGTTGTCTAGTCCTGGGTACTGATCGAATTTTATTGATCATTTTGTAATGTGGCCATCAAGACAGGAGGTTCACCATCGTGATGCACCTAGATGGATGTTATTTGGTTGGAGACAAACGTCGAGAACCCCTGCTTGATCTAGGTAGTTACTCATCAGGAAAGTGTCTGCAAGCCCAGGGAACTGAGGTTTCCTTTGAGATTCAAACCCTTTTTACTCAGCGCTGCAGTCAGCGATATTACCACTGAGCTGTTCGCGTCACGACCGACCTCCAACAGGATTAAGTATGAAAACTAATTTATATAATACTTCATAGTAAACCTATCCCACTATTTGCTTGAGTGAATGTCATAACTGTGTTCAAGACAACTAAATGTCTAAAATTGAAGTATGAAGCAGTCAAAAACGCGTTCTTTTGAATTTTAAATGAATGTTCAAGCACAAGATTTTAATTTCAGTAACAGCGTAAAGAAAAGTGCCTGACCAACACCTTTGCCTAAAAACCTCCCTTTCATCGAATAGACCTAGTTGCAGACAACTTTGATAATTTTAAACACTTTAAATTAAAACAAGGCACGATTCTTGATAATCATCTAAATGTAGTTTTGAAAACGTATGGTTAGTAGCTCATGCTGAATAAGTGAAGTGTTGTTAAAATAGATTTTGGTTTCAGACGAGTGTTGTGTGAAAGTTGCTTATAATTATTATTGGGATTATTGGAATGGATATTTAATTAACTGGATGCCAATAGAAGAAATAAATAAATATTTTGAGGTTATTGGAAAATTCGTGTCTAAGATAGCACTCATCGTGTACCGACCTAAGTTGAAGGACCCCTAAAATTCCTGGAACACCAAACGGGCGTTTCGTCCTAGTATGGGACTACTCAGCAGTACGCACCCATGGTTCTAGATGGATGTCCCAAAGTTTCAGTGAAGAGCGGTGTGTGATTTGTGGCGTCAACCAGTCGTAGTCAAACGGATACTAAATGAAAACTGAGTGTGATAGTCGTGCTATGTCGCAAATTGACAGAAGTAAGAAACCTTGGACCACTGAATTCCAACCCAGGGGCTTAATGCCTAACGCTTTCACCGGGAAACCTGTAGATCATAAGTCCAATCCCTAGTGGGGTGGGGTCGTCGGTGCGTGCTGCCGAGAAGTCACATACTGGGACGAAACGGCCGTTCACTACTTCCAGATTTTCAGTGGTTCTGTAACTGATGTCACTTCTTGATGAATACCACCTTAAATGAATATCTTTCTAATAGTGAGTGATTCATCTCAATGGAATGCTATTCCTCTTTGAATACAAGCAAGTGATAGATAACTGTGCGTACATATTGTGGTGGAAACCACGTGGATGGGACTTACTAACACCTTATAAAGTCCTGCAAATGCAGATGAATTTGCTTAGACCACTGTTTGGATACACTTTTATCATGTACTATTTGAGCAAGTCAGTTGTAGGTTATATCCCCATCATATGGACTAACAAACGGAGTGTGAAGTGTGGTCCTTGACAAGTGCTTGTCGTTCTTCTACTTTTTTTATTCACACAGGTGGTGAGCTATCACACCTCTGAATAAGGATCAATGCCTTACACGTTCAGTCCTAAGCACTAAGGACTAGACAAGTAAATCGCTTACCAATTAGTCATAAATTCATAAACATACTTGTCTTACAGGGAGGCAGTCTTGGCCTGAATAGCTTAGTGGTTACGTCTCCGAATTCAAAATTGAGTGGCGTAGGTTCCTCACATACACAGATGAACCCTACTGGCGAGTGACAACCAGCACGAAACCTAGGCCAGAAGGGACTTCCCATTGACTTCCACCAAACGGTAGACTTTGGCATATGACTGCAGTCCTAGTAGGTAACTACCTTTATGTTATTTTTAAATACTTCTCACACATGTACTTTGAGGTTTGTTCTAGAGACTTCATCGGTGCTTACTTCATAAAAATGTGAGACATTTCCAAGGTGTAAGAATGTTTATGAAGGACGTTTGCTGACCTTGAGTTCTGTTAGTTTATCTGTCGGGGTGAATTTGCCTTCTTTTATTTTATCGGGAGTTGACACTTATAACTATTGTTATCGTTTGACCTTTGCTGTTGCCTGATGTCAGAAAAGCCATTTACTTGATTGGCTTTTAGTTAGTCGATCTTTTTAAGTGGTCTGTACGCTTAGTCAGTGCCCACTTGTCTATTGATTACAATTTGATTAGAATACCATACTTCCAAGACCTCTGTTACTATTTTTCAGTTTGCTTTGTGTAGTATTTCCACGCTATTCCAATGAAAGTGGTGGTTGTGCTCATCTATATGCATCGATATACATGATGACATATCATGTCGTTTGATCGCAAGCTAATGCTATTAAAGTATTTGAGCCATCCGACAACTGGACTGGCCAATATTTGCAACTAAATTTGTAGAGTATATAGGTCTCGTCTTCCTTGGTGTATGGATTCTTCCCCGTACATAACATGTTCTATAAGGATTTAGTTGATTTATGCGCCATGCTGATACTTAATGAGTGAGGTAACTGGTTGACAGTTTTTGAGACCTCTTTGATATTTGTTACTGTGATTCCTTTTGCAAACTGAGTTTATTGTCCTGGTATGTGTTCAGTTGACAGAGATTACTGGATGAAGTTGATTGGGCTACAATCGGTTCTGAACACCTTTTAAAGTGGTTAACTTCTGATTTTCGCACTTCTTAAAGGCATAATGAGTCTCAGCGTGTGTGAATGGTGCTTACCAATTATTCTCTTTATGAAAGGTTGGTTTTTACTGTTACTGTTCGAAACTTGATCTGTTAACCTCAGCTTCATATGCTTTTGAGTCTGTTAACTTTCATAATGCGTTCTACCTATACGAACGTCCGGGAAAACGATTCCGTTGTCTTTTTCTACATCTTTTGTGAAATGAATACCTTCACAGGTTCAGTTGATGAAACTGAATGTTTTACAATCCCCTTGTTATGATGATGACAAAAGTGTCATTTTTTTGCTTTTTTGCTTGACGATTGGAATAACTATTGACTCTAGTCTCTGCATTCCTATTTCAGTCACAAGTCTTGATATTCTTGTTTGTTTGCTGATCATCCGGTTGAACTGGAAGTATGTCATGACACATAGATTGATCAGTGTTTTCAGGTTCCAACGGTACGACTAAGTGTCATAGTTCTGTTTGTTGTTCTGGTGTGATACCTGCAGTTTGGGGGGATTCAAAGGTTGTGCAGAAATTCTATGTATTTGCACTCTCCCTATCATAGTTTGATTCTTGTGGAGTAAACTGAAATCTTTGGAGGATAGAGTTCTTTATGAAGGGTTCACTATCCATTTTTGTTTTTTTACTTTACATTGACTTGGTGAGCTTGAACAACCTTTTATTCCAGTTTTCTCTTTTTCACTCCTTTCATTTTCTTTTTTACCTTTACGGTAGTCATCTGTTGTTGGTTCATAATCTGTATCCCCAGGGTTGGTTGATGTTGAGTAATGATTATCCTATTGAATATGTTGAGTCTGTTATGTATATCCATTTTGTCCAGTAGAACAACTAATATATTTGATACTTACGAGGAAGCTATACCTTCACAAACATTTATGTAAGAGGAAACGTTGTTCTCGGATGCAAGCCCTCTGGTCCATAAGGCAATAAAAAGCGTAATACACTGAAAAGGTTTTGAGATGGTAGAAAAGATTTATAGCTAAGGATAAAAATGATAATTTCTAGATGTTCACCAAGCTCTGGTATTTTTTCTTTTACCTTTCGTGACCAAGGTAGGTGAATTCATCGTCTGGTGCAAGGGTAGTTGATAAGTACGGCTGGAGTTTAAAACAGCTGGAATTTAGTTTCATTTGGATTGTGAGGTTGAATATGTTACTTGATACAGTGAGACAAGTCATTTGGAATAAAAAGTTTCTTCTCTGTGGCAGATGAGAAGTATATAAAACCAACAGTAAAATTGCTACATCATAAATTTGCTTTTAGCTTTTTCTGTGAATGACCACTTTTCTACTTATTGTCAGCATATGAAGAAAGCTTTGACTTTTGAGGTCAAGGGGGTAACTAAAGAGATTGAATATACAATATAAAAACGCCTAGCCTCCTTTGAAACACAAATATTTGACCATTAGTTGGGAAAAGGTTTATTGTGGGTAAAATATTGGTTTAAAATGAGAAAAGAAAAAAATAAACAGCATACAACCTGTGTGCAGCATACTTTGGTTTTGCGTTCTTGAATGTCATTTCAACCATCTTTTTGAAAAAAGTTTCAGTTAAACTGAAGTTTTTCTGTGTATCCTATGATTATTTTCTTTTAGAATGCCCCTTCTTTGAACGTATACTTATTTGTGTTAAAAGACTTAGGCATTGTAACAAACTCAAACGTTGAAAGAACCGTATATTCGTCACTTATACTCTACTCAGTCTAAAAGCCTTTCATTTCCATTATAACACGAATACTCAAATCTTTCACTTTGAAAGAAGAATAAACTCAAGTACTTGCTATATTTAGAGTGACTTGTTGTTACTACAAGATCACAAACAAGTAGACAAAGCTGATTTCCCTTATGGTGCCATCAGCTTGTGAAGTCCATTCAACTAAAAACCGTGGATTACAAAATAATGAATGTCATACTATGACATGAATATACAGTTGTGTAAGAGTCACCTATCACTGTAAATGCGTTTGTTACAGACTAAGCAGTATATGTACTGATGACTGACATTCCTAACAGAACTGATGTGACTATATGTTACTTTTAAACCTATAACTCTCTTAAGCGTTCAGTCGTGAAAGAGGATCTGTAAACTCTTTAGTCATGACATGAGATTCATCAGCGATTATTTATATGCTAAGTGAATACACATACTAAGCAAATAACAAGTTTCCAGTGAACATGGTGGTTCAGATTTCTCCTAAAGGAAAAGAAAAAAGTATTCTTTTGATGATGGTGTGTTTCTGGAGCTGGATGATTTAGTTGTAAGGCTTTTGTTGTCATTCTAGACATCTGAGGTTAGGGCTAATGTTGTTGTCTAGAATGTCAATGAAAGGTCTGCGGTTGTCATCCAGCTGAGGGAATGCAGCACCATCAAGATTACCCTCCTGAGCTGCAAATGTTCTTCATCATCTTAAAATCCTATGAGCCCTAAAGTTTTCATTTGCTTGTCTACGCGTTTCAAATTCAATAGAAGATATTCTGACAGTACACTCACCATCTGTAACAAGTGTTTAGGGTTAAAGGGCACGTGTCTTCAATCGTTACCGTTTCTCAGTCACTGTTATCATGGAAATCAGACTGCACTGAAGGGTATCATTTCATAAAGTATAAGTAACAGAAAAACAGATGAATCTGTTAGGGTAACCATTAATTAGAAACTTATATGAAATAAAAATTGACCACATTTTACTCACCTCATATATTAGAAAAAGCATTTAAGCTTCTGTTGTCTGTGTTCATCAAAAATGAACGCCTGGAAAGATTTGTTAGTACAAATATGTAACAGAAAAGTGTCTTTAAAACATGTGCCAGAGGGGATAAAAATATCTTTGAATTTAGAATTTAATGGTGACACTGTAGATGACATTTTAATAAGTTGAATAATGAAAATTGTTACGAGAATATTGTGTATTGTTACTCTAGGAATCACTAAGACTATCGATTCACTGGTGAACACCTGCGCGAAATGCAAACTACCACAGCTGTCTCCTTCAGTACGTATATATCACTTCACCTGTTTCTGAGAAGCTGAATATTTAAGCAGTACGCTGAGGTAGGTTGTTCGACGCTGACATTATTATTTTCTGACATGGCTCCATAAAGGTCATTAGTATAAGTGTAAAACTTTAGCATCGTGTTTGGATGTCTTGATATTATAAAGCATAATGATAGAATATCATTCACTCACTATGGGCTACATATCAAATAAAAAATCCAATATGAATTCAGATCAGTCTAGTTTTCCATCCTACAGTATTTAATCGACAGTGAACACACAATTTTAGTAGGTTTCATTGGTGTAGTTTACAGAGTTCAGAACAAACTTTTAAGTTAGATAACCTGAGAATTAATATAAGCTTTTTAAACAAGTTAATGATAAAAGTAATAAAATTTATTGTTTTCAAAGAAGATAATAGCGTAAGCTTACCCATAGAATGTGAATCAGGGAGCTTTTAAACAATAACAGACTCTAAAAATATAACTTACCACTTTCACAATGGCTAACACCATCACCTCTGTAACCGGGTAAGCATTGACAGAATGCCTGGTTTGGATCAATACAACGCGCTTGAACATGACAGTTGATTGCACCACACTGTACACCGACGTAGTTGTGAACTACAGATATTCAAAAGTGTAAGTGAAAAGTCCTAATCATATAAATAATTTGATTAACTATATTATTTTATTTTCATAAACATTATTTAATTATTACTCATCCATGCAAAATGAATACTGCAATTGCTTGATAAAGCTTACTGAGTTTATGCAGAATGAATATCTGTTGATATATCTGTAATTCTCCGTTATTTTACTGGATCTGATTGCCCAACCTCTATTGGTATAAGGGTTCCGATGCTCATGCTTCGATATTGTCTAAATATTTACTATGATAACTAACTTGTTTGTGGCTACTCGTAATCAGTACCAGACAGAAGAAACTCGCGTCCTGGATTCTTCCGTTAATACCAACCAAGTAAATTATCACAGTAAATATTCAACCAGTGTCGAGCTATCAGCATAGAAGCCCATATGCCAATACAGGTCGGACAATTCGACCCGGTAAAACAACGGAGAATTACTAGCATATCGAAACACTGTAATAACTAATGCCCGTTGTACAGGTGGTGGCTATCGTGCCTCAGTGGCATAGTGGATAACGCATTGGGGTTTGAAGTGATGAGTACGAGGTTCGTGAGAACAACATCACTCCGCACTGGGGTAGAGGGACATCCAGCAGACGAGTTCCAAATAGGAAGAAACGCGCATCCTGGATTCTTCTGCTAGCCACAACCAAGTAAATTACCTATGCAGTATCATTTCATTTAATATTTACCCAAATTGTCGTTGCAAAGATCATTTTTTAGATTTTTAAAATACAATAGTTTCAGCGTTACAGAATCTGTTGAATGACTTAAATATGATTTATATCTTCTACAATTCAAACCATACTGTAAACAAAGTTAATAACTTATATTATTGCTTGTGGTTTCTTGTTGTTGACCAAACCGAATCAACCACCCATCATTGGCATATGAGCTCCTGTGTGGATCCCTCAACAGTGTCAGTAATTTCAGTTTGACAGAAGTGTTGGATAGAAATTTACAGTGGGATCTAGAATGCATGTTTCTGGATTCCACTACTACGGTCGATTTGTACTTATTACATATATATATATATATATATATATATATATATATAACATGTAGCGTTAAAGATCAAACATGTACAAAAATTTTATTCCTTATTCTAGTATTATTGATAATCCCAGGAGAAAAACGAAATCCGCTTTACACTGATCTATTCTTATCTCTCTTGATCAAAATTTCACTTGGTTCCATTATCTACTGGCGAATACATTTGCAATTTGTTTCGCATTCATTAGCCTGTATAAGCAAAATGTGTTTAATATATTGTCAATACCTTGAGAGTGTAGAGTACAGTTGTCCAGTATCAAAGTCACAGAGGTTATGTTTAAATTGTCCAGGATATGATTTCGCGTTTAACCTAACTAAGCGGTTAACAATTATCTTTGTCTTGAAGTCGATTGCTGCTGAAAGATATTAGTAAAATGCTTTCAAGCTGATCACCATAAAATAAGATTTTTCTCAGTGTGTCTCAGAATCTGTGACAATGGTTATAAATTAGATTAATTAGATTATCCTGATGTATTAAGCTTCATGAAACTAAACACTAAAATACCTCAGCTGATGGTTACAAGGCGGAGACCAAGTAAAAATAAGTTTCAACACAATTTTGCGGGAAGAAAGTAGTCAATAATAATTTTTTGGTGTATCAGTCATGTAACAATACATTACAAAGAGAATCAGATAAATGGTAGAGTTTACAAACAAGTAACTAATCACTTTGATATTATTGTGTTTCATAATAATCCTTGTTGTTACTGAAGCAATAAAATGTGTTCTAAGTAGGCTATTTAGCTGAAATAACTATGGGAATCGTGAAACATTATAAGCTGAATAGCAAACTACTTAAATATGTTAACTATAAAAGTATGTATCAGACTATTGTACTTCAATTTGTTCAATGACCCCTTTCAAGAATATTCAACTTTAAAGATATGAATAAATCAACTCACATTCATGACTTAAAGTGTAATTTTTCTTGTCATGATAATTCATGAAGATGAAATAAACAACTATTTGTGATACCCATCTCTTTTCAGTTTTATTCTCTTATAAACTTCAGCGTCGAATTCTTGAGCTAGTTATTTTCAGAGAACTTGTAAGCGTTCATTAGAAAGTAAACATAATGAGAACATAATATCAGTTGTGCTCCTCTACAGCATGATGATCAATATGCAAATGATTTACAGATTGCACGGTCCATGTTGATATTTTTCACAACTGAGTAGTTTTTCGGTTACCTAAGTGTGATGTCAACAGTGTTACCGTTGAAAGCCATCCCGTAGTCAATATCACAAGGCATTATCTCTGATGCATAAGTGTCATAAACTAAAAAAATATATTACTGAAAAACTTCAGTAGTTGGAAAACACTCAGGCAGATCTGTAGATTGTCATCCGCATCAGAGTCATGTAAACACTGGACAGTCGTTTCGGTCATTTAAGATCGAGTTCGTGAGACTTTCATGATATGAACAATTTGCCTGTACGAGATGAATTTGTCTGGCTACACCACTGGTGAGCTGGCTTTGTCCCTAGACGATCATAACTACCATCGGATTTTCAGGTCACTCTGATTTGGCTGACGAAATCTATAAGCGTGAATGGTTTCTAACTAATTATCTCGTTCAGTAGTATATTTATTTAGGCTTAGATACACTTAAAGATACCGAAAGATCATTTCTTGTTTCACACAGACTCTTAAAAATCAAATAACTGAGGCCATTTTTTTGGATGAACACATCCAAATTAATGATGAACTCTCAACATCATCAATCTCAATTTTTTTCAGTAAAAAAATAAGTGATTGATCTAAAAGTATGCAGTGCGGTATGAGGTATCTACTTTTATTCATAAGTTATGTATTCGATGAGGAAACTCAAAATGCTTAGCTAAGTAAACCTAGTTTTATTAACACATGATTTATGTTGAAAGCACTACTCATGATATTTAGACTCTCTTTACTTATGTTTCAGTATGCCTTATTTAGAACTTAAGAATTCTGAGTTTTACCTCAAAAAAAGAAGTTTGTCGGTGAGTATTACAGACGAGTCATGGTGAAGGCTGAGCAAAGCAAATAACTAACCCCTTTGGATATAAAATCATTTTGGTTATTTAACTAGTTTCTTCTGTACTGAGTTGCATCTTCAGTAGTATTCGAGTCATCATAATCAGTGTGAATCAAAAACTGTTCGGTGCAACCATATCCTGAGCTACAGATATTCTGATAACGTTCAATGCCTTTTTAAAATAATATCCCTAATTTTTGAGTCACCCTTATTTTCGAAAACTTTTAGATTCGATGCATTTTGTTAGTAGTTTTCCTACCATTTAAGGTGTTTCCAAACTTTTGATATAAATACCTTTTTAGTGTTAATAAACAAACTATTCGAATTTCATTTTTGCCAGTTTTCGTTTATCAAGTTCAACTAATTAGCAGCACTTTTATAGAATAATAATTCATTTGTGTACTCTAAGAATAAATATTTAAAGTTTTGCTTTAAACTGACTGATGTTCGACATAATTTCGCGCATAACGTTTTCATCTTTCTGCAAATTAACGAAAAGCATTTTAATGTAGGTAGCTGACCAAAAACTAGGCAGTAATGTTATGAAAACTGAAAGCACTTAATTATGAATAGAATGATCTACTGTGGGCTTTAGAAATTTATGCACACTAAGAGTTTACTTACCATTAGACACTGGAGCTGCTTCCACATGATGATCAGTAGGTGAAGAAAGCAAAACAGAAAGATAAAAGGAAAAAGCTTCAGGTGAGACATTGAATTTGAAAAATACTGGCTATTTGTCGATGTTTAAAGCTTTAGTGTAGAAAGTAGAAACATCTTATGTTTTGAGATATATCATTGAAGGTCTGTTCAGAGGATAAAAGCCTTTAAGAAATATCAGTAATCTCGTAAAGGGCAGAAGAGCTAGAAAACTATATTCCTAAGGCAATACGAAGCACTAACACATTTAGTTAAATGCCTGTTATGCAAATATTGGAGTTATTACTTGCAAAGTCCTTTCTCTACTGTGGAAATTGGGAATACATGTATTATAGAATGGGGAAATTTCGTCACAATTTGTTGCAAAATCCAAAATAATGAAAACAGGACGGACTATTTATTTGCCATGGGATTTATACAGCATGTCCAAATGACTGATATGACTGGTCGGTAACCCTTCCTCAGTTGTTTCAGTAATTTGACTATCTAAACTCAGTTATTTCCTTGAAAATATCTGATAATCTAGGCATGAAACTGTGATAAACACCATCAGTCGTTTATATAAGCACCATCCACCTGGCTAACACTATTGATTAATGTGTGTAGGCTTTGGATTACATCTATCAGATAGCAGTATGTATCTAGTGCTCTAAAGTACTGGTTAGAAAACTTAGTTATACTACAGAAATATTGTTCTTTGAGATATTTCGCTTTTTGCACATTTATGGACTTATTAATGTGCAGATAGGCGGGAATGAAACAGTTTTTCCTAATGGGTAGTCATCACAAAGGTTCTTTCTAATGAGGTAGGATATTTCAAATGTTGTTATAGATGTATGTTGGAAGTGAATTATTTGGTTCCAGTAGATTCGCCACATACTTCCTACACTTAAAGCTCATTGTTTGTTATGTGTATTGGCCATAAATTGTAGCTTCGGAAGTAAACGCTTTGGCATTTGAAGTGATGAGTGCTGTGTTCGAGTTTCAGTGGGAACAATGTCACTTATTGGGATGCAGGTACATTCGGCTAACGTGTTCCAAGTATAACGAAGAGTGAGTCATAGATTCCGCTGTTAATCACCAAGATGAATACAACCTTAGGGACATAATACCTATTTAGACGATAGCTTTTCCTCAGTTGACTGCAAATTCACACTTATTTGTTCACATATAGATACCTATGTTTGTTAAAGGTCAGAATCTTTCATTTCTGTGACTTCAGAAAAATAAATTTTTTTTTCTCAGTATCATTGCTATTAGTTGAGTACTTATTAGATTATGTCAAGCATACACAAACGAATGTCGGAGAGGAGAAATGTTCATCCCCATTGTGACTGGTTACCTGCTAACCTCCGTGTCATTCCTTGTCTGACTATTTCTTGTTTCAAGGTTTCAGAATCACTATTTTACTCTAGTCAAAGTTTTATAAATAATCATGGAGTGTGTTTCATTTATTGTCATGTTCTGGTTTACGGTTCTTTAATTCTAACTATTATTGAAAACATAGTAAATGGTCAGTAGTTCAGCCATTTGATTTCATTTACCTTACTATAAAATAGTCATGACTGACATGTCCAGTTTAGTCATTTTGGTGAAAGTTCAGTTGGCCTACATGTGACTACATGTTATGTACGCCACAATGATGTTACTTTTGTAAAAACGAACCTTATAAAATTAATAAATTTTTCCCTAATGTACTGAATTTGCAAAGCTTAAATCATCGATGTCATTTAATTTCGAACATAAAAAGCTCCTAGTAGAAGTGAATTAAGTTATCACAATACTTTATATACACCTTACTTGCGCTGATAATGCTTTGATAAGCCAATAGTTGCAAGACATAAGGTTGAATTTATTCTGCTACTATCATTCTTAAATACTGGTTGTTCAGTAGAGTTTTTAGTCAGAGATATAATTGGGGTTATTGTTGTTAATAATTCTATATGCGTTTCTCTAAAACTAGATTTATTTCACTGCTGTCACTGTGGACTGAAAAGAAAATTTTGTTTTAAGCAATAAACTCGAATGTAAAACATTGTACTGCAATGAATTACAATAATTTTGTTATTTAGAACAGATTAATGGAATGTGAGCTAACATTTTACAATCTTCTCAAAGCAGATCCTATTTATGTAGGCACTTACCTACCAATGATAGTTTTTGTCACAGACTGATAAGTATTGAACATGCGGAAAGTGGAACAGCATCCTTACCACTAGTAATTCTCTGCTGTCATTCACCTGAAGTTTTTGTTGACAGTCTCATTTTATCATGTTTGCATATTTTTGATAGTTCACACAAAAATCAAAAACGTTAACTTATACAGGACAAGGGTTACGGTAACCCTTATGGTTAAATCACAACCAGAATTCATAATGTGATGTAACTAAGAAAAGTCCTTGAACCGGCAAAAAAAGTAGTGAACACTTTAGCGATATACATGGCACTAATTACTTCGGATTTTAAGGTTTGTGAAGATTGCGAGATTTTTTCAAGTTGGTGCTCATCGTGGACTGACACGGGTTGGAGGAATACTAGAAACCTGGAAGCTCTGGATAGCTTTTTCGTCCAACTTGCATGGAACTCTTCAGCAGTGCGCACCCACGACCTCATCAAGGATCGCACCCACGACCTTAAAGTTTTCTGGCCAACATGTTACCATTGGGCTAATGGGTCTTGCTGGTCATGGAACCTGAAGGTCACAGGTTAGACCCCTTGTGGGGTCGTAGGTGCGCACTGCTAAAGGACCCCATATTAGAACAAAACAGCTGTCCAGTGCTTCCAGGTTCCCACTGTTCCTCCCACTGCTGTCAGTCCACGATGAATACCAACTAATTATTTTGGCACGACAAACCTAATTTTTGAATAAAATTAAACTGATGAGTTCTAATTGCATATCTTTTTAAGTGGTCTCAGACTGAAAGCATTATGAATGAATTACTTGTGATAGGGTTTGGACACAAGTGGTAGCTTTTTGTAAGAAAGAAATATAACTCACCTTGGCACGTGTTATCAGGCATTAATTGCAAACCCTGTCCACATTCACATCTATAAGTTGTACCCTCTGCGCGGCATACTTCACCTTGACGGTCACATATCACACAGTCACAAGGAGCTGGGGAAAAATTGAATAAAAATTAGTTTAAATTATGAAAACATTGGAAAGTTGTTATCATGCCGGTTTAACTTTGCTACTTAGCACAAAACGGACTTTTCTGATTGAAAACATTGCACCAATTGCTTCTATCTGTAGAATTATTCAGTATGCGAAAAATCAACGAAACCATACGATGTACTACACTTAAGAATCCTTTTACTGCACCAAGTAATGTTGAAGAGATTTGGAGATAGGAATCGGTTGTATGAAATTCAATCATAAGTGAATAATTTGAAACAGAGTAATTTGATAAATGAACCTGCAACAGCTTACTCCATCCAAACGTTTTGTCTGAAAGTAGTTCCTTCAAGAATAGGTTGATCGAAAATACAAAACTAAGATACGAAAATAAAGTAAATTGCGCCAAGTTAAGCTGTAACTTGTTGATCTAGGTAATTGATTTTTAACTAGTAGGTCATGGACCCGATTTTTAGCTCCATCTGGCGCAAGAATTTGCAAATGTTTATTGAGACGAGATACTTGCTTACTTAAAGTTGCTTGTTGTTCCAAGGAATGAATAAGAATTTAAAAAGAAAAAAATGAGAATAATTTTGATCAACCGACTTAGTCTGAGTCTATAACCACTCCTTAATACAGTTACATAGTCGGGATGAGTAAATAAAATCGCTGCTTTTGTGAGTATAGATCAGATAAATTACTCTATGTGACCTGGTCAAGTCTTCTTTTCATGTCAGGTATTGCTTATTGCACGTTGATCTTGTTTAATTGAACTGTATATTTAAGTATAAGAAATCTAAAGTTCATATATAAGCATTAATTCGTTGTACTGATCACGAAGATCAGGTGTGGTAGCTAATATGTTGACAAGCTGTAACTGGATAAGTAAGGGCTGGGGTTCCTTGGTTTAGGGAGATGACTTTCAGCCACTAAGTCGCCGCTCACCTACCGAGATCTAAGGAGCCGGATGGTATCGCTAGCCCTCACATAATACCTACTGCATGCAGGTGCAAAAAGTTTCTGAAATCCTTTCAATTCGAATGGGACAATATTCAGTCATTCATGTTTTCTAACCTCTATTTGCTGCATATTATGATTAGCATTCAGTATCTTAGGCAGGTCTCCATTCTCACTTTTGGTTGGGATCTGCTCACAGGTCACCGTATTTAATGGAAACTTCATAAAACCCATCTTAAATCAATTTGAAAAAAAGTAGTGGATTTCACTTCAATCAGGTTGTATGAATTTGTAAGCAATTTTTCTTAAATACTGTAGTCATTTGGAGGATTAACTGAGTTATACTGTACCGACCAACTTGACAAGGATTTACTGATACAATAACCGATCTGACGGACATTTTGGTGCTTCTTTGCCAATGCCGATTGTTACACAGATGTATCTCTATAGCGTGAGAACTAATCTTACAGGTTAACAAGATTAGAAACTAACGCCCTGACTTTCCTGAGGGCCATATAGTACTGAAAAATCAAAGCAACGATAGCCAACGCTTTGTCTCACTCACGTGGAGTTTGATATTTCAGGTGAGAATCGCATCCCGCAAATAGGCCTAAAAACCTTAAAATTTTCTCACAATCAATGAACATATCTCAAAGTTTCTAGGGATGACACGATAATGTTGGATTATCAAACCTTGCTGAAGAAGCATAACCAATACCTTTCCAGAACAGCCAACGTCATTGCAAATTTATGCACATTTACAAATCATTGTTTCGTTCACAGCTTGATGCGAAAGTACATGTTTTGTTACCTTACTATCTCTTATTTTCTCATGAATTTAGCGGCCATTATCTAGAGGTTACTATTCAAGTGCTAACACGAAGGTTATAACCAAAACTTTCCATATGTGGCTTTCTTAACTACTGCCACATTTGAGATGCCAGTCTCCATGTTTCACTATGTACCAATAGCAATAGGATGGATGCTTTTGAGGGGCCACTAATTAAGATAAAGTACTAACTTAGTATGTGCTGATTTTCAATGGTTCTCGAGCTGACGTCAGCCTGTGATGAAAATCAACCGATTCTTACAAATCTACGCCTGAATTATTGTTTTTGTCTGATTATTCGTTTACTTACGAACCTTCGTTTCTATGCTGTGAATCATATTTGATTGAAATTTAAGTAACTATATATATATATACTTTTTGTATTTCCCCTTATTTTATTATCCAGATATTCTTATTTATCCCAGTCTTATTGAGGCCTAAAGAAAAACAGTATTGAAGGGTTTTAGATGAAACACAAAAGTTTTAAAATCACCACTTTTGATTATTTTGCTGGTTCAAACAGTCCAGAACAAATCAAATACAACCTGGAGTCTGACATTTAACCACTGCATTAGCTAGCGGGTGAGAATAAAACGACTGTGGACCTAAGTTTTGGCGGTCTGCTTGTGCCGTGGGTTAATGAGATTTTCCAACGAACGCATCAAACGTTTTCCTTTCAATTTGTTATAGTCATTCAAATATATCCTCCGAGCGTATCTTGTACTCTTGCGCCTATTTTAAATGTTTTCAACTTTTACTTTCTCGAGTTACTAACAAAACAGAGGAAAAGTGTCACATTATATGGAAGTGGTCTTTTCAGTGCGTCATATTTCTATACTTCGAATACTTAGCTTGAGTTGTAGATTCTTGTACATGCTGCATAAACCCCTACCACTAAACTTACTCTGGAGTTTCCGTTGGTTCTTCATTCTAGACCGGATGCTAGTCCAAATCCAGATGGCTTTTTTACATTATTGCCTTGAATACTGTTGTTGTTAGCACCATTCAGATTCAACAACCATTTAGTCAGAAAATATTGGTCTAAGAATGTCTTTTTTGAGAAATTACTGACTGAGAACCTCATAATATATCATACATATTGTAATAATACTTGTAATTTCCCGTTGCTGAACAGGGCCAAATTACTCGACCTTTGTTAGCAGATGGGTTCCTATGCAGATGACTTGAGCCTTGGTGGGAATAACATCACTCCGCACTGGGGTGCAGTTATAGCCAGATAACGAGTCTCAAAGAGGACGAAACGCGCATCCTGGATTCCTATGCTAGTCACCAACTTCAATATAATATCACAAATACCGTTTTAAAACAAAGCAATTATTAATAATACAACTAGTATTATTGTCATGGATAATATTTAAATGAGATACACGGGGAAATCTTTGCTTTTAATGAATGAAACGAACAAAAACCTATTTTCTTTTCCATTGAAATAATGTTCCTAAATTGTAGAGGGAGGTTAACTGATGAAGGCCTAAATTAAATTGCTGACCGACTCTTTAAGTAAAGGTTTTATTTAGGCTTTATTTTGTTTTTCCACCCAGTGTACCAACAAGGGCCCATAGATTAAATCCATACCAGTCAAAAGCGGTAAATAACAACTCATGATATATTTCGACCCAGTATTTTAATCTGTGGTGTGCTGTTTCCGGTAGAAAATAACAAGTGATCAAGTGGAACTTAAAGTTGGGTAAAGGTTGATAACGGTAGTGTTGACTTGTAAACCAATCGACAGAAAGTTCAGATGTCTGTATTTTTCTATGTGGTTCTTATCTAACTAAGTATTCTTTTGATAGTTAGTCATATATAAACATCTGCATTTCTCTAATCACGTGAACCATTTGAGACATAAGTCTTCTATATAATTCTTGTGTATCGTGTAGAATGATGATCAGGTGAATACATTTAAAATTGACCAGAATATCAGTCCATATTTTGATAATCACACATCAAATTAGGTTATTTCTTTATCATAGGGTGGTGCAACTTTGAGCTGTTCATTCGGACATGGGTTACCTTAAACATATTTTAAAGTGCAATCCATTTTAATTTTTCTTATTAATTCAATTATCTCAAATAGAAGTGGTTTGGTAGACATCTACTGATATTGGTTGATGGTTGAAGGTGGAATAAATATCTAGTCCGTGGCAGGATTTGAACGAGTACCCTTCAGGGTATTGGTCACGTGCTGGATCAGCTGAGCTGCGAGACCCAACTGATGACTAAATTTTCATTTCACTTCAGTCGCCAAAGGTTTTGCCTAAGTGCCATCTGAATACATGATCCGTTACTGTCGTTGTATCGTACTCATGCTGACTGCTGAGACACGACTTCGTATCATAATCCATTTGATTTTTGACCACTGTATTACTCCTTATGGCATTCTCAACAATAAGGCTGATGAAAAAGATATTCCATATTTATCTTCTGCTCAACTTCGGCGACTACCAAGGTATCAAGTTGTCAAGAAACGTATTACTGTTGTCAGCAGTAGCAAATACAATAAAGTAACAACTCAGCATTTAGTAAAGAAGTAACAGTTAAAGTGATCATGATGGTGAATGCAACTCAAAACTGCCTATAAATTGTTAGTTTGAAAAACTACGATGCCATTGATTGTGACTAAATTCAGTGAAAGATCTTGAACGAATGGTAACGAAAACTTGATTTGACTAAGGGTTTGAAATGACCACATAGTGATTACTGTTTTGACTTAGATTTTAGACCGTACAATGAACTAGATTTCAAATTAATTTTGCTAAGTGATGTAAAACAAATACATAAAAACTATATGACCATTAGAATATATCTTTAAAAACAAACCCTGTACAGTATCTACATTTGTGAAACAGAAACTGTTATCTTTATACATGTCATGATTCCCAAAAATTCACTTTCTCAAAAAGAAGCGTAGGTTCGACCTTGTTAGTGTATCAACTTGAAGTTTCCCAGTTTTTGGATGACTTACATAACTATTTCACATATGCTGGTCACCTAAATATGATAGTGGACAATGTCAAATGAACTACCAGTTATCACAACCAATATATAGCGAATCTGAATCACTTCACTGGCATACATCCTGGAGTTTGTTTCTCCCAAAAAGGAGAAAAACTGAACTAAAGCAGGCAGCTCTGCACATTTTTTGATGTGTTAGTGGAAAGACTAGAATGCGGCTCCATAGAATACGTAAAAGCATCAATCGTGGTATGTAATATGACCACTGTTTACATTTCATAACTGCAGGACCTGAGTGGAGTTTATTGAAAGGCATGTTCTTCATTCATATTGTCTTCTAGGCCATTAAACCCGAAACGTAAGTGATATGTAATTGTCCGTTCACTGTCATCATACTGACTTTGCAGATACGTCTTCTAGTTTTGATCAAAATAGATGCGTACTAGTAGTGACTGGCTATAAGTTATGCTGTCTGAGATACCCCCATTTGTCAAACTAATCATTTTTCTGCCTCCTCAGCAAAAACAAGGCTGCCATGGGACCTGAATATCCAACAAAACATTTTTATTCAGTATTTTAGTTATTAATTGTATTATCCTGTCTCTAATTAAACCGAATGAATCGGTCTCTGTTAGGATATGGGCTCTTGTGCGGATGCCTTGATTTCCTATGTGTTTCAATTTTACGTGGCAAGACATGCAAATCAATTGGTGAGGTTGTCAACCTTAGTCGACTGAAGTGGCTTGGACATATACTGCGAATGTCAAGCCACCACCTACCTTGACGTACCATGCTAAAGAAAGTTGGATTAGGTCAGAAGAGGGTTCAGGGTGGCCAAATCAAGACGAGGCACCAATTTACGAAATCTCTTACGGCTGATCTGAGTCGTATAGGGTGATTAGGAATGTCTGGTTGGGGTTCCCGAGACGATATATTCACTCCTTGACATTTTCCCAAGCTTGGATCTTCACACTACTCTTTATCCTCAGATTGGTTATTCTGTCATCCTACGTTATCTTCTTTGGTACCATTTTTTTTATCCACCTGTTCTTTGTGTACTACAATGAAGTGTGGTAACTTGAGGCAATGCAACTATGTGCGAGGCTCTACGTTAATCTTGTCATATATATATATATATATATATATATATATATATATCAGTGATGGGTACCGCGAAGTCCTTGACTAAGACCGAGCAGCTATATGGTGTTCCCAGATTTTCATTGGTACTCCGGTTGACATGAATGTGTGATGAAAATTTATTTCAGGTTATTTATAGCCGGAAAATATCAAATGTTAAACAAAATATCAGTCTTTCAGAGAAAAATGGTTTTGTCACAAATGAACAGAGTTAAGAAATCTACCCAATTCATAGATCTACTGCTTAGCATTTGGCTTATCATACGCAAAATTAAAATGAAGATAGGGATAAATCAGATATGTTCCTTATAGCAGTAAGGATAGTATTTCAGACGACTGATACCAAGTTCTGATTTGTTTACATTTTCTGTCTGCATTCCTTTTATCATAACTATCTTCTACAGTTATACTTATATGTTTTCAATAATCGGAAACTTTCGGATGGTATAACTGTTTACTATGTAATGGTGCATACAGCTACTTTCATCTGAAATACAAAAGCATGTCGACGAAACTATTTTTGAGCACCACTTCCAAAAACCTAATCAACTAGTATCTATCATTTGGAACAACGAAGATCCATTATTAAACTAGGTAGGACTGTTAATATAGGAGTAAAACTTGAGCACTGTGGTAGATCGTAATTCCATTTTAGTCTGTTTATTAGAAGTGTCACACAGTGAAACAATATCTTTTACTGGATAACGTTTCGGACACAATTTATTGTCCAAATTCATATCAGGTGACTCCACAACTTCAAAACAGAATTTATACATCCTGATTTTCTCTCCTACTCTGTGATGACAACGGTAGTAGAATTTTCCATACATCTAGGGCAGGTGCAGAATTATTTCAATTGCACGTACTGGTGCGTATTTGATAAACGAAGATTGGATTATTAATCTCTCTCTCCACTTAACTGTGTTATTATTTAGTACTGTCGCCCTATCCCACCACATTTTGTGATTGTGTGTAATTGTATGCATGGCTGTAGTAGAGCTCCTCTCTAAATTTCCTATCTTACTAGGATCTTCTAATCTTGATTTGACCAAGTTTTGTGCTCTGTTTTTCTAACTGATGCGAGTCGACTACTTTGATTCATGTGGTTAAACTCGCAATCATTGCAGAGGATTTGGTAGACCAAATTATTTTGCCTAGTTGAGCCAATAGGATCTTTTAACCTACATAGCTTGTTTTTAGGCATGTTTGCTGGTTTAAATGCTACTTTAATCCCAGCCTTAGTCAGAATTCTTCGTAGCTCTTCTGAGGTGCCTTCTCTGTACGGTAACACAGCAGAGGCTTTGAATTCTCTCTCAACCCTTTCACCGTTATTACCACCAGTAGTAGATTTGTTATTAATAACACCTGTATTACTACTACTACTGCTAATATTTTTCTTTCGATTTCTTATCAATTTATTTATAAATTTAGGTGGGTAATTATTGAGACGCCAGGTATTATTGATGCGTCTAATTTCTTATCGTAGACTTTCTGGTCTACCAGTTAGCTTTCCCACCCTATCACCTAGGCGTTTCACTAAGCCTACTTTAGGTAAAATGGGGTGGGGGGGATTTGAAGTGTAAGTAGTCATTCGGATGGGAAGGTTTCCTACAGGCACTAGTATCTAGACTTCAGTCTTGTGTTCGTTTAAGTTTGCAATCCAGCATCGCTAGAGTTAAAAACTAAGTTATGTGGAGGGTGAGACTGATAACCGAATCTTTGTTTATCGAATCAATACCAAATACATGCAACAAAATGATTCTGCACCTGCCCTAGATGTATGGAGAATTCTACTACCGTTGTCATCACAGAGTAGGAGAGAAAATCAGGGATGTATAAATTCTGTTTTGAAGTTGTGGAGTCACCTGATATGAATTTGGACAATAAATTGTGTCCGAAACGTTATCCAGTAAAAGATATTGTTTCACTGTGTGACATTTCTAATAAACAGACTTAAATAGGTAGGATTAATTTGCTATAAGATCATACATGAAAACAGATGTGTAAGCATACTTAAAATGGCAAATTCATCTTAGTGGCCAACCTTTCAATTTTATTCGCCTGACTCAACACCAAATAGAATGAATGCTTTTATACAGGCTGACTATACTTAATAAAGATAACTGAAAGAGAGAAAAACATGTAAGTATTAAACTGCTGAGCACACGTTGTTATACTTTATAGAACAAAACAATGCAATGGATGAAACTGAAACAATGGAGATACTTCAACTATTTTGAAAAATTTCAGTTGAAAAATGAAGACTTTATAACTAAATTAGTTATTATGGTAAATTTTTTAAAATTTTACCTACTTGGTTCTGTCGCCATCAGTATTGGTTCATCTACACAAAAAAGATTACATGATCCATCTGCTGCAGAGCAATCCTCACTGCAGTAGCCACGATCCCTAAGTCGTATATAGTACCACTTGTTCTTTGGTACAGAGCTAATAGATTTAAGTAAACAACTTTCAGATTCTGCAACAGCAGACCAAGTAACATTAAGTTCTTCTGGGAAAATACTTCCTTTTGAAGAATCACGATTTTCAGAAATGAACTTGACAGTCTGTTCTTCAAATATTATACGGGCATTATCGTCAATTTTATAATTTGTATAGTAGGTTTTATCTGGTTTATCTGAGGCGCTATAAGCTTCTATATAAGATCGATCAAGTAGATTTATTCTTTCGGTACTAAATGCTTCTAGATCTATTACACCACTGACATATGAACCAGCTGAGAAATCACGTAGGTCGATCATTGCTTGAACAGTGAACCTGCCAACTCTTTGAATATCAAACTGAAATAATATTTTAAAAGGTCGTTGTAGTCCATCGCCTAGTGTAAAAAGATTATAGACACGTTCACGTTTTTGAGTAGTATCACAAGTACTGGAGACCATTGCATTTAAAACATGGAAAACAGGTGTTATTAGACGAATTGTTGCATATACTCTGTCATTACTATGACCACCACGAATTCCGCTTGAACTACGTTTCAAAGAACCATGTTGACTATCCAGATAAACAAGTAATGGTGAAATGTTACTTTCACCACCAAAATGTGCCGTTAATGAGCCAGAAAATGAAAACTTGTGATCATTAACTGAAATGAAATGAACAAGGAAGGAATGTTCTTTAAACGTTATTGGTAAAGAAAAACTTGTCAAATGAATTAAAGAAAATATTCTTAGTGATCCCTTAAGTTTCTTTGAAAAGCATTGTGCCTAAATTTATATTTTATCATAGGCTGAACCATTCATAGAACTATTAGAAGCATTTGATCACTGAGTAGCTATTTCTTCCTGTTTCTTACCCTTGAACCCACAAATGATGAAGTCCAGGACCGTTGGGTTTCCTGGGCGACTGTGCTATCATTTAGCCACCGGGTCGAAATGCAGACAAACGGTTTCCAACCCCTTGACTGAAAGATAACGTGTCCAACACAGGATATGAGTGTTCTAGGCTTAAATGCAAGCTTTTGAGGAGTCTCCTACTACGGTGGAACGGTTATCCGATGATCTCAAGATTCCAGCAATTGTACAACTGATGTCAGCCTGTGAATATGAACACCCTAGAAGTTAATCATTCTTTTAATTATAATTACAAATGATATAATATATATATATATATATATTTATAATTTCGGCTAAGTATCTCCTGTTTGTGAAACACCCACTAGTCACTGCACTGATGAAATCATTGGAGCTGACTCAATCATCAAGTTAATTGGGCCACACCTGCTGGAATTTTTAAGAGAAGTGAGAGTCAAACCAGCTACTGTTCTGATTGAATATTTCCCCTGTAATGGATGTGTTAGGTTTCACAGATACTACCGGATGAACTGGAAGGCTTAAATAACAATTGACATTTCTTACGATATCATCATACTTCACAATATTACATGATTCGGAAAATGTTAAGACAAAGGCCGTACAGTTATTCCCCAGTCTTATGTTGGCAGTAGCAAAGTGGAACTCATGGCTTCAAGAAGATGGTGCGTGGACGACCTCAGGAAGACTTCTCTAACTTCTGAGGTCATCAAACACCAATTCAGTGACTCGGTTACTTACATCTAAAAAGTATCAGTTATTTTTGTGCAGGGATTCGTGAAGTGCCAGTGTTTTACAAACAGACACATGATGACACACTGTCCACAGAGAAGATAGTCTTTTTGCACTCTAAATATCAGAAACAGTAAGCTTTGGTGAGGCTTCCTGTTCATAATGTACACCAATAATGACAACTTTAGAAGTCCTGGCTGTAGAAATCGAAGTGAAATATAAAACATTTAAGCTAGGTTCATCCTTTCGTGTTTGAAGATTTGTCATGGAACTGTATGCGTTCATGTAGCATTGGATTCATTAGTGTTTCTAAAAAGTTCTAATCACTGATTTGAACTGCTATTGAACCATGGTTTAACAGTTTAGGAGCTACTTTTTAACTTCTGAGTTATTAGTTTATAATGAATTTTGTTTCTGATATATATTGATACGTATGATCTTCAGAATTCGGTGTTAGCCTAAATGAGCACTGAAACTTCGTTGCAGTCAATATTATCATTTTTAATATCGAGATTTTATCTTGATTAGTTAAACCATATTTCTTACCTTCAGACCAACATTTGGAGTTTCCTGCACCGAAGAATCCATCACTGCATACACAGCATGCGGAATTGTTAACGCGATAACACTCTGTATTGTGACTACTACACTCAGTAACAGCATCACATTTGACTAATTCATATGAGTGAGTTTCTTTTTCATTATCGATATCATCGTCATCATCAGTTAAAGGATGAATTGTGACAGGCACAATAATAGCTTAAAATACATATTTAAGGGAAAAAAAAGGAGTTTAGAATAAACCATAGTATTATGATATATTCATATTCGAAGAAGTATGCACAAACGAGTTCAAAGCATATCATTTGCTTAACAAATCAAATTATATAAAAGTATTAGAGATCCAGAGAATTCCACCTGTACTCAAATCTGAAAAGAAAATACTATTATTTAAAATGACATCAGACTGGAAAAAAACACTGACATGCGCTCAGGAACCGAATGCACATTCCAAGAGTAGGCATTGAGGCATTTCTGTTGGATGAGGGGGATCTTGATCACTCTATGTGGAGTAGGACTCAAACTCATGACCCATCGATCTAAAGTCAGGCGTCATTGGCCTTATATTGACACTAAGCTACTGAAACATAATTGGATAGTTGCATCCATACGTTTTATTCTGACTCAGATATTTGTAGAATCCGTTCATTTTACGACAAACCACAGCCAGTACAGTAATAATGGATTGTTTGCATTTTGTTGAATTGTGTCTGACCCGTCAGTAAACCATGTATTCAGCCATTATCTTTTGTTTAGACAAAGCAGTAGCAACAGTTTTAGGAAGATCCGTTCTATTTTGGGGTTTTTCATCAGCTACTTACATGCCTGAACAGTTTTAACATCAGCTTATAAAAAGTGTTTGTGTACGTGAATCAGTTTGATGCAGAGTTATCGACTTGAAGAAAGATAACATTTATATGATGAAAATAAAGACACACGAATTGAATAAATAGGCAAGAAATAACATTAAGTTTGTCAGTTCATCAAAGCACTCATCGAATATTGTCTAGGGTATTCAAACAAAAATAAGGGGAGACAAATGTATTCTATACACTGAGAAATGTTACATAAAACATGTGTACTATCGGTTAGAAGATTTGCGTTCCCTAGGTAAATAAAGGGTGTAGATATCAGACAATAAGCTCACCTAAGTGAAATGCGAGTTCGGTCAACGTATATGAATCGATAATGACTTGTAAAAGCAACAACAAACTTTTTGCCATGGTAGGCTTAGACTGATAACTGTTTTAATAGTGACCTTAAAAGCCACCTTATTAACCACTGAAATGACCAATTAGATATCTATATTTTGACTGGAAGGGTTCTATTTTCATAAAATACAGAGACTTAACTGGCTAATTCAATGGTTTCTAGGGTGACATTTGAAGTCAGTCGATTCAAATCGTTTATTAGCTTCTGCTTCAGCGAAATTCAAATTCATGTGTTTGTGAATTATTTTAAATGATTTTACAATGTCTAATTCATGTTTACTACCAACAAAATAATGCACAGTAGCACTGCTGAAAACGTCCCCACCTTTGGATCACATACCGTTTTGGAAATGCTCATAAATGAGGTCACAAGCTATCATTTCTCTTCACCCACTGTATGTGCTCTAGCATGTGTACATGAGTTGGTATTAGCATTTGGAGGTAACCAGGAGACGCACTTGTCAACTTTTGATTATCTCAGTGTTTCTATATAAAATTTTAAAGCTGTTTGAACATTAATTTTGTGACCTGTTTCTATGATATGTTTGGCTATAGATGAAGAGGGTCGTCTCCTGCCAGCGTTTATCACGACTTTAGACTCCATTTGTTGTTGAAGCCATTTGGGAACATTAACCACTGCACCAACGATTACTTCAGATCCAACTGTGTTTACCAGTTTATATATGTGTGTGGTTACACATACAAAGGGGGGAGTAATCGAACCGTGCAGTTGAGGGTAGAAGGACATGTACCTAAATGGTTTCAAAAATAAATGGCGTCTAAAGTCGTTATAAACGCCGATGGGAGACGACCCTCTTCATCTATAGCCAACATATCATAGAAATAGGTCACAAAATTACTGTTCAAACAGCTTTAAAACTTTATATAGAAACAGTAATGGCTGTATTTCCAAGCAGTACATAAGCTATTGTCTGCTTATACGAAGCCTGGTTAAAATTTGTTAAACTAACATCTTGTTCAAATTCTGCTGTCAGAAAAATAATGAACAGTAAGTCTACATAAAAGTCACTAACTGATGCCTTTTATCTACACTTTCTGAAGACAGTTGACATGAAAAAAGTGTTTAGAGTGAAGGTTTTTTTCGAAGACTGCTTCTGAAAACCATGCTTTTAAATATATCATTCTAAAGTTAAAACATTCCAGAGAGGTTTGGTGACAAAGATCGTAAATACGTCTACAAAATAAGTGTGGGAATGTTTTGTAACCTTGGCATACCATCGAGGACTAAGTGAATTCAAGATATTTGTCCCTCTAAAAATGTCGTTCACCGTCTTCAAACAAAGTCCAACCAAATAATTCAAAAATTTTTTTTGGTAAAACCTTTTGTTCAGCAGAAGCATTAGGAACCTAGAAATTCAAGCCTTAACTATATGTTCAGAAGAAGAGTATAGACTTTATCATCTTTATCATGGCCTTTAAATTGTTAAATAGCCATTTTTTTTATCCCTCACCTTTCCGAAGCTTGCTAGAATTGTGCTTGTAATATGAAACATTCTCGAAAGCGTTTGGTGAGAGAAGGCACTACATGGCCATTTTAACGTAACATTCTTGCATCTGCTTGCTATACGTATTTGTGTTGTTCGACTTGCTTTGGACTTAAGTACCTCTGAGAAATTCGCTCCTTTGAATTATATATCTGTGAACACACAGCTCTGAAAATAAATCACTGAAAAGATAGTCATCTCTTCTGTGATCACCTTTTTCTTACACTATGGCTTTTAATGGGGTTTAATACTCAGTTTCATGAGAATTTGTTGACATCACTCTTTCTCTTTGTAAGAGCAAGATAGGCTTTTACTGTTGGTTTGTGATTAAGGGTTTCAAGGTAGTCTCATATATGCAGGTGACTGATCATTCTTTCAGTGAACTCAGTAAGTTGAAAACAATCAAAGAGAGTGTCGAATAGACTTCCGGTTCATGATGAGAGAAGCACACCCAAATGTAGTTCATGGCATCATAAAACCCCAAGCTGTTATAAACGCTTTTTTTCTTTTAAGAAAGTCAAGATGAAACTTCCCATTTGATTTGCACATTCATATCATGGACTGCTAATCATGCAATAGCCTTCTTTGCTTCCGGATACTATCAGCATAATCAACCAGATAGTTACTTTTGGGTAATCCGGACAATTTAATCATCTGGTTCGAATTTCTTCATGTAGGTCTCTAATTACATTGATAATCGATCTTTTAGTCATTTCACTTAGTCTGGTGAGCAATATTGACTAGTCTAATGATGGAAAAGTTTTGCAGCCCAGGATGATGGTGGTTTGGTGTTCTCTAAACGTTAACGTTGCCCACCAAGCCTGATGATGAAACATTCACGACAAAGTACCAAGGCTCAGAATACACCGAACTGCCATTATGATTAGTCTAAGCTCTTTTTAAAGACTCAACGCAATAAGTTTTATATGTTATAAAATCTAAAGAAACTTTTTTCTATTGGCAAGTTACTAGAAACAGTGCATCTCTTTCCTTTTAAACATATACTATAAGTAATTACATCTGAGAAACCGATTGCTTGTAAAACTGTTGGATTCCCTCCAATTTTCCAATGGATACTGAATAAACTGAGAATGGCCCTAATAACGCGTTGAAACTAGTTAAGGAATACCTGACACTAGAGAGCACCAAGCAACTGTTTCTTCCTTGTATTAAACTGCTGAAACTGAACACCTTTTACTCTTCAAAAAGTTGATTGATGAACCTTTACTTTATGAGCATGAGGAATTATTTTTCAGTTCCTAATGTCGACTATACTAGTTGTTGACTCATAGCTTAACTGGAGCAAATGTAACTTGGTGATATACACGGACGTCTGTGTCCTTTACTTACCTGGGGGTTCAGGTGTCCCCATCTAGTGGAAACAGTTGGACTAGACGAGAAAAATTCGGAAGTAAACATGTATATGTGCTAACTAAGTATCAACAAAAATGGTTTTAACCTCCGTTGTTTATGTGCAGGTCGGTAATTCAGTCGATTAAAAAGATAAGTGCACAGAGAAGTTATCCCTGGGCTTATCAGTCCCAGTAGAGTACATTTGATTCTGTATAGCATTTGTTGAACCATCCGAAATACTTAGGAAACACAACTGTATATACTTAGTGATTTTCAAGATACAAACCTGAGAATATGAAAATACCATATGCATTCTGATGTAGGCAATTTCATGAAGTTCTGTTAGACTTCTTAAGCTATAAGATTTTTGGTACTGCAATCGGTATGTGAATTTTATCAACTCACTTTAACATTCCTCGAAACTATGTCAGTTAGTCAGGACGAACATAAAGTTCAATAGTTATTAAGAAGCTTAGGCAAAGATGATCAAATCTGTTACGAAACTTATCAAAAAATAAAAATGTTGACATATTTACTCACGTTCATTTACTTCCTTTCTTTGTTCATCGCCATCATATTTGCCTAAGGGATAGTACGTTTGCGTTGTGATACTTTCTGGAGGTACATAAACATCATCAGTTGATGCAAGATGATCATTTTCACGGTAAAAGTTATCGTCTGTTCGATTCTCTGTATGCATATTAATTTCAGTTTCGGGAACATGATCGATACCAGATGATTCGCCTTCCTCTTGAATTATACTCCAAGTAGCTTTTGGTGAATCTTGTGATATTTCATAAGCATAATTATCATTTGAATTGTTAGGATAATAATTATCGAGTGCTCTTTTAAAACTCTGTGTCCTAGTAAACGATTCTTCTATTGGCTTTTCAACATCAAAATTCTTGATCAGGATGGTTTCAGAACTTGCTTGATTGTTAAAATCTATTGGATTCTGTAAATCATTACATTCTTTGTTGAAAGACACAACAAATTCATTGGCGGCTTCATTTAAATGCCGTACATTTGCTTTAGCTACATTCTCTGACTTGTACAAAGGGACTAGCCATTCACCATGTAAGGCAACATTTGTCTCGCTTCAGGTTTAGGAATTTAGAAGTCAGTACGATTTGGTGTCGTAAGAAAAAATAACTAAATAAGCTGCTTTGAAATAAATTTTCACTTCTTAAAATGTAAACATATTAAATAAATACCGTAAAACAGTATACTCTTTCAAAGGTTTCATGTTATGGGATCTGGCTGTGGACTTTTAATAACAAGGGATGATAAAAGTATTTCCTTTCACTTCATGATTATGATCTCTTGAAACTTAGTGCTGAAATATCTACTACGGTATATGACTGCTGTGAAGATAATCAAACATTATCATTTTCCTGACAAGCTACAAATCTCCATCTTTCCAAAAAGATATACTTTCTTTCTGTGAGAATTTTATTCATAGGTGGTCTCCATTCAGCGAAAATGGTACAGTTCCTAGATTATACATGATAGACAGGTTAGTTTGGTTTGAACTTAAAATATAGATCGCTATGTTGTAATTCGAACTGTAGCCCATATGTGCCAACAGAGATCTATCATTTCAATTCAGTGTAGTGATAAACGCTTAATTAAAATCATCAATAAATGTCTAATGATAACGTCATACAGAAAACAGCCCCAGTTACCCAGTAGCTTAGAGAATAGCCCTCATGGGTTTGAAGTGCTGGGTTCTGGATTTGAAAGTCCCAGTGGGAATAAAGTCACTCACTTAGTCCCAACTACGCCCATCTGATGAATCTCAAGTAAGACGAAAGGTAGATACTGGATTATTGTGCGAACAATCATCCGGTGAACAATGACACATTGAATCGAGTTATCCTCTGAGGAGTCCTTACGGCAACAGACAGTCGTCAGTTACGTTCATCAAAACAATAAGAAATTATTTATATAAGGAAATACACACATTGTCTCAATAACTGCTTCATGACTGTCGAAATTCAGTGCAATCGTTCATAAAATCTTAGGTTCACATTTTGGTTAACCAGCAATTATCAATGAAGCTTACCTACATCTCCCATGAAACCCTAAATACATCTGCCCAAAGTGGCAGTCATAAAAGTTATTTTCAGCGTGTTTGACTAACTTTAAATTAGTACCTTTGAATCTATTCCGATTATGGTGTAGGCATATTTCATCAGCATATGGCTTGATCAAAGTAATAGACTATTTTAGAAATATTTAATCACATATATGAAGTTTACCTTCAGGAGCTCTTACTTCTTTCTCAATACAGTCACTGTACAATAACAATAAACCTATGTATATGCCAATTTACCGTAAGAAACTCACTTTAACTTGATTTTGCCCCAAAAATTCAACGCATATTGAAGCAGTGATGTTTCTGTACCTGATTAGTAGCTTACTGTAGATTCGATCTCTTTCAGCTAAGAAAGGGTTTATGTGAAGCTTTTAGAAAGATCTTGTGAAGTTAGTTCTGGACAGTAATGCAGCTGAATATTAACAAAGCGGAAAGAAATTCGTTTGTTGTTAATATGAATTTTGATATCGGAAGCAAATATTGATTATGGTAAGCCATTTTTTAGGCTCTAACGCTGAAAAGTTTTCTAGGGATAATCGATCTAGATATTCACTTCAGTTTTACCGGCTTTGTTAGGCACCAAGCAGCCATCGTTACGATACCATAAAATATTTTCATTAATTTGGAAAATAGGAAGTGTCATGAAGTTGGTTTCTTGAATCTAAGCACACTTATGAATAAAAGGAAACTTACGTTGACCAGATGTTTGGCTCTACAGCTTGTGAACTTCGTGGCAGTTGATAGCCACCTAGAGGTCTCATGAATATGCCAGATTCTGGAGGTAAAGCCAAATCTTCTGGGATATCATTTTCATTCCACTCAATATTGATATATTGCATAAAAGCGTAGGAATGAATACCATTGGAAACAATTATCATTCCATATGTGTTACTCTATGAATTTGGAAGATCGCAAAGTGTGTATGAGGTGATAAATACAAAAATATACACAATTAGACTAAGAAGCAAATGAGAAAATGCAAAAAGAAAATTTATATAACTCACGCTGCTCGTTTCCTGACAGTAACACGTAAGCATCTTGAAGTTATCGCAACATTCATATATTTTTAAGATAGTACTTGTCTCAAATTGACATCATTTGGAGAACCATTGAAATCCTGGGAGCACTGGACAGCAGTTCAAATCCACAACCAGACTGGGGGTCGAACTCAGAACCTTTGGGTTTCACGCAAACACCTTAACCATTCGGCAGCTGGGTCGAAATTCAGTGGCTCACAGTTTCTTACCCTTGAATATTTACGATATAGCTTGACTATCATTCAGCTGCTCAGTGCTCTCAGGTTTTCAATGATTAACTAGCTGATTTCAGTCCCTGACGAAAACAAACTTAAAAATGAAATCCCCACCAACCTCAAAACACATTTCTTGTATTATTGATACTGGATGATGATTGAAGGTGGAGTGAAGATCTGAATCGCAGTAGAATTTGAACTAACGGCCTTCAGGTTACCAGTTCGGTGCCCTACCAACTGTGTGTAATACAAGACTCAATCTTAATTTCAACTCAAAAACCAAAGGTTTCACCCAAAAGGGACACTAATGTATCTAAGTTCATATGTTTGGAAATAATTGTTAAAATGGTAATGAATAACAGTTGTATACTGTCACTGTCATAGGAAACCAGACAAAGAATGCTCAATTCAGTTTAGCGTTTGTGTCAGCCTCTTGAGCATTCACACGATTTTGTCTAAGAATGATGATTACAGCAAGAATAAAGATAAAAACATAGGAAACAACTAAATTTAGGACTAGTATTAGATTTCTATAGCTTTACCAGTGAAATATTTTCGTGTTTTACTGCATTGTTTTTCTAGTGTCTTTTGAATAACGGTCGATAAACAAATGTTCAGATAATGGGTAATGATTGGAAGTGAAATGAAAATTTGGGTAAGGCAGTCTCGGAAACAGAGACTACTTGGTTTCCAGCCCGGTAATCTACCAACAGAGCTACGTGACCCAACTGCTTACCCGATTTTTATTTCCCTGGGCAAAACCTTTGCTGATGAAAGTGAAACTAAATTCTGGTTACTGGTCAGGTCTCATAGCTCAGTTGGTAGGGCAACGAACTGGAAACCCAATGATCGTTGGTTTGAATCCTGCCGCAGGCCGAATTTCCATTTCACTTTCAATTACCACTTAGTAACAATACTGGTCTGCTAACTATGGCTATCTTAGATAGTCAGTCTCATAACCAAATGTCTGTCCACCTATGTTTATCGCCCTCTTATAGCTACTTTTCGCTTCATTTAAAAATAATTATTAGACACCATACATTAGTTGAGAATCTCTGGAGGTAAAAATGGTATTAAGAGTTTGCTATGCATCAGACACGTTCATAGTTATTATTTATGTTGAGTTGAGCCAAGTATTCATGCAGACAGATACATTAAATGAACCAGAAGAATAATTAGACGGACTTTTAAAGTTTTGCTCTGCTATCACGAATAGCATAGGTATGTATGCCCACTTTGTATTTCAATAAGTTTTCTGTTGATTATAATTTCAACAATAACTTTATAAGTTCCGTCACTGAATAATCAAGCTGAGCAGACAGTCGTGGCGAATATTTGTAGTTCAGAGTTTGATTGTTTAAAGTGGATTGTTCTCTGAGTGAACAGTCCATATATAGTACCTAAACGTTAATTGTATATAACTGCAGACAAATTAGACTTTGGACAAATTACATCCATTCATATAACAGTTGAATTTAACTTCTACTAACCTTTTGGTTGGTCAAATGTATGTTTGTCATATTCTCCCATAGTATGTGCACTAAATATTGAGCTTTGAGTCCCACCTCTTCTGTATATGACAGATGTATAAATTTCGACAGTCGATCAGTTTGCAGACGTTCTAAACATGACAGTTTCGATGGCGAAAGTAAATCAATTGCTCTAAAAGTATATAGAAAAGAATTCATGTGGCTTGTGAATCATTTCTTCAGATACTTTTCTCAATCTATCATGACCTTGTAATAAAATGAATGAAGCAATCAGTAAGAAAAACTCCTTAAGTTACTAACTTTAGGTCGAAGCGCTTAGCTACTTAAACTTGATGAAACTAAATCAATTTCAACATTCATTGGAATATCTTGAGTTAACATATCAACTAATGAGAGTTACGTAACGAACGAGCAATTGCTAAGTAAGATTTTGAGAGTGCAAAGATAATTCTAGAAGTCGTATTTGATCATGAGATTGGGTAACACTAGAGATCTGGCACCTGAATCGTGGACGCAGAAACAACGGCTAACTCTTTGTTTTCATCACTTCACGTTCAGTATAAATGTAAGTGATGCTGGAATTGATAAATTAATGAAGATATCTTTTTCACTAAAAATATCATTGATGCCCTTTCGTTCTTCCTATATAAATTAACGGACCAAATTCAACTTACGCTGAACGATAATTGTTCGATTTTCTCAGAGCTTTAGGGTTTGCCCTTCAACTTTAACCAGTCTAGGTGAATTTGAGAGTATCTGTTTGTTTGTGTTGGACTTCGTTGATTCAAAATTTAGTAAATGTTTCTTCAAAGGTCTTGTTGTCACGTTGATGTATAACTCATCCTATCGACTAGTCTTTTACCTTTTTCGCTGATACATCAAAAAGTGTGCATACAAGGCTGATTCATCTCCGTAAGGAAAGCGAACTGCGGGATAAAGGCTGGCAGAGTGATTTAGAAGTAAACTACTGAAGAACGAATTTCTACTGAAGATGAGATGGATGTCACCAAACATACAAATGCAGATTGACAATTCCAAGTTTCAACTGTTCACTTTCCACTTTTCCTGGAATATACTTCCGAAGATAGTGTCTAATGTAGATCTCACAGCTACTCCGTCAACTTATTTGTTAGAATATTACTGAATGGGAGCTAGAAATTCGCTATGCAGTTTAGCATTAATTCTTTCAAGCTCAAAGTGAGAAAGCTGCTGTGTATCTTCCTACTTAACAAATGCTTATAAATGTGCTTCATGGTTTCAGTAAACATGACAATAATGAACAGAGATTGGACATCAAAGGATACAGTGCATGTGTTGAGTATATACTTTTTTCCTGTGGGCAAAAGGGATGGTGTGTTCTACACCGTGCTGGAGTGCTATTATCTCTCATCTTATGCATATCATTTTCTTTGCCTATGTTTTTTATACTGGTTATGATAATTTATATCATTATTGTACTACCACATTCAGTTCGCGATCAAGCTTCATACAGTTGTATAACTCATCTAGTATACTGATAAACATGAGACTGATCCACTTGATATCCACACCTTTTGTTGTGTTTTAAAACGTGTTCGCCATAAAGTATTATGGCTGTTAATTATTCCATTTCATAACTTCTGGACCTTATGAAAATATAATAAAAGCACCATCCGTCATTTGTATTATTTTCTTTTTGATAAAGTGCTGTAGTCTTCGGATGATCAAATAATTATAAGTAGAGTGCACTCCAACCTGCCAAATTAGTCGGATCTGGACTCAACTTCATTACGAGTGTATATCATTAAATTAAATTCTGTGTTTATCCGGTTGGATAATCAGTTCTTTTAAGCACGTGAAAGTGAGTTTTTAAATGTGATTGACTTGCCTTAACTTTGAAATAAGGTCCATATTCTTCAGTAGTAATCATAAGGATTGCATCAAATCTTTGGAGTCTGTCAATTAGGAGGTAATAGGTTTTTTGTCTTTGCTTTAAAGTGAGGTTTGCTTTCTTTTTTGGGAATGTCTTCACAGTACCCAACACTGATATGTATATGCTTTTTGAATGCCGACACCCAATTGGTTCGTTTCAAGGATAAATGACTTGTACTCCTTGTCACATTTAGAATAAATGACTTCATGGTCATCGACAGACTGTGCATAGATATACTGAAGCATTTTGAAATGATGGAAAAATATTTGTGATTCAGGATAAGGATGGAGGTTATTTGGTGTTGTATCAGCTTTGGTATCTTGTAGTGAAAGTTTCATTAATAGGCTTGGTGACGTCGTCACCTACTTCTTTATGAAGTTAGTGCTAAAGGTGTCAGTCACTAAGCCTAGTAATGAAACTTCCACGACAAAATATTGAAGCTAAGAGAACACTAAACCACCATCATATATTGAAGCAACTTCATATGATGATTTGTACAATAAATTTTGTACTGATTTCCGAGTTTATTAAATATATTTAGTCTCTTTGCACGGTAGGACTTACAACACCCAGAGTTTCTAGTCAGTAATTTTTATCTGCAAAAGCTGATGCCTTTTCATTGATGCTGAACTTCATTCTGATTTAATATGCTTACGCTGTTTGAGATAAGTGAATAGGTCAATAATACTCTTAAGTGAAAGAGTTAAGCCATCTGGTATACTCGAGTAGGATTTTATTTGTTCTTATTATCTTCATAATAGCTAAGGTAGGAAAAAAGTGGAGTAGTCAGACACTCAAACTACCGAGATAAAATGTCTTTTTTATACTATCTTGCTAAATATTCTATTTTGTAGATAAGAATTCCACTAAATGAAGTCAGTAAAAGTAAGTGGCCTCATCAACGTACTTATGATACTTCCAAATCATGTATGAAAACTTTAAAATGAACGTTGATAAAAGGTTGAATATAGCCTAAATGATTTTTCAATGTAGAAAAAAATCCTTTTATGAATTTTGTTTGAATGAATGAAAGAAGTCCACTATTTTATGAATGAATATTTTTCTGTCAAATAATATTACGTCATACTTCCACATGAGAAAATACACACCGCAGATATATCCCCAATGATTTGTACTTTTAGTAACTAAGAGACACCTAACAGTTTTTAGTGAACAATAATTTCATAAATAAGAGATGCTAAATGCCATTATCTGACAACGTTTGCAATAAGCCAGACTAATTAAAATGATATTTTATTATGAGGGAAAAAATGCGAAAAATGTTTAAGCAGTTTATCTTCCTACTAAATTATTGTTGTATGTAAAGCAAATTTTGTTTAAAATGTGCCAACGGGTAATATAAATTAACAAGCCGCCCGTAAGATGGTTATTTATGCCACATTATCGCAACAGAGTTGACTATTATTGATCAAAACCCCAGAATGGACGACGCATGCATTACTGAAAACTAAGAGTATCGAGAAAACAACCCACAGTAGTTCGAAAATAACTAATAACTGTTGCTTCAAAAGCTTCCTAAATATTCTGTAAACAATAAACTGAAGCATTCGCCATCTCTAGATCTTCTGTCCACCCCTCTCAAATTGACTTATTCTAACTTTCATCCGCTGTAACTTCATAGTAATAGGTTTCTCGGAAAAGGTAATTTTTTGTTTTTCTTCGTGTTGGCAAAGAAACATATCTCCTTACCCACATCGCTTCAGAGTATCGTATACATAAAAAGAGCCATTTATTAAAACGAGATGAATTACACCCTTGTAAAGTTTCAATTAGTAGTTAGTAAATGTTTGGAATTCTCTTCCCACCTTTTAAATGCAGATCTGTTTTGATACATCGTTTGACCATACGTAATGAAGTTTTCCAGCATGTCTATCACTTCGTTTGCTTAAGAGGTTCCACTGGCTCTAATGAGTCTGAAAGTCATAAGATTTTAGCATAAATGACAAAAACTTGATCAAAATTTTCCGATAGCAGCCACTTCACGAGTAATTTATCTGATTGCATACTAAGGTTTAGTGTACTGCTTTCGTAGCGCTAACAGTGTGTCCTGGCACTATCAAGTGAGTGATGCAGAGGCTTGGTTTAAAGAGGTGTCAGTAGCTGAAGTTGTATAAGTTTATCAGTTTAGCTAGTTGGGACAAGTGTTTTTCAATAAATGTTGCCATCTATCCCAGCGCGGTATGTCAACTGAAACAGAGATTCTGCTAGGTAGAAGTTAAGGATAGTTGAAGTAAAATACTGTATGATTTACAGAAATGTCTGGACTTTCAGGTTGGGTGTTAAGAATTGACCAAAATCGTTGGTTTTTGACCCCAGGTTAAACAGCTAAAAATCAATCACATGGTGTGGACGCATCCTTTCGCTATATTTATCTAGATCCTTATACAATACTTCACGGCTTCTTTCAATTGGTTTACATTTCACTTTTACTACTTTCTATAACTTTTGATCACGTTATTTATTTTTCTGTATTTGTTATCTTCCCGCTTTGTCAAATGATGTGTTGATCTAAAGTGTTTAACCTAGGACGTTAAAGCGTTAATTCTAGGTCCTTTGTTGATAGTGGCAGAATGACCTTTGAATGATCTGTCATTACACCTCACTTAATCTTTGAGTAAGAAATGGTATGTCAGACTTATCTTAGACAAATACTCTGTATTGATGTTACTGAGTTAATAACCAGACTGTAAAGCTGAATGATTTGGATACTCCGAAATGGTAATTGCCAGAAATCTATCAGCTATTTGTGCCTTATTCTAACAGCCATAATAATGTAGTCTACAGAAAAAATATAGTCAGTGGTCTAATAGATAACGCTTTGGCGTTTAAGGTGATTGGTCCTAGGTTCGAGTTTCAGTGGGAACAATATTGCCTACTGAGAGGCAGGTACATCTAGCTGAAAAGCAAATAGGATGAAATGTGTCCCCTGGATTTCACTGTTAGCCGTTATCCGTCAGTAATATCAAATAATGCTCACAACTTACCTAACATGTATTTTTCCACTGTTTCCATTATTTACTGAAGTGAAAATGGCTAAATATCTTCCATCAAAATCCTGTAGACGTTTTTTCGTAGTAGTTGTATTTACTGGATAATTTGATGGTAAGTTGTCCTCAGAAATGTTGTCCAGTGCTAGGAGCCCATTTTTATAGATCTGTAAAAGATAATGTTGAAGTAAGCTAAAGTTAAATTCTTCTCTGAAAGTATTCAGTGCTATTGTGTAATTTAGAAAACGATTCATCAACTTGTCATGAAATTGAACCATATTTGGTGGGTATTCTTAGCAAAGGCTTCTAAGATATATCGCTGTGGAAGTCCCAAGTGCTCTTGTGCATCAAATATATTAAAAGAGTTTTATGTGAGTCTAACCTGCTATCCTCATCAGTTTTCGGAGATATGAATGACTAGAAGTTGAAAGAAAAAATGTTTTTTTCATGGTTTCAGTATTACAAACTATTTATAGACCGAGATAACGGTGGAATGGTCTAATGTAAGATGTGCGTTATCTCATCTAGTAGATCATCACATATAAACATCCAACATTTCATGTGATTATCTAAATTTGGCAGACTCAGTTAACTAGGGATCATATCATCATTCGGAGACAGTCAGGTTTCTGAGTGGTCCGGTTTTCTCGATTAGCGAAGAAATGTTATAGTCTAGATCTTTAAACACTCTTATATTATTTGAGTACAAATAAATTTCAAAGACAGATTTATGCTCAACGAGTATTAAGAAAATTTTGATAAAATCATTGGGTATCAAGTGTGATTTTTCAAGAGATCCTACACTTTTTTAAGCACATACCGATGATTTTGTCTACAATAACTGAACTCTTGAGATAACAGCTATTGGGAAGTTGAAGTATTTTTTTAACGTATCTATGACCTGTTTTGGATTCTTATTCCCTGACTAGTAAGAATGCACACAGACCCATAATGAAATGTAAAGTATGCTGTGGCAATTTACTTATTTTTCGCTTGGTTATTCCAGTTAGATTATCTGAAGGGATGATTTAAATGGACTGTTTGGTGCTCTCAAATGCCTCATCGTTGATAAAAAAATGAAACAGTAACTCAGGTTACCATCGTATTTGGCACCATTGCTGTTCTAAGGTGTTTTAGAGAGATGTTATTTGACATTGAAAAGGTTGTTTTACTGTAGTGTGACTCATTTTTTCTGTAGTTAGAGTTTTTGACGGTGAAAAGCAATTCTGAAAGGTTTTTAAACTTCAGAGAAAGAAGAGTAGCTTAGACATTTCACATTACATTGAATCCTAATGTACTCAACAGAAAAGAAGGCCTAACTATCCAACCGACCTAAACACTATTTCCAAAAACAGCACATCACATACAGTGATCAGAACAAAAGTGCATATACACATACAAATCGAACTTATCATCAGTAGAATGTTTCTTACACATTCACACCCAGTCACATATGCACATATTCACATCACTTTGGACTCCAGATTAATAATGGATAATAAAGACAAGTTTGAACGCTGCCGACTTACATAATGACATTTATACCCATATTA
The DNA here is from genome assembly GCA_944470555.2 of Heterobilharzia americana. Classification (NCBI taxonomy): domain Eukaryota; kingdom Metazoa; phylum Platyhelminthes; class Trematoda; order Strigeidida; family Schistosomatidae; genus Heterobilharzia; species Heterobilharzia americana. The sequence goes on along the minus strand of OX104127.1, from coordinate 135,414,934 downwards.
TCATCATCTATAGACAATGTGATCTGATTCATAACCATTTACTATTTAAACAGTAGATAACTTGTACAGGCTTTATTTTCTGAAGAAACGATTTCCACCAAGTCGCAAAACATCAGAAACCTATTTTTCTATTTCGTTGGGATTTTAAAAATATATTTCATTTATAATCCGTTTCATACATTTAGTTCCCTTGACAAATTTGAACAATGCAAGAACAAAGATATTTGCAAACTAAAACGAGCTCATTTTAATTCATGACCTTTCGTCAGCTGCAAACAGCCTACAACTGTTATGAAATATTAGTAGTAATAACCACAAAACGATTTAAACACGCAGAAATAAAAGGAGATTTGAAATCCAGGATTAACACTAAGGTAGTAAGTCAGAGGAACATAGAATTAGTAGTTACAAATCTTAGTCAAAACCAATGGGTATTTATATATGATGAGATAGAAAATTCTGAAGCTGTGGAGTGGGTGGATAACAAATGAAAATCGGTGTAAAAGAAGGAATTGGTTAAGAACTAACAGGTTACATGAAAACTTAAAACTCGTTAAGTGATTAGTATTGAGTAAGTATTTAGTGAAGAGATGATGCAATCAAAAGAAAAGGGAAGACTATAACACATGCAAAAATTATGTATATTTACCAAGGTAAAGAAAGATTAATTACAGGTCAGGTTGAAAATGTTTGATAGTGAGAGCTTCTCCGAATCGTAATAAACTTGGTGTGTTCTTTGTATGTTGATTATCCTGAAGGATTGAGAGACATCTATTTGATGTTCTGTTCCCATCAGTTGACTGGTGATTGAGTTTTTTAGGACATTCTGCAATTTGGATACAGATTCCTCAGAATATGCCCATAAAATCGAGTAACCACCCTTCTTTCAGTCCCTGCTATGTACTTGGTTCTGCAAGCTCAAGTGACATGGTATACGCAGTTGGAGTTAACGCGAGATGGATATCTGTCTACTTTCGACTGTGTTATTGAGCACGATGTAATGCAAACTGATATCAGTCTGACAGCAGGGAAGCTCCTTCTCAGTGCATCTTATATTCTTCTGTCTTTTCTTTCATATGTCTGATCACGCTAGAATGCTAGACTAAGGAAAACAGGCTTCTTATCAATTGTTTGATGTTTTGGTCTCAATAAATTCTTTTCCATGCTTCATAATGAATTTCTTCACGTATCTATTCTCTATAAGAGCCTTCTCAATTAACCCGAAATCTTCTTGTTTATCTTTAGAACACAGCCTTTTTATCCTAGTGAATAGCGTCCTGACTAAACCACGCTTATAGCTGACAGGACAGAAGCTGTCATAGTGAAAGTACTGACCAATCCATGTGTCTTTTCTGTGGATAGTTTTCTAAACTGTACCATCACATCTCCATCTTATACTTAGATCCAAAAAAATTGAATCTGTCCTCATTTTGATATTCGATTGTACGTTAATACTACTATAGCATTCCATTTCAATTGTAGACTGTTTACAGCTGATGAAAGGTCATGAACTAAAATGAACTCATTTTATTCTACGAATGTCTTTTTTCTTCCATTGTTCAAATACAATCCATTTATCCGGTGTTCAACTTATTGAACTCTATCAGGTCAAATTTTGTTCCTGAAGTTTATAAAATTTATGTTTTGAAACTACTGAAGGTACTTTGGCGATCATCATTTCGCTGATGCAGATATTTCGAAAAACGTGACGTATATATAATAAACTTCTTAGAAATTTGTAAATATCTAATCAGATGAAAAATAATGCATTTGTCTATATGTATTCTTGGTTTGAAAATCACCGAAGTAAATGGACTAATACTATTAAAGCGATAGCTTATTTATGCCTTAGAAGTGCAGAAAAGTTGTCATTTATTATGGCTTTATCATTTAACATTTGTTAACTTAACAAATGTTTTCAAAACTTGTTTTGAAGATTCATCTATTTATTATAGAGTGGTAATTTTTCTCCAAATAGTACAGTTTAGGTACATTTACCAACCATAAAGACGTTGAAGTAGGTAAGCTAACCTAAAAATGACTTCAGTTTCACTTCCTTGTCCCAGTTCTCCTCAAGGTAATACCTATTTTCACCTGTGTCCTACTGACCTTTTCTGAAATATTTATGGCAAATATCATGTTTCCTTTTTACTGCATTATTGAGAAAAATATTAACAGAGAATAAAGCTCAACACCTTTCTATTTCATAATAAAGAAACTTTAATCTGAGTTGATTTTATGCAACTGTTTCCCTAACCAGAAGATTTTAAAATGCTCGAATCCATTTTGTCATGCAACAACTTCAAACATTGGATACGTCCAGTCTGCTATGATTTTGCTGCTGGAATCAACTTTGGAAAAAATGAAACTTTCTAAAATGAAAAGGTTTCTACAACAACTTTAGTGCATTTCCACAAAAACAGACTAAATACGCTGTAAAGCGAAGTAGAAATTTCAGACCCATATTTTTTTTCTAGCTGACTACCCAGTACATCAGTGTGTAATAGAATATTTTTGTCCTTCTGAGTGAACCACTTCGTTCTGTGAATGTATGCCTCTATCAGCAATTGCTTTAAGTCGCTGAAAAACAACTGTGAGGTTATAGATTCACAATCTTTCCCAAATTTCCTAGTTTGATGATCACGTGGTATCGTCACACTTGATATACAAATGTGACTTGTGTTCTAGTAAATAAACTACATTTTACTTTTGTTTTGTTTTTTATTGAAACTGAGATTCAATTTTACGTATCTTCTGTTTTGAAAAGTTAAAGTCTTGGTAACAAGTTTAAATTCTTGGTAAGACAATAATTTATTTGACATCGATGAATCAATTACTTGAAAGTAGCATATTTTCAACGATCTATCCCATCGAACACTAGTATATTATAGGAAAAGATCTTATAAAAGGACAAATGAAGTGTCTGCCATATGTATCTCTCAAAGGTTCTCCCACCGATATTAGTGCTGGTTGAAAGCAACCTTTAAGTGGACAGTAAAATAAAAGTAGTACCGCAAACATAAAATCTATGCAAAATGTTATCACGAGTGTAACTTGTAAGACCAGAAAATATTTCTGATTTAAAATCGTAAGGTTGGGTTAACCGGAGAAAAAATTTCAGGAGCATATAGTTTTCACTTTGACACTTGGCTATACTTTTTTCAACGAAACTTTACTTCAAAAAATTCCCAGAAAAATTCAGAAAAACAAATTAATTCAGGGAAGAAAATTCTGTTTTCAGTGTATTATTTTCATTAGCTGCACAAAGATTACGTATCGAAAGACTGTAGAACAGGCTTTCACAACCTTACTTTCTATTACCCACTATGCCTACAGAAATATGCGGAAATGAATTCTGAGAAACTGAAAGCAAATAAAATATATGGTCAATGAAGTGTTGTTAGATGATCTTAATTTCTGTCCTTTTGCAGTTATCCGTTACATTTGTTCGACTAGTTGTGCCACAAGTTATGTAAACTGAGCCTTTGTTTACCCTTCACATGACAGCATTTTTCGTCGGCTGATACGGTGAACTGTATGCACCTTAGAATAATTCGCTTTCTTGCAACTTGTTTGGTGTTTTTTCTACATTTTTCATAAAGAGAGGAGGTTTACTTGCAAGAATAGTTTCAGATAGAGGAAAAGTAGAAAGCAGGAAAACTTCGTCAACCTCCTGTTCTCATCTTCTGACTTTCTGTGACTTTTCAAACTGTTTCTGAACCAGAAACGAATAATGTCATTCAACCACTAGGTTAAAATCCACCTTCATTTTGAAATAAGTGGTTATCATAAGTTGGTTTCGGAATACTTTCTTTTCTCTGACATAATCAGTACTATACGTATAAAACTTTAAGTGAAACTTCAGGATATCCATCTCCAGTCGAGTAGTTATTTCAGGTTGGTATTCGTTAAGGACTGACATCGTTTGGAGAAACACTGGAACTCACAGAAGTAGGAAGTTCGCATATTTGGATTCCAACCCAGTGGCTCAATGGGAACGTGCCGACCGCGGAACCTGAACGTCCTGGTTTGGATCCCTGGTGGGGTCGTGGATGTGCACTATTGGGACGTCCCATACAATGATGAAACAACTGTCCGGTGCTCTCACGTTTTCAATGTTTCTACAACTGATATTAGTCCATGATGAATATTAAGCTGAGATCAATAAATCCCCACAAACCTCAAAATTGAAGTCAAACAAATCGACCATGACTTCTGTCTACAAGACCTATCATCAACTGGGGATCATGTTGAGATTAAAGGGCCAAGAGATTAAAATGGTTCCACTTATTGTTTTGCCTACGGAAGCCACTTTTCTTATTTACAAAGTATCTTACTGGAGTTTTTAATATTTAGTAGTCACAATGCTCCCGTGCTTATTTACTGCAGTTTCAGTAATGCTGCATTTCGTGAATTGAAAGATACCATATTAGCCAGTGTTACTTCAGATGCATTTAAGGTCATCTTATATTCACTAGAAGGACGTCACTATGTATCGGTTTCCAAAGGTATTTCACAGGTAACCCTTGTTGACAGGCTCTGAAAATGTTATGCTTGTAAGGTTCATCACTGCGTAAACAAGGTGATCACTTTTCTTCGATTAAGCTGTTACTACTTTGTAGATCGGAGAACCTGAATTTAATCATATTTTCGGATATATTCCTGAGCTACCATGAGAAAAGTTAGGGACAGCACGGCAGTTCAAACTGCTAACTGCCTACAAGAGAGTTTCAAGCGTTTAGTGCACATTTCTATCGATACACATGTACCACCATGTTACACGAAAACAGATGGAGTGATAAACTGTTTGTCTCAAAACTAGTAACTGTCACCTACATTTTAGCAACGCTGGAACAACAGATTTTGTAGAATGACTTCATTGTAATTTATCGCCTTCCTCCCAACTACATACAGGCTATAAATTCATTAGATATAAATATATAGAAATACAATCCATATAATTCACTTATCAGGAAAATGATGGTCTATTGCTGAGATGATGAGAGAATTGATGCAGATTGATGAAGTTCGAGTGAAATAATTTGTGATTATTAAAATGGAAGCAATCTTATGTTCTGTTAGTCAGATTATCATTATGTTACACTTGACGAATCCACAAATGAATTACAAAGTATTACGTAAGGATACCTGATGAGATAATAATGTTAAAGTCGGGTCGAAATATCTTTGCATGGGTTAACGTCAAGTCAGTCTGGGTCTAACACTAAACTTGTGGAGAAGAGATAAGAATCTTGAGGTTAGTAGGTAATATCCGTCACAGACTGACATCAGTTGGAGAACCACCCAAGACCACTGAACAGCTGTCCAGTACTTTCAGGTTTTCAAGGGTTCTCCGAAGTATGACAGTTCATGAGGTATACTACCTTGAAATAGGAAGTGTTTATGAAATCGTTGGTAAAAAAGGGTTTGAAAGTAAGGGGTTATACTGAATGACAAAAATAATCAACGGCTACTATGGAAGCGTGAGGCAACGAAATACAAAATTTGTCGTTCTTGCCTTGTTAAAATTTTTGAAGAGAACCAGTAGTATGCAATGTTGCTCAGATATTGAAATGTAAGTTAGACTTGATTGTAAAATACATTGAACAGCCCTTTTATATATTGAATACTGGTTTGTTTTAGTCGTAGTCAGCCTGTAATTTGATGGAAGTCAACGCAACAACAGCTTAGAGTGTATTCAGTAAACAGTAGGTAATATTTATTGTTGAATCACATCATTATCACGGCAACCGGTATACTGTGCCTTAAGTACTTACTTAAAAATATCAGTTTATATCAATGTTTATTGATAACGAGTCATTTTGTTGACGAATAAGTTTGTTTCCACATATGATGCATTTCACTAGTTTATTTGGACACAGTAATCTATTGAAAAATTCACTTTCTGGTTATCTGACAGTAGTAAGTATCAGTCCGGTTTGTTGATATTGAACAATTGAACATTGATTTGTCTATAAATTCTGATTGCAGTATGTTTAATTTTGAAATTGATTTCTTAAAAAAAAAATAGGATTCCGACTACTACGCTTCACAGCTTATAACAAGTTTTATGAAAACTGATTGCTACTTTCACAAAACTATACAGACAGATGGTTGTGTAGATGAGAAATAAACGATAATGTAAATTTTTGCAATTTTAAACCATTTTTTTTCTTCTTCCTGATAAGATTATTATGATATTGTGTAAGGTAGTTTGGCTAAGTCTGTTTTTGAAACATATTTGATTTTGCTTCTGTTATTTTACAGAATAGGGTTTTGAAATAACCCTAGAATACTGAAAAAAATATTTAGGAGAGAGATTTCTTAGATGGAAGAGTACAGTTATAGGGAGACAATTCAAGTTCCAAACAATATTGTCAAGAGTCATCATTGAGTTTTTAGAAGATAATCGAACTTAACCTTCTTTTTATTTGAGTCAAAAAAGAGTTATGGCAGATGTTGACGACACACCAGGATTCAAACGGCTTCATGTTATATACAGTAAGTAATACTCAAGTTCCATAAAAAAATATGATAGAACGATAGTCAACATCCATTTTAAATGTAGGGTTTTATCCATACTAGGGAAATGAAAACATATTATTTTTTTATTGTGAACTGATGACTCAAGGTCAGGAACATTTAATAATAACCACTTACTAAACTTATAAAGTGATGTCCATCTGCCTGTTCTCAAACAATTCAACCTGTTTAAGAGACACTGAAACTCATATCTATACAACTTAAAATTGATATCTGATGAAATATATTTGTTAGTAACCGAGTAATATATTGGTGTGCTTCATTCATGAACGTGGGTTACCTAGTAATTGAGATTATTGGGTGATTTTAAGACAAGAAGTACTACCATTGGTCACGTCAATATACTGTTACAAATTAAATTCTTCTATGAAGCCAGGTAGGCTGATTGGACATAGAGAAAACTATTGCTTAAAAGCATATTTTATCTTTTCTTTTGTAAGTTTTACTATACTTTGCATTCTCCACATTATGGTTTACTATTTCAGTTAAAAAAAAGTCATTTTCACACTTATTTAGTAATATCCTCTTTTCTTTTCCGTTCCTTTTTGTTCTCTTTCCCCCTACTTTTTAAAAAAATAAGAATCAGTATCCCATTGGTTCCACTTGAATTTTGCTAAATATCAAGACATCGGAGAACAGAAAATCTTTATAACTAGTACGTCTTTATTCTACAATAGAATAAGTGAAAATGATCACATTTCTAAGCATAAGATTCAACAGACAGTCATTACTGAGAGTAGAGCAAGACAATGCTTACAGTTTTTCAATAGATTTAAGAATATCTCCGAAATGTTGCTACGCGTGAATAAAATAGAAATGTGACTCTGTCATGATCACGTTTACTGGGAGAGTCGATGAATACCATAGTGTTTAACAATATTCAGTCAGTTATAATGAATTATATGTCAAGAGCTGACCAAATGTTCGAGAACTGTTAGTTGATTTGCACTCTTCTCTGGACAACTATGCAGGATAGTGCTCAGAGACACGTTTGGGAAATGTTCATGCAAAATGGATACCCATCCAGGTTTATTGAGGATAATTTGAAAGTAAAACAGAAGAGGCAGCAAGTACTCACAGTTCCAAAGAAGACTTTATTTATGAACGTTGATTTCAAAAAAGATACGGCAGCAGGGATCTCGAAGAATCAGACCTTTAGACCACTGAAGATGACATTCTTTTCTAAGGAGCTTCAGACCAGCTTCTCTAATCACCAACCGGTTCCGGAGTGCCTTAAGGGTAAGTTGCCGTTTTAGACTATCTCAGTGTGTGTCTACAAATTTACTTGCTTCTGTGAAGCTAGTTACATATGCCGCAAGAGGCATAAACCTTCCAGAGGTATCTCTGAGCATTATAATGAATTGTTTGAACTCATTTGCATCATTCGGAAGTTACTTCAGAGTACACGAAGTACAGATACTTATTTCAACTCATTTGACGACAAAATTTATTTGTCATTCCTTCCTGGTGAACAGTTGTCATCTATGTTATGTTACCTGACTAAAACAACGAATATAATGGGAAATCAATGAGTTATGCTGAGACTAGAACCTAAGAAACGTAGTAAGTGTACTGTCCTGTGATACTATGTTCCATAAGTCACCTTGATTAACGTTCCCTTTAGAATTCCTATGCATTACATAAAGTAAGCACCAGGGTGTGTTTCGTCTGACTAAGTTTAATTTGCCTTATTTTTATAAATTATATCAAATCTACTTTTTTAATTGATAAACTCCGAAGTTGATTGGCAAGACCATTCTTCCAGGTAACTGGAAATCAACACCACAAGGGACGAATTATTGAACTCAAAAGCACATAATTCGCGAGAAAACCTTAATAAAACCTTGTAAGTTACTAGGTGTCACTTTCAAATGAACAGTTTGCAATGGAAAATGTTAATTATATGCTTTATTCACACATATGGAGTGTTTACATTTTTTATTTAAAAAAATTGATTCTAATTTAACAGGTGTTAACACCTGTTATTAAAAAGTCTGATTAATTGTTTGCCGAAGTCAGAAGATATATTTTCTAAACATACTTTGATGAAAGCAGACTAGGATGATTGTATCCCAGTGATTAATGGTCAAAAAAGGGGCTATACTGTTAAAAAAAATTGTCACTCCTAAAATATCTTTCCTTGTGGTCAGAAAAAGCAGACTACTTTTTCTAAAGATTCATTACAAAAAGAAGTACACATACTAGACGAAAGCTGAACTTTTTGCCACTTGAAACATTAGAAATGTGACTGACAGTTTAGAAGAACTTAAAATTCCAGCTCAAAGTTAAGCTAGGAACTGAGCTAAGAAAGGTAGATTTATGCGATTTGGCTTAGACCTGTATTGACTGAGATATCTAGAGGTATTAGAAAATATATAAAGTTAGGTATGCTTCAAGACATTATATTAAGTAATGAAGATGAATGGACTGCAGATCTTTACCGTGATTCCATTAAGATAGGGCAAGAAGCGTAAATGAAACTACTGATTGGTAGTGAGAAGAAGGTATAATAGACAGTAAACTATAAGATTTAATTACCTTAGATCACAACAAGTACATGACACTAAAATGCACCAATCTTTTATGTCTTCCTGAGATTATACATACTACCTGTTAGAGAAATGCTTTCTGCTTTTTTTTCTGCTACTGGTATCGGGCTTCTAATGACCCTTCTTAACGGCTGGAATCTCAGTCAGTGTGACAAAGTTTAAACCTACGAAAGTGACGTGGTTAAGTAAGCGAGGTACAAACCCACAGTGTGATGTACACAGAAAAGCACACACAACTCTTATTTAAGGAGAAGCTGCTGTACAGAAAACTTTAATGTGACTTGTTTAGTCACTGGACAATAATCGACTTCCTATTATCTTGTCATAAGTCCTGAATGAATTCGATTGATCATTTTTTGATATGATCAGAAAGCAAGGTAACTCAGCATCACAGTGTATCTTGATGTGACATGGTTGCAGGTAGGTGAGTAGAAAGCCCTTAATGGCCTAAACTTGATTGCTTGCTGGCACTAGTCAGTAAGGCGCATATGCGGCCTCTAGTAAACTCATGTCTCCTAAAAAATAATCCAAACAATATGCTGTACTATGACTTCAACTTACATAATTTTAATAATCATAGTAATGTTCTGGTTCAAAGTCTAAAACTAACCTCGTTTAAATACTCATCACTTTTGTGGGTTCTTATTATCTTTCTGTATATCAAGGAAACAAGTGTGGAATATTTCCAAAAGTCGGTACGCATAAGGTGAGACCCGGATACTGATCAAGTACACTTTAAGCTCAGTAATAATGTACAACTTTTCAAGTGAAAAATGCAGATTCACCTACTACATGAGGAGTAATAATGTACTAGCACCGTCTAGATCCACCAATGTGAAACTATATTAAAATCATGTTATACCATCTACCTTAAAGTAGTCTTCAGAGAATGGAATTCAAAATGGCCGCGCCACAACAACCGTCAAGAGTTTCTACAATTTAAAAATCATTTGAAGCAACATCAATGACTAAATGGAGGTCAATTAGTGAAATCAATCTAGAGGTTTGCAGAGATTTATTAATTGATTCACGTTAGTATTCATCATTGATATCATTTGGAGCAACATTGGAAGCATGTTAGCACTGGACAGCTGTTTCGTCCTAGTATGGTACTCCTCGACAGTATACATCCACGACCCGATCGGGGATCAAACCCAGGGTCTTCAGGTTCCTCGACCACCACGTTACCACTGATGTCAGTCAATGATGGATTCCAACCTGAAATCAACTCATAAATTTCCAAAAACCTCCAAATGGAATAATTCTAACGCTTATTCGTGACTGGCTTCGAGAAGTGATTCCCGAAGTTCCAATGAGAAATCATGATCAGTGGGAGCTAACCAACTCAAACATCAGGACATTTCCTTAACGACGATATTAGATGGAGGTCGCGCTATGTCGTGAACTAACCGAAGTATGAAACATTCATTATTTGATTCCAACCCAATGGCTCAATGGGAAGATGCCGACCGCGGAACCTGAACGTCCTGGTTTGGATCCTTGGTGGGGTCGTGGACGTGCACTGTTGGGACGTCCCATACAATGATGAAACAACTGTCCGGTGCTCCCACGTTTTCAATGTTTGTATAACTGATACTAGTCCATGACAAATACAAACTTGGAATTGGTGATTTTTTTCATTCTTTGTATAGTCGGCTGTTGGTTCGAAACATCAGTGGAATGGTGTAGTATAACAGTAATTCTGATCATTTGTATAGGGGCATAAATTGAAGGAGAAACAGAGTTTGATCTGTTTTTGGTGGAGCGAAAAATTTACAACTCATAAAAAATTTGTCTTAGTGAGTTCCGGAAAATATTGTATCAGCTAGATATTAAACATTTGCCTTCAGTATTCCAGTTAGTTTCTTAAAATCGTAAAGTGAAGTAGAGAGATATCGGCTAAGAAAACTATCTTTTCAACAAATTCACTCACTGAAGCTGTACAACCGTATTTATAACTATTGAAGGAAATAGCGGAATACTATTAAACAATGGAATCACGTGACCACAGTAATGATGAACAGTAGAATGAAAACACTGTCCTAAATTTAGAAGGGAATCGCATAAAAATGCAGTAACAATAAGACCGTGTTGAAAGGTGAGAATGAATCCATATTTTCTGTCAATGGAGATCCGGTTGTAGAAAATGAATTCATGAGAAAGATATTTTCTTCTCCAGTTTGCCTCCTCTCTTCACGACTTAGTGAGCATCTTCCATTATTTTTTGATATCGTTTTGCTAACAAATTTCTTAAGCTAAGCATTAGTTCAACAAAAATTTAAAAACTTTAGATCGAAACTCTTCATCCTTTTATTTCTAAATTAGTTGCTAATTAGTTTATAATCAAGAAACATTTTGCCTAGTACTATAGATTTCTAGGAAGCACTGTTTCAACTACAGGCGGGACGGACGAGGACGTCAAAGTCAGAATCGGAAAAGCAAGACAGGCGTTCATTAGCCTGAAACCAGTGTGGAGATCTTCTGCACTCAGCATGTGGAACAAGATACGGATTTTCAACACCAACGTCAAGTCAGTGCTCTTGTATGGCTCAGAGACTTGGCGCGTCACGAAAGGCATTTCCAATAAACTACAGACATTCATCAACAACTGCTTACGCTCGCTGCTGAAGATCAGATGGCCAGAAAAAATAAGCAACAAGGAACTCTGGGAACGAACCAACCAAGAACCTATCACGCAACAAATATGCAGGAAGAAGTGGAGATGGATTGGCCATGCACTGAGAAGGCCGACTGAGGACATCACGCGTCAGGCCAGTTGCTCGAGTGGAATCCCTATGGGAAGCGACGAGTTGGACGTCCGAGGGTGACATGGAGGAGGTCATGCGAGGAGGAAATGAGAGGCTGTGGGCTGTCGTGGAACCAGGTTCAAAAGATCTCAGAGAACAGAGGTCATTGGAGGCGTGCTACTGAAGCCCTATGTTCCACTAGGAACCCAAGGGACTAATAATAAATAATAAAACTATAGATTTCTAGGGCTATTGCTTTTGTTCTCCTCTGATAAAAAGCATACGAAAGTCAGCACTCTTCATGAAGTGCAGATGAGTAGAAACATATAATTTTGCCTAAATTATCTGATGTAATGGTGTATTCGTCTACTCAAGTAAAATAGCTTTTTCCAAGGTGTGTAAAAAGTGTTAAAATAACTCTCAAGTGGAGAATATTTTATCATCATGGTTAATTTATCATTTTCAAATGGGAGGTAGAAGAAAACATCTTCATTTGGTTTCTTATCAAATATGGTAGAAATGTAAATACTCTAAAATCACGCAGTAGATGCGGATTCGTTATTTCGGCATACCATTATCAAACTAATACATACTTTTAATTACGAATGTCTAGTATTTAATCTGCGAGTAGTAAAAAGTGAAGAGATTCGTAAAAAGCTTTTAAAAGATTAAGAAGCCTTTAGATAGCTAATTGTACTTCGTTCAGAGTCGCTACGGCTTGATTACACATGACTTCGTCCTGAAGAAATCATGTGATTGCATTTCCTAGTGACTTATAACTATTTGATCAGTATCTTTTAACAGTAATCAGTCATTTGGTCGTAAGCAAGAACTGAACTTCAATTTCACTGGCAATAACTTTCCTTAGATGTGATTGAAATAGTTGTAGAAGGTCAAATCAAAAAGTTTGGGAATTCTCAAGAGTGAAGAAGTAGCTTTTCGATGGTATAAGTGCATAATATAGGGTTAATCTGTAACAGTCAAGGTCTTATAATGACCATGACAAAGATAGAGGTTGAACGTGCCTTGTTAGGACACAGAATTAGTTCGAACTTTTAATGGTCAGTACTATGGCTATACCCAACTGTTTTGATCTCACTCTCTTCGAGTGGTTTGATCAAACTCCATAGAGGGTTTTGAATGAGCTCTTAAAAGCAGCTGAGTTCACAAGATGTTCTGTTATTGAGCTGGAGGGAAAACAGAAATGCATCGTCAGCTCAATAAAAGAACACCTTGTGAACTCAGACAGCTCATCTGCTTATGAGAATTTATTCAAAATCATCAGCACAGTTCTGTCAAACCATTCGAAGCGGGTGAAATCAAGGTACTTTGACGTAGCTGGAGCACTAGCCATTCAAAAGTTCAAACCAGTGTTATGTACCCAAACAAGATGCATTCAACCTCTATCTTTGGTACGAACATCTAGAGGCTTTTCGATGATGCGTTAACTTATGTCACTGATCTCCCATATCATTTAGCGGCACAATTATTGAAACATATAAATTACTATGTCAATTATGACTTACAGTGATCTTTTGAATTAATGTTTCATAAATTGGAATAGGATATTGTAGTTCATAAGTGAAATGATCTTCATTGAATCCTTTCGAATAATCATAGGTTTTGTCATATAAATGATCATTTTTCGCAAGAAATTGAAAATGTGGATTAAGTTGAGTTGATGCTTTTCCAATAGTGTACCATAATATGAACAAAAGGATAAATAAGCATTGTGTTTGAATTTGTTTTCCGGAAAGTTGCATTTTCTATGTTATGATTCAGGTTTTTCGGTAAAATAGAAGCAAGATAGTTCAATTACGTGAATTAGGCTAAATAGATAATCATTTCAACAGTCGTTTAGTCTATTTGCCTAGATTATTCAGGTTTATATAAATATACATCAACATTTGTGTGCTAAGTTTGCACAATGCATAACTATATTTGTGTCTTTCTATTTTCATGTATGCATATATGTACCAACGTGTATAGCCAATGTATATATTTGTTGGTGTGTAGACGTGTGTAATAACGAAAATGGATTTCCTATTTGGGTTTATTTTACTTAATCACCTAAACGCACAACCAAATATTATTGGTACATCTTATTCTACATGTTTTTCAATAATAGTAGCTTGAAAAAGGTCAAGTGTAAAATGAAAGGTTTCATTTGTGAAAAAAACATAAACTAGACTTCGCATCATTCATTTAAGGATTGAGTGGAATCGTTTAATGTCTTTATGGGTTTCTTCTTATCTCGCTAGCTTCATTTAATTATGAAGAAATTTTCCAACCGAAACTGAAAAACATTCATTCATAGTAGACGATTTCACCTATACTGGGTGATGATTGAAGGTGAAATGAAAATCTGGACCACAGCCAGATTCGAACCAGCGACCACCAGTGAATCCGGCCGTGTAGATTTTCATCCCACCTTCAATCATCACCCAGTATAAATACTAGTCTGTCAAACTACGGCTATCCCAGATAGTCAAATGATGACGATTTCATCATTCATGTCTCAAGTTACTGACGTTGTTTAGCACGGGCGAACCATGCTAACGGCTTTGTGCGATGTTCCGGAAAGACCTGGAGATTTTTCATATTTATTTAGCTGTACCGGAGGGGTTTAAACACCAGATAGCAGTCTGATTGATAAATCTTGGTAAATAGACAAACTTGAGTGACACAATAACACACAACAGGGAAACTTAACGAGACATATATGTCTTGGTATAACCAAACCAACAGCCTTGGATTTCTGAATTTGAACACCCGGATAGTAATGCTCTCACCACCTGGGCATTTTTTAAATAATTCCACTTATATAGGTAGTATGCACACCATTCTGCGATTCACTCTAGCCATACATAAATGTTTTTATCATCTTAAATGAGTGATAGCAGATCGATCATTCAGGTGGTTTGTACTTTAGTAATCTAAAGTTTATAAATCTTAGGGTTATTATCACCTGTATGGTATGAACCAGTGAATACTTAGTACTATGTTGTCCTATCTATTTAGTGAACAGATGAAAAAACCACCACTCATCGACCAATCCATTTTTGAAGAAGGCGTGCAAGGGCTTATGGGAATTTGTCATTTAAAGTGCTGACCACAATGGTACCTGACAAGGAAACACCCCATCACAGCCTTTGTTGAACTTCGACTCAGTAAGGATGGAATTATTCCCTAGAAAGTGCTTAGTCGACTTGGAATCCGCCAGTGACATACTTCTGTTTCGCTAGAACCCTGAAAAAATCTAGACTCATCTGAAAGCTTTGAGCGAAGATCTGAATAGGTTTGACATGCGATTTTAAGCTACAAAATATGAGATGATGGTTCGGAACTGGTATGCATCAATTCACAGTTTAATGATAGGTAATGAAATAGTAGAATGTTTTGACCACTTCGCTTACTTGAGGAGTTGCATTAGTCGAAACAAATTTTTTTTAGTGAAAGCTTAGCTTGTTTGCCAATTGGGGGCCTGCATCATTTTCGATGTCAGTGGAATAACTGACTACCTACTCCGCAGCTTGCTCTGTTGCATTTCCGTCTGAGAAATGGCCATTGAAAGCAGAAAATATGAAGGTACTCCAGGTTTCCGATGACAGTTGTCTTTGTTACAGTGCTCACGTATAGTGGAATCAACATATGAGCAGTTTTTAAGTTAGACGAAGTATATTAGTCAAACAGGATTAGTCAAGTAGTCAGATTGCAAATCTTCAGTGACTGAGATGGCTTAGATATGTTTTGTGCATATCCAGAAACCACTTTTCTTGACGCATGAAGTGAGCCGAATTAAGATTGGGTTGGGAGAAGGCTATAAGTGGCTAAAGCAAGATGTGGCATCTGTCCATGAAGTCACTGACTTTTAATCTGAGTCTCTAAGGGAGGTACAGACTGGCTGGATAGCGTTCTGGTAAAAATAGGAATCGGTGACTAAATCCTAGGTGATATGGGTGATAATCAGTCATAATGATGCAGATTTCTTTACTTTTTGAGATCTTTGAGAGTTAAGATTTTTTTATTAAACGTTTTTTCTTAATCTTATCATCCTTCCATAAACTTTTTCTGTTGTGTTATTATTATGTTTGTACCCACTTGTGAAGTGTAACAAGTTGAAGTTTTGCACTTCTATGCAAGGTTCTGCGTTAGTTTTATCTGTTTGTCTGTATTCGTGTGTAAAAGTACTCGATCAATGTTTTAGTGTGCATTTTCATTTAGATAAGACTACATACAAGACAACACCTATTTCTTGAAAGATAACTAAGATCAGGTCAAACTTTCGCTTTTCTAACAATTTGTATAATTAATTCCGAGCTTTTACATTAGGATTAAAATGTGAAGTAGTAGTACATTTAGTCGTCATCTTCAAATAACTTGTATAATATATGGATAAGCGTCTTTGTCATCAGATATCTGCACAAGACATCGAGAACAAGCTACTGGTCATCAGAGTGAAATAAACTAATATCCTATATTCCAAAACATCGACAAAACAGTAACTTCATTCATGATTTCACCGTAACTAAACTGTTATGCATCAAATCATCTCCTGTAAACTTACACACACGACCATTTTAATACCTAGTTACTCCCTTCAAAAGGTGTTTATTTTGGGTGAGTCAACATCGATAATGCTCTTCTAGGATGAATATTAATGGTTGTCTTATTTACAGAGACTTCTCTTCCTACTTCGTGTCTGTAAGTGAGTAAGTAGCATATCTTCCCAGCCGTTCAAACCTCATTAGCAGCTAAATTTACCTCATATTCACAATTTCCTTAGCTTTTCCTTAGCTAATTTATTTCATAGGATGACTAGGATAACTACGCAGTGAGTAGTTTACACTGTAGAAAAGTAGGAATGAGTTCACCCAGGACTTAGAGTTTTGCATTCATCATCCATCATAACTATGCATAGGAATGTTTACCACTGAGAAGACTGTGGTGATTTAGACCAAGGTAAGCAAAGTTTACCTTCAGTGATGCATCGAAAATTGAACTGAAAAGTCCTATGATACTCAGCGTCTCCAAAGCGTTTCTAGTTTACCAGCTCATCACACCATAATTAACACCCTAGATTTTGTTAGTTTCTAAGTTGTATGTAGCGTTATATGTAATGAGCAAATGTGTTGATTAATTTTATTCTGTCAAAGTATCATCGTTCAAAGTCCTTATTTTAACACCTGCTATTCTCCACATCTATCACAAAAACGTTATATTTTATTTTGGACACTTCATGTCTACCTTTACAGCTGTTATTTATATCAGCCTATAACAAAAATAATCCGGGAATTTTAAAATTTTGCTAAGAAAAACAAATCATGCAACATAAATTTGAAATTCTTTATCTAGTAGACCACCCAAAGATCTTGAATGGAAGTTAAATGCAATAAACACTAAAATAACAAAAAGTTGAACTGACCAACGGAACGGGATCTTTTTCGTGTCTGCGCTGGTTATTTTTATTATCTTGAAATGAATTATTTCCACGCAATAAACATGAAGTCAGTTTGGATTCAGAAGTCTTTATTTATTTGAAAATCAGAGGTTATGTCGTGAATACTTGTATGACACTTATTTCTCAGAAGTTACAGCTGAAAATATGCAGGTACTATGGGATATAACTCGGCCTGTCGCAAAAATAAGTCCATTGTGATTTTCGCAGTTAGTCTGTTTTACAAATCAGTCGATAAATACAGTATGTCTTAGGGCCATTCTAGAAGGCACTGAAATAAACAACTAGGTTTCCTTGTTTTATTTGAAAAACTATCTACTGGAGGAGTTGAAAAACCATTTAGCTGTGAGAAATATCAGCGTGAACCGTGCAGTTTTGAAGTCATTTGGAAATTGATATTCACATTCTAAAGTAGAGATACTTGCCTATGAAAGTCGGCTAGCTGGCTTCAGGTGATTGAAAGTAATTTGGCTGTGTGAGCTGAATTTTCTGGGGTACACGGCTGATGAGCTCCAACCAAAGCAACCGAAACAGCCATTCGGTGCTAAGATCACTCTGATCTGGCTAAAGAAATCTATAGATCTATCTAAGCGGTTTCTAACTGTTGAAGTTTACTGATCCTTTTAATTTTCCATTGTTCTGCTACGTAAAATTAATCGATGTCTGTTGGCATATGGGCGGCCTTGGGGGTATCTCGATATTTCTTGAAGATTCATTACGTAGTTTTTTCGTGGTGATCGACAGTGAATCACAGGATGCGCGTTTCATATTATTCGTGACTCATCAGCTGGATAGATTTGCATTTCATTCAGCTATGGTGTTCCCTTTGAGACTCATACTCAGTACCCGCTGCTTCAGACGCCACAGCGTTACCCACTCGGCTCCTGAAACCCGTTGCACAGAAGAAAGTTCTTGTGACTTTTCATTACACTCCCATTTTCAAAGTGACCGTTGCTGGTTTGAAGTCTTACTAGGGATACCATCACTCAGTGTGCTGCAGTCACATACAGATGGTCAGTCTCTAATGTTACGAAACGCGCATTTTCGATTCTACTTCCAACAAGGAAATTGCATATTTTTTTACAAAGGCACGTTTTTCACTAGCTTAAGGAATGTAGATGGTTATTTTACTTTTTGTTTGGAAAGTTTTTAAAACTCACTTCAAAAAGCAGCTGAATACATACATCATCTTTTGCATAGCATCGGCTAATGTTCGTAATGATGAAATTTAGGCAGGCAGTCAACTGACAAGACGCAGATGGTATTTCAAGCTACGGAGTGTTTCAGTATGCTGATGATATTACAACACCAATCAATTACGAAGTTTACGAGGTTCAACAGTGAAACTCTAACCTTCATGGCAAAAATGTTATTGCAAGAAGCTGATTTGATCCTAATGAGTTACATTTCCAACTTTACATTGTGACAGAAGTAATTACTTGATCACTTATGTCAAGTGATGTGATACTGTGCTTTTTGGAATTGAAGAATATTAGTTTTGCCCCTGCTTTCAACTTTAATGATCCAGTACTCAGCTTGGATCGTAAATATTTTACTATTTAGCACGACTGAGATGTGGGACATTCCTGAGACGATTTCACTTGTTACTTTTGTGCAAACTTTTCAGGTTTTGAGCGTACTATTGAAGGTTTTTGTTTTGCGACAATTCACGGAGAGCTATTGGGAGCTTGCAGCATATTGGTGTCATTGCTACTTCTCCAGTGAGGTAATTATGGGAGTATTAAATCAAGAGCTCCATAAAAAATATTACTTTCTACGGTTTGTTGGGGCCGACGAATTCAAAAGCTTGAACAGTACCTCTGTCTCTTTCCCATCTTGAGTTACGTGAAGTCAGATTTAGAAAAACGGTTTAGACAAATTTTTAAGGCAGCTTTCATTAATGAATGACATCAGTTGGAGAACCAGTGAAAACCTGGGAGCGCAGCTGTTTCGTCATAGTGTGGAACTCCTCAGTGGCACGCAACCGCGATCCTACCCACTGGGAATCGAACTCAGAACCTTCGGGTCTCACAGCTGACCATTACTCTAAGGTTTTCAATGGTTCTCCAAATGATGTCAGTCCATGATGAATACTGCCTCAAAATTAAAATCTTCATTAACCTTCAAGTATTTTTATATCATTGACAATATCTATTTTGATGCCAACAGTCTAGGTACCTCACAATAATACCATATATATATATATATACTTCAATGAAATTCTCCTTGTCAAGCTCATCTGATGATGTTTACTCTAACATTGGAAAACACCTCAAACAGATTTCAAGCTGAAAGGAAATATGGGTAAAAATTCACACCCTGAACTACACTTATATACTATCGACAAAATGTCTACATATTCTATTGTTTTCAGCACCACACTCATCAAGTATTCCTGAGAAAAAAAATCAGATTATTATTCAGAAGATTTTCATGGGAAGCAAAATCTTGGAATTAGGTTAAAGATAGACTGTCAAACATGACCCATGTTATAACTGGTGATATACAGATGGTTCACGAAAACTGTCGTGTGCGTCTACAAATGGGTATAAGCGGATCTATGAAGAACGCGAAAATGGAAAACCATCTTGACACCGGTCAGTGCATAAATGCATCCACCTCATTCAGAGTTATCTCCAACGTGAACAATAAATTGTTTTTTGATGACTTTAATTTTTGTGACTACGCAGGCTTGAACTGCTTGATCTCCTTTGACAGATGGGCTCGTATGAGGTTACTTTAAGAATGTCCGAATATTCTATGTTTGTAGTCTCCTTGATGGTTTTCAGTGGAACCCAGGAAGTGCGTTCCGTCCTGTATAGGATTCATCGAGTGAATGCACCTGCACCCCAGTAAGAAATGTTCCCACTGAAACTCAAACCCAATGCCCGTCGTTTGAAACACTTTAGTGTTACCCACTAGGCCACTGAGGCATGTGAGCCACTTGTTGTTCGAATAAACTTGCCAACTTCAGTATACATCAGTCTATCTTGTATAGTTGAACCCTTGGCAATTCAAACAGAAAAGCTGGTCTTAATCTTTAGTATTTCAAAAGGTTCCGTATCCTTTTTCAACCTTTTCATTCCATGCATTTCTTATATATT
The DNA here is from genome assembly GCA_944470555.2 of Heterobilharzia americana. Classification (NCBI taxonomy): domain Eukaryota; kingdom Metazoa; phylum Platyhelminthes; class Trematoda; order Strigeidida; family Schistosomatidae; genus Heterobilharzia; species Heterobilharzia americana. The sequence goes on along the minus strand of OX104127.1, from coordinate 135,394,533 downwards.
ATCAACTATTTCTTTTATCTATACCCATCCTGATAACAATTCATCCACTAAATATTTTGTCATGTTACACAACTAATTATTCATCTTTACTTAATTTCTATAATATGCTGAGCAGTACTTACTAATTTAAGCAACCCTGCATTCTATATCATTTTATGTCATGGCATTTTTATTTCGTTTGTCACTATGCCTTTTGAATACCCTACAACATTCGTAGACATTTATGCTGTTTTAGGATGAAAGTGATATTTCAATTTTCATATATTTCACCATGCTTGCTGCTACGCCTAACTAACTGCTTGGATACATGGAACAAACCGTGCATTTTCACTGGCGAAATTGTATATGAATGCGATTGTACAACTTAGTGAAATTGCCGAAAAGAGTCTCTTCTCTGAAACAATTACAATTATTTTCTGATACGTCTGCATAAGGTTTTTTCTAGAATACAGAGATTAGTCTAATTTTATAACGCTTAACCTTCTTCTCTTAAGGGTAGTTAAGAAATATTTCAGCTGTTGCAGAAGTAGATATTCTATCAAGTATAACCTCCCGAAAGTTTGTAATCAAACGAGTTACAGGTGGTAATTGATTTCTGATCATACAATAAGTCAGGCACTTGATAGGTCTTCCTCATATAGAAATCATGGGAAGTTAAGTAAGTCACCCGCTACATGAGTAAATTTTGCTGGAAACGTTCTATCATGTCAGTGTCATAACATTCGACTTGAGAATAACTGTAGACACAAGGGTTCTGTGAAATTAATAAACTACGGTTTTGACATGTATACGGCTAAAATGTAGTCTAACACTGGTAGGCAAAATATCGAAGGGACAGCATTTCCAGGCATGCAACTTAAATAACAGTTTTCCAAAATGTTAAGCCTTTATATGACTGGTAGCATAGTAACTGACAGCTTTTATAAGCATTAACTAGATGGGTTGGTATATCATTTGACCTAATGCACCATTCAGGTAAATTAATATACCGAAGTACAGATATCCTACCTCCTTGAATGACAAGTTTCATTTATTGTATCGAGTAACAACATTTATTTGTTATTATTTCATTTCACTTTCATTACAGAAGAACTTCATCTGATGTAATGATGTTTTTATTCTGTTTACTATGACTTAAGCTAAAAAACATTTTCAGTATGCTAAAAGTGTTTCCCTTGAAAATAGCATATCTGTGCGAAAAATGCTGCAAAGTTTATTTCCATATTGAACTTTTTTCATTGACCGAATTAGGTGTAAATCGTGTTTTTATTGCTTTCATAAACACATTCCTTCAAATCAGTTCACAGAATGTATATTCGGTAAAATAAGGTGAGGCAAATTTTAAATTGTATAAGTCATCAGGTTATTCACCTCCCTACTTCTGTGTGTTCTATTTGTTATCGAATACCATCTTTCGCACTTCATGCCGTAAAGTTCAAAATTAGTCTTTTCTTACCAGATTAAATTATAAATGAACGTCTTGGTCTGTTTGGAATTTCACTAAGACAGGTATGAATGGTTAACGTGTTCACCGTGAAACCTGAAGGTCCCGAGTTTGATCCATAACCGGGTCATGGGTGCGTATTGTCGAGCATACTAGGAGGAAGCAGCTATCCAGTGCTCCTAGATTTTCAGTGGTTCCCCAACTGACGCCAGTCCGCGATGAATACTATCTCTACAAATATAGATGTTTAATGCCTACCATTTACTCTAGTATCTGCATCCCTCGTACTTCGCTAGAATTTTCTGAATATAAGATATGTTTTAAGAAATATTAAAAATGTGAGTCCATACACCGAATAAGTTCTGAACGTCGGCTGTTTTTCAGGTTCTTACTTAATCTCAAGACTTCTCTTTACTGACAGTAGAACCCGGTCATTTGTGCACATTCACTAAACACAAAAATGTAATCGCGATTAAGTTAATTGATTACGGGGTAGAGTATTTCAGATGACCTTGCTTAACAATATTACACTCATGACTAAATCTGTAGTTTAAATCTATTAAGGATTGGAGCTCTTTCATTCAACATCCTTATCTGAATCAATTGACTGTTGTTAATTTATTAGCTATTCTGGTTGCACTGATCCAGATCATAGTACTATGAATGCGTTTTATATGATTTAGTCTACTAGTGAGTTAACTGATGTACTATAGATGAAGTCCTTTGTATTAACAACAAGCGTAAGAAGCTAGTTGTTTTACATAGTTCTGTATTTATATATGGAGAAAGTTGATCTAGAACTTGTGAGCAATAATACACTCGAATTAAGTGGCATATACGGATGTTAATTGGCATAGCTTTCTACCCTGCAGGTTTTAATAGATAAGCATCATACCCTAGTGACCTAGTAGTATGAAATCTGAAAATAAATCACTGGAATACTTAGAAGTAAATTGATTTTATCATTTAATAGGATGGATGAATATTTTTATATGCTTGCATAGTGTTGGTTAACAGTCAAACAACAGAAACATCTTTCAAGAAAAATCTAATGTGCATTAGGTGATATCCAACTATCAGGATTTCAAACGTAAATTTATTAATTAAACAAACAGGTATGTACAAACTGTTTTTTGACCACCGCCATAATTAGGAATCGATCACTCCATGAATGTCCATTGTGATGTAATCATATTTCATTTTCTAATTATTTGTTCATTCCACTATTTCAACTGCATAAAACTGTATTCGTATATATATGTAACTTTCATCATTAAAAGAATGTTTTGAATTTTGATCTCGAATGTTCCATTTTCAAAAATGAATGAAGAAGAGAATGAGCCGATTAAAAAGCTTTTCTTCTCTGCTGTTGCCGTTTTAAAGTTTCTAAAACAACGAGAACACTTATCGTAATTCACGGCGACATAGTACTAATTACATGAATGACAACATTGCTTTAAGTAAGTAAATGAGACCTTACTATCTTGAGTTAGATAGTGCACACTTTATGCGGTTCCGTTGGATAAATGAGTTAAATATGTTCTATCCATTTTGCTACGATTCTGACTTATCATTAGGAATGGCACCAACTAATTTGTGCTTATTCTGTAAGCTTTAATCATAGTCTTTGAGGATCGACTACAAAATAGTGAGATTGGGAAATTTACTCATTTATATGTTTTCATGGTAGTGAAAAGAAAGATTTTCCTCTGGAAACTGTTAGTAAGCTTTCAAGTTTATGAAAAGAAATTTATTAATGTTGTATTCTCTATGTTAGATAGTAAAGTGTATCTATGCTACTGATTTGATATTCATGGTGCAATGCTTAAGTTTACCTTTCTCAAAACTACAAGGTCACTTTTTGGTAGGCTTACTACAACTTAAAGATGCTTTTGAATTTATAATTAGTATAATGAAAATGCTAGAAGAGCATAAGTCTAATCAAGAAGAATAAATGTTTTCCAGGATCTCACTTTTCTAGTTTTGACTAAGACAGCAAAATACTTTTGCGATAAATAATAATTTAGGAAAATAGCTTGTACGATGCCATACATGTATCTTAGTTGCATTTTCTAAGTCTGAGACAGTGAAACTCAAAACAAATGTCTTTCATTCTATTTTTGACTTGTTTATTTGATACAATACACAGTGATACAGTATTGTCTAACTGATGATGCTTCACACAATAATTATTACTCATAATCATATCACTAATAATCCATACTTGTAACGTCATCAAGTGAATAATATTACATCGCCGTGTCTTATGAATCAAATAAACAAATCTAATATGGAATTAAATTTCAACACAGTACCCAAGTTTTACACATAATAATGAATATAGGATAGTTATGAGGTTGTTTTTTTATGTTGGATTCAAACTCGTAGCTACTGAAATCATTAAAAAAATGGCACTAACAAAAAGATCCCGACAACTGAACTTAAATGGAAAGTTCAATGGTGACTGAATTACTTGGACATCTGCATGTCTTTTCCGTTTAATCAGTGGCTTCACACACATAACCAGGACAGATGGTTATTATTAAGGTTGTTGAGATATATTGAATATGAGGATGTTATTGTCAAGGTTCAATCAGAATCTGGTCAAAAAAATACCAGTCAGTCTTCTTTAATGACTGATTTCTATCGAAAAAGAGGGATAGTGGGTTTCATTGGTCTGCTGAATATTATGCTTTGGTGTTCAACTCTGAGCTAGTTTCGTGTACATGGGAGGGTATCGTCATGGTTAAAGGAAAGCTCTAGATTTTTGGAATATTGCATATAAACAGTGTGGTTAGTAGCCTGTGTGGTGACTTTGAAAAGAGTACAGAAATGTACCTGGGGAGTGCTAGGATGTACTTAAAGCACTAGCTTCAGATATTCGGTGAATCTCACTCTGATGAGCTAAATGATGGGTTATTGGAGTTCCTGGAGTCATTTCATAGTGAATACTTAAACCTGCAAAAAGATTTTAAGATTGTTTCAACCCTGTTGTAGCGAGAGGGAGAGAAAAGTTAACTGCTCGAGTTACACGCTTTTTATTCTCTTAGAAATTTAGAATTTTGTCGAGCTGAGAAAGGTCAGGGAGTAATAATACTCATGTGAAGTATTAACCGACGCTTGTTTAATGGTATTTCTTCATGCAGAGACATTTATTCTCTCTAACGAATTCGAAAACTGTCATCAGATTTAGGTATTTTCAACGAATGTGAACGCCTAAGTATCCACGATATTACAAGTCAGTCAGTATTTACCCTAAGATAAATAATATCTGCGTCTTCATCTAACTGTGTCAAGTGCCGATATCTGACATACATTCACAAAGACTTACTTATTGTATCACATTTTAGATTGTTCATACTTTCAAATATTAAGAAGAGCTTTTTCGCCCAGCTTTAAGTTGTTTTATCTAGTTGACAACTGATTCGAGTGTATCTGAAGGATAAACTACGACTTTTGACGTCCATATGTGTTTATCAATTCACCTGCTCTTGTGCAGTTAAATAAATAGGCCGCCAAAAGCGTGTTCTATCCAAAAACATCCCCAAACACTATCCCGTATGGCTGTCTTAACAAGAGTATGCAGCCATCAACAGCACGATTCTGGAGGATATTTTCTGATAGTTTCTCAGCACTTGGTCAATGGCTTTAATTTTAAACCAGCATTTATTATTGTCTAGTTTTAATACTAGATTAATGATCGAATTCATGTGTTGTCATTGTCTTAGAAAAGTAATAACCGGAAGTTAAATACTTGGAGTAAACAAATAAATTAGACGCTAAACAATGAATACTCTGTCACTGCGTAAACATTTTTCAACTCTAACACCGGCCGGGACTATTGTGTGTATGTAGGTGTGTAAAAGTATTTTTGTAAAACACCAAGTCATAACATAAAATGAAATCACACAGTGAATACATTTAGACAGAATTTTGACTCTACTTCTGTAAGTCAGCGTTTTTAAAAAGTCATGATAATTTATCCAATGGATTCAATGATCATTTTAATCAATTATAACTAAGGTTCTAGTGATGAATTGTGACTAGGAGTGAAATTCAAGACGCGCATTTCGTCCTGCTTACTACTGGGCAGCTGGATATACCAGTATTCAAGTGAGTAATAGTTTTCCTGCTGAGATATGACACCAGCACCCATCGCTTCAAATGCCGAAATGTTAACTGTCAGGCTGCCGATACAAGGAAGCTACTGTAAGGGAATAAATGATTGGAAAATCCCTACTGAGCACTGTTTTTGATAGTATTGATATTTATTTGAATATCCTCGCCCTTTTTGTGGAGATTATCCTTTACCCCTGATCTGTGTAATATTATTTAGTCATTTTTCCATCTTTGTTGACTTAACACTTTATTTACCTTTGTTTTGATTGAAAATTATTTTCAGTGCTCCAGTTTTCTATTGTGTGATGCTGGGATGTTGACAGCATGGCACTGTTTTATTGTTCCTGACATTCTGTTTTGGCGCCACTCAAGGTTGCGCTGTGAATTAACTACTTGTCCTCCATCTGTTTGAAACGTTTGTTGCTTAATTTGATTCTGCTAGATACAATTTTGGTCACATTTTATTGGGAATTTCATAAATTTGTTGTGAGTATGTAGTCTTTATCACTTACTGATCCCTTTTAATCATATGGGTTGGTACTTTGAATCAAAAAATTTATTGTTGACTGCATAGTACCGAAGCGTCATTGTTCAGATACCTTTTTATTTTATGTTGTATAATGACTAAACAGTACGAAAGTTTTAACGTGTGTATAACGTGGATAGAACCATCTCAATTGTATTCTGTTATCATTAGAACATATTTGTCTGGAGTCGTGTACTTTTGATTGATTCAAAGCCACTCTGGATTGGATATTGCGTTTTAACCGGGATGGTCTTATTTTGATCGTTACAGCCACGATTAATGCAACGGCTATGATTAATGGCGTAGGGACTCATATATGAATGTCGTGATAATCCTAGGAGCTTATGTTTGGGAGGCCGGTACATCCTACTGTACACTCCTATACAGGACGAAGCACCTGTGTTGCATGTCACCTAGAGCCACTACACACAGTCAGTATCAAACTTAAATTACTGGCAATATCAAAGCATATGATCAGCAGCTCATCTGTCAATAAAAGCCAATCAGTTCGATCCAATCAACGATGGGAGTCTTCAAGCTATAACATCCAGTCTTAACCAAAGTTGACATTGTGCAGGAATTTGATTTACCAGCATCAAATGTTATTCATTTTTAAAAATAATTTAGTTCCATGCATAAGTAAAAGTTTAGTCTTTTTCATTTGTTGGTGTTTTGACATTACCTATTAATCTTTTTACTCAACTGTTATAATTTATTGGTAACATACATTCTGAACTAAGGGTAAATATTTGACATCAGAAATCTCAGAAAATTTAAAATAATGCACATACTTATATCACTGAGTTAAGACGGTTTCTGTAAGTCAAAAGTGAAAGTTACTTCTAACAGTTATATGGTAGTGGAATGTCAATTACATACTGTTCTGACTCGAATTGGATGACTGCCACTGATTTTAAATTATCTTTGTTTCACGTACTACATCAACTGACTTATAAGATAATAATCTGTTCGATGAATGTCAGCAAAACTGAAATCAACAACTGTTTTATGATGTGATATTCTTCCTGCAGCAAAATATCGACGACATCACTGTCACAGCTGTACTTACATTTCAAATACTTACTACCTCGCTCTTCTATTCCTTTGCACTTACTTAAAAGCGTAAACTGAATATTAGGACGTTGTAGTTTCCCACTATTAATTTTACTAGACATTCAGGGAATAAGCTCTGAAGTGGAAAAAAAGTGGGTTATGAAATATGCTGCTATTCATTGGTAAACAAATAATTTCTGAATAAAATTGATTGGAATGCGACAACTGATTTGTGTTCTTCAAGTTTTGGGGTCTGTTCTTGAACGTTTCATTACTAGGCGAGGTGGCAGCATGAATGTTTACTTTTTGCAGAATTCGACTTTCTAGGAGACCATGTAGGGGTCCTAAATATTAGTACAGGCAGGTTGATATGACAAAACAAACCTTAACCGAGGGAAAACTAGTCTGTAATCACTAAATGTGTGTTGCATACAATGTGACTTGCGTCAGTTAGTAAACTTTTTGGTAACATTAGTGAGTTTAAAGAGATTAGTTGGCAGATTTGAATCTTAATAAGAACACAATCGATCGCTAAGATCCAAGTACACCAATGTATCTTATTGTGAATTAGAGAAAACGACTTGCCTAGATTCCACTGAAAAAGGTCATCGGGAATGCAGCATCTAAATTGCCTACTTATGGAGAAATCTCTGTCTAATAATTTTCAAGGGTTATAGGTTCTGTTTAATCGATATTTACTCTAATCTCAGCCTGAAAGTGAAGTTAGCTGAAACATATAAGCAATCAGTTTAAGCTATTCAACAGTATACTGGAGCTTTCTTACTAAGTGGACAAAGAAATAGCAGTTTACCTACAAAAACTTTGACAGTGTTTAGCAACCACTCCACAGTTTTGAGTAGTGTATCGATTTGGTGCTCCATTAAATAATGACGTAAAGATTTGAAAATATTTAGTCAGGGGATGTTAAACCATTGAAGTTGTTTTAATAGATGGTGTCAAACAGTTATGTTATGTCCAAAGTGATATTTAATTCACTGAAAAGCGGTTACAGTAATTTTTATCATTATTATCAAATTCTTATAATGGAATTTGAATTATCTTTATGAGCAAAGACTAGAAAATAGTATAAATCACTTTTATTTCACCTGTTGTAATTTGGTGGCTTGTTGATTACTTTTCGTCAAACCATATTCAAGGGAAATGCAAGTGTTGATTGATTAAGTTGTTTTAAAAGGCTTATGGTATTTCTTTCGTTCGCAAAGCTTATCAGAAGAACGTATATTCATAACCATATATATTCAGATATTTTTGTTCGTAATCTGATTATATGAAATATATCAAAATCACAGTACTTCTGAACAGAAGTTTTACAAAGCATTCATCAATAAAGTAATATAAATATTTGGATAAATGAACTCACTTATTGGTAATAATTTGAAAAATGTTTCATTTTATGAAAGCTTATCATATTTACATACCTTAGTTGATTGACCTAGGTAGTTAGTTGACTTTAAAAGATGGGCCACCGATTTCAACTCGGTTTCACCTACCTAGATTTGAGTAGACAACAATTTTCATTAGTCCGAACGAAAAAAGTATGTCTCATTGCCTACTGCATGAATTTGCGCGTTTCTGTTAAGTGAATTTAGATTTTTAGTCAGTTTTATCCAAGTTCAAATTATTATTATTATATTATTATGTATCCTTTGGGTTCCTAGTGGAACAACGGGCTTCAGTAGCACGTCGCACTTCACTCTCTTCTCTCCAGTCCACTTAACCTGGCTCCACGATTCCCCACAACCTTTCATTTCCTCCTCACATCATCTCACCAATGTCATCATCACCTCCGACACCCAACTCATCGTTTCCCATTTGGGTTTTACTCGAGGACCTTGTCTGACCTGGCACGTGATGTCCTCAATCGGTCTTCTCAGTATATGTCCAATCCAATACATCTCCACTTTCCTCTACTGTATATTTTTGGGCGATGGGTTCTTGGTTGGTTGGTTTGTTGGCAGGCCAGAGTTCCTTGTTGCTTATTCTTATTATTCTGACCATCTGATCTGATCTTCACCATGGAATTAGCGTAGGTGGCAGCTACTGATGTACGTCTTTGGTTTGTTGGAAATGCTTTCCGTATAGTCCCAAGTCTCTCAACCATCACATAGAAGCACTGACTTGACTGACTGACATCAGTGTCGAAAATCCGGATCTTGTTCACGCTTTATGCTGAGTGGAAGGGAGTGGAGTGGAGTGCAGTAGATCTCCACACTGATTTCACATTAATGAAGACCTATCTCGCTGTCCTTCCAATCCTGGCTGTGACATCCTCATCTGCATCTGTGCCGCCTAGTAGGTAGATAGGTAAGCAGGAGAAAGAGACGACTTCTTTTAGATTCCTGTTGGTGATGGTCGGCACTTGTCGTTGTTGTTGGTTGGGTATCTTCATCACCTCGGTCTTATCTACGTTCACCTAAAGTCATCTCCGTCTTCGCCGTCCTGCCTTTTCTGCCAACATGTTGGTTCTTGGCAGCAGATCTTCGAGTTTGTGTAACAAGACATTAGGCATAAGTCATCATCATCGGCGAGATCCAAATCTTCTGGGGTCTTTTCATCGGTCATTTTCTCACAGCCCCTCACAGTTTCTTGTATAATCTAGTCCAGTCCAGTCAACCACGATCACGAAGAGGCTCGGTGGTAGTAGGCGGCAACCTTGTCTTACTCCTGCCTGTCTTCACTTCAGAGGCATCACTAAGCTTTCCATCATGAATCATTTGGCATGTGGTATAGTCATATAGCTGTTGAATGAGGTTGATACAAGTTTGTGGCACTAAAACCCCAGTGTTAATGCAGTCGCCAAATTACTTCTCAGTCGTAATTTTGAATCCAGCTCATCTTTTAGTATCTCGAGGATCATGCGGCCTAATATTTTGCTTGGGATGACGGAGACAAGAGCATGATTCCACGTCAGTTCTTGCAACCACTTTGTTCGCCCTTCTTTGGAAGTCAGGTTCAAATAGGTTGTCGCAAAGATAACCATCTTCCTTGTGTTACAGTTTACTTTATTAAGAATACGGGTCAGCTTATATCTGACAGGCAAAATCAAATATACTTCTTATGAATTGGTTACCATTTGGAATGGCGCCTTTTGACCAATGGTGGGTCATTTCTTGCCATCTTAATAGTCGACGTTTTCTGGGGTGTTTCATGCTTGCTGTTTCTTCGCTGATCTATCTATGTTGGAGCCTGTGCTGGTGTTCAGATTCGGTCAATTCTCTCCAGACATGCTACGTTTATCATTCTGACGTTTTTGGCTGTTTCCCCTGCTTTATTATTTACGATGTTTTGGCTTACAGGTCAGTTGCATCAGCATGTGTTTGCTTCACTTATTTACTGGTTCGAATGTGTTTATTCTTCCACATTAATCGGTTTGTGTAGACTGAGGCGCATCATATAGTTCTCATTCTTTTAGAGATTCGCTTTACATCAAGAATCTCGTTATACTGCTACTATTCTGAATTCCTTACACGTTAACAGTTGTCATCTGGTGGTTTAAGGAGTTAACTGAGGTGTTAGCAATATCCGTTGCTAATTACCACCTTTCACCTGAGATAGTGTATTACTTATCCATTTTTAGGTCTTCGTGTAGTATCTTCATTTGGTAAATCTCTTCTATTTTCCCTAATCGCTTCCAGTTAAATGATCAAATGGAAAGCATACGCATACCCAGCAGCAAAATACCTAGACAGTAAAAAAGAAACAGTGTTAGTCTTTGTTTGTTTTCGAAACTGAGTATTGAGAATATTTTTCTTACACCGTCTAGCATTTCTCTATTCTTTTTTTCCTATAGGAAAGCTAGGTTCAATCCACTGCTAGAACAAACAAATCTCACCCTTTTAGCTATAAAACTTTTCTTTTTAATAATACACACCTAAATTCTTTGCATTTGCTTTTTGAGTGCACTTTTGGGTTAGAAGGAGCGCACATACACTGTTTCTGTTGGCTATGAATTACAACGCTTCCGTGCATAGTGACATTATCGATCATGTCTGTAGAATGAGATATATCCTATTGACCATAAGTACGCCGGCTATCAACCTCGCCTGGTTAACTAGTTTACTAGTTACTAGCCGGTCCTAAGCCCGGGTAAAGAGGGAAGGGTGGGCATAGGGATAGCAACCCTACCCCGTAAAACAAATCTAACCGCTAAAAAACTTCAAAGCACAAACAAAATATAAAAAATGAAAACAAACTTATTCCCCGCTGGAATCGGAGAGGCGAAATGACGCCAGTTGGTGAAAGCCTTCGGGAAGCCAATTGGCCGATGTGTCTTCTCTCGATGAAAGCGAAAGTAAACGTGGGGACATGGAATGTCCGCACGATGTTTGAACCCAGTAAGGCAGCCCAGATTGCAAACGAGATGAGAAGGTATCACATCGAAGTGCTTGGAATTTGCGAAAGCAGATGGAATGGGAGTGGACTCTCCAAAATGTCAACTGGAGAATCAATAATCTACTCCGGTCACCCAGACGACAACCACGAGCACACTGAGGGAGTGGCTATCATGATGTCCTCAAGAGCATCGAAGGCTCTCATGCAGTGGGAACCAATCTCCTCCAGGATCATGACAGCAAGATTCAACTCAAAAGGAAGAAAGGTCACAATCATACAATGTTATGCACCTACAAATAATGCAGAGCAAGAGAAAAAGGAGGAATTCTACAGACAACTTCAATCAACACTGGACAAGACGTCAGTTGGCGATATCAAAATTCTGATGGGCGACATGAATGCCAAACTGGGAGGGGACAACACGGGAAGAGAACTAACCATGGGTCGAGAGGCGCTAGGTGAAATGAATGAGAATGGAGAATTGTTTGCAGAATTCTGGCATTCAACGATTTGGTGATTGGAGGCAGTGTGTTCAGGCACAAAGATATCCACAAAGCGACATGGATTTCACCAGATGGACATACTAAAAATCAAATCGACTTTATCTCAATATGAAGAAAATGGAGACGCAGTCTACTTAACACAAGGTCAAGAAGAGGAGCAGATGTAGGTTCAGACCACTATCTAGTGCAAGGAACCTTCCAAATCAAGTTAAAAGCCTTCAAGGAAGCTGGTGATAGACCTCAATTCAAGTACAACACTCGGAAACTGAAGGATGAAACTACAAAGGAGATCTTCAAGGCAGCCATCAAGACAAAATGGGAGACATCGAGCAACATCCCTGAAGAAACCTGTGTGGAAGAACACTGGAAGTCTTTAAAAGCTATGTGGAAAGAAACCTGCACAACAGTATTAGGAAGGAAAAAGGAAGAAGACAAGGAATGGATCTCGACGGATACCTGGAAGCTGATGGAGGAGGGAGATGAGGATGGTGAAGCAGAAGATAAACCAGTGCAAGGATGCACAACGAGAAGAGGAACTGAGCACAATGTATAAAACACTGGATAAAGAAGTGAAGAAGAGTGCACGGAAAGACAAAAGACACTTCTACGAAACACTGACAAGTGAAGCAGAACAGGCTGCAGGTAAGAGAGACCTGACAACATTGTATCAAATAACCAGGTTGCTATCAGGGAAGAGACCAACACAGATGAAACCAATGAAAGATGAAGAAGGAAATTTAATTACGAAAGAAGAGAAACAGAGGAAACGATGGGTCGACCACTTCAAGAAGCTCTTGAATCGACCACCACCTGCACTTCGTCCAGAAATACCACCAGCAGCAGCTGAACTACAAGTGAACATAAATCCCCCAACGAAAATGGAAGTCCTGAACGCCATAAAGCTACTGAAATGCGGGAAAGCAGCAGGACCAGATGGAATACCGCCAGAAGCACTGAGAACAGATGCAGAAACAACAGCGGACATGCTCACACCACTATTGCAGAAGGTGTGGAAGGAAGAGAAGGTACCTGACGATTGGAAGAAGGGTTACCTTGTCAAACTGCCGAAGAAGGGAGACCTCAGTGTTTGCAAGAACTGGCGAGGAATCACTCTCCTGTCTACCCCAAGCAAAATATTAGGCCACATCATCCTGGAGAGGCTAAAGGATGCGCTGGATTCAAAACTACGACCGGAACAGGCAGGCTTCAGGAAGTACAAATCATGTGCAGACCAAATTGCAACGCTTCGCATCATCATAGAACAGAGCATAGAATGGCAATCAGCTCTCTACCTCAACTTCATCGACTTTGATAAGTCCTTCGACAGCGCCAAACGAGAAGTAATTTGGAAACTGCTTCAATACTACGGAGTACTGCAAACCTTTATCAGCCTCATTCAACAATTATATGAAGATGCCACATGCCAAGTAATTCACAATGGGAAGCTCAGTGATGCTTTTGAAGTGAAGACAGGAGTGAAACAAGGTTGCCTACTATCCCCCATGATATTCCTGATTGTGGTGGACTGGATCATGCAGCAAACAGTAGGCAGCGAGAAGAGGGGGATACGCTGGATGGTGGATTTCGCCGATGACTTGTGCCTAATGTCACATAAACTTGAAGATCTGCAGGCAAAAACTAACAAGTTGATAGAAGAGGCAGCGAAGACGGGACTTCAAGTGAATATAGAGAAGACAGAGGTGATGAAGATACCGCACCACCACCATCAACAACAACAACAAACTCCAGTCACCATCAACGGGAGAAACTTAAAGGAAGTAACCTCCTTCACTTATCTAGGAAGCACTGTTTCAACTACAGGCGGGACGGACGAGGACGTCAAAGTCAGAATCGGAAAAGCAAGACAGGCGTTCATTAGCCTGAAACCAGTGTGGAGATCTTCTGCACTCAGCATGCGGAACAAGATACGGATTTTCAACACCAACGTCAAGTCAGTGCTCCTGTATGGTTCAGAGACTTGGCGCGTCACGAAAGGCATTTCCAATAAACTATAGACATTCATCAACAACTGCTTACGCTCGTTACTGAAGATCAGATGGCCAGAAAGAATAAGCAACAAGGAACTCTGGGAACGAACCAACCAAGAACCTATCACGCAACAAATATGCAGGAAGAAGTGGAGATGGATTGGCCATGCACTGAGAAGGCCGACTGAGGACATCACGCGTCAGGCCCTCGAGTGGAATCCCTATGGGAAGCGACGAGTTGGACGTCCGAGGGTGACATGGAGGAGGTCGTGCGAGGAGGAAATGAGAGCTTCTGGGCTGTCGTGGGACCAGGTTCAAAAGATGTCAGAGAACAGAGGTCACTGGAGACGTGCTACTGAAGCCCTATGTTCCACTAGGAACCCAAGGGACTAATAATAAATAATAATAATACGCCGGCTATCAACATATTAGTCGCTGGTTGAAATCCGGTAGCGGCCTAGATTTCCATCTCATCTTCAATCGTCACCCAGTATAAATATTGACATAGTGTTAGTAATTCCACATTCTTTGGGAAAGACGTCTACGACTTCCCGTGTTCAACCATATTCCCTTAAATGCTTCATAGGTTTTAAAGATATGTAGACTAGAAACACAAAAAGCTTGTCCATACAAGTCTCTCTAGAAGTGTTTCACAAACATATCAGATCAAAAATAGTAACTTCCCATCGTCCTAGCATAATTCAAGGACCTCAAAGGAAAAAGGCGTTCCAGTTCATGTGGAAATATGTATTTCGGTAAAAAGTATGCAACAAATCTGTGGTATACGTTGAACATACTTCCATCACACATTTCGTTCGCATTCCCCTTGTGTGGTCATATTGTAGCACTTACCTCCTGAAACCGAAAACGGAGAGGGAAACTTTTAAGTCAATGGTATTTGCTTACAAGCGGTCAGTGGCAAGTGACTACTGTATGGACTCGAGGTTCTGTTCTTCTCCAGGTAGGTTCAACTTACCATCACCTCTTGATTTCAAAAGCATATGCCATCTTATGTCTTGTGTATGCGTTATTACAAACAAAATGTACAACAAAACCCTACACAATCAGAATTCGAGTTCCTAAGGGTAACTGCAGCCTAAAAAACTCAGTTTATCTGTAAAAATTCTGACGTCTGCATAGAGGTAGCACAGTAAGCACGTCATATAATATTTGAAAGAATTATTCCAGAAGTCACCAGAAACTACATTAATATAAGCTTGCATGCCATACCGGACTGCCTAAAAAACACACACATAGAGAAACGGAAGGTAGCTCCTGCATAAACATAAGACAATACCATCTGGTTCATTTAATGCGTTCTGTTATCCCATATGATTGCAGTTACTACCGCTAGTGTTTTAACAATTCCAGGCATAACATGTACGTTAGAAAAAACGGTCTTGGTACGTGCCTACCTACTAAGGTTTCAAAAAGTAGTCAACGAAATACAAGAAGCTTCCCCTTAACTAGCCTTTCCGTGTAGAATCAACGTACGACACAATCAAAGTCCTCGTCCTTCTGAACCATACGTGACTATTTTCATGTGATTAAACTCTTAACGTTCATTTGCTTCTTTCACAATTTTCTGTCCTGGTGAGATTCTGACGATTCTGTGTTGTCTAGAACTCCTTGGATTATCGTATACCTACTCCGAAAGTAGCCTTCTTGACTCTCATCTGTAAGTTATTTGAGCACCATGCACTCGGAATGTGGAATATTCGAAGGGATGCTTACCGCATCTTTATCAATAGGTAAATGAAATGCTAACAATTCGTCTTCAACATCCGTTGTGCATGTCTTACAAAGTTGAGGTGTCTATAAACATAAACATCCAGATAATTTTTTCTAACTGCAAATACACAATAATTCCACCACTGAGCAAATAGCTATTTTTATGATTATACAATCCCAACCACCATATAAAAAAAGATACAGGCAGTGCATGGTTGTAGATTGCCTACCATGTGTCAAGACAATTAACAATGAAAATGTCTTTGGCAAGAAGAAAATATGGAACATGACAGCAACTAAACACACGCCCATCGTAAATTTCATTACTAGCCATTGTCCAAAGTTACTTTGAAATTCCTGTTAAAAATTTTTACATTATTATTACTCTTGTTACCTTGGCCGTTTCATATTTTAGCAATTTTATGATGACATGTCCTCTCTATTTCCGCCTTTTAAGTAAATTCATGCTATTTTTTGTACTCATCACTCACTCGAAACAATGCATCCTCAACTTAACTATCCGCATTGTAGGTATTGGTTGCTGGTTCAAATCCTGTCGTGCACCGAATTTTCATTTCACCTTCACTCATCACTTAGTATCAATACAAGTTTTTCAAACCACGACTGTCTTAAATAATCAAAACGACAACGGTTAAAATGTGATTAAAAACTTTTGTTTAGTACAGCATCAACTCACAAAAAAAGTTTACGTCTGAATCAATTGCTAAGCTACATGTTGTTCAGTTTTTTTCTCTTTAACAAGAAACACCATTTAAATTTAATCATGTTAGTATCAACAGAATGCATGCTGGCATCTTACTTTATGAAAGTGGCCATGATTTTAAGCAGCTGGAAATATTAATCACGAAATCACTGTGTTAAAAGTCTTACTTCCCACAGAAATGGAATAAACTTAAAGGCAGCGGTTACAAAAGTGTTTTCAGATCTACTAATCTCAAGTGATCCATATCATTTTATCCCACTTACATTACAATATTTGCTTTGGAAGATCATAATGAGCATTTCACCCTAACTTTATTTCAATTAAGTAATTTAATATAGTATGAAAAAGATATAATTGCTGCATTAAATAGTTTCCTTAGCCGAAAACTGAACCATCTTTTCAATAAACCAACGAATTCAGTGACTCATTTTCTAAACAAAATCAAAGTTATCAAGATATTTGAAGAAAAAACAATGACCTTCTTTGATGTCACAGTCGTCTTCACCTCAAAAGATCACAGGCTTACACGAGAAACTGTTCTAAACATGCTTTGAAATGGCAAAGGTCTACAAGCACAGATCAGAATTGAAATATCGAAAATAATGAATCTAGTATGACCTTTCTTACCCACAGGCTTTCATTTCAACTGGGTGATATATGAATAAATGTTGGAAACTTTAATAGTATGAGAAATCCTAAGGATCAGTAAGGAAGCAGTAGTGCAATGACTGGAGTTAATAATCCTAGCAACCATCACATCAAGATTATGGGTGTCATACATAGAAACAACATTTTTCATCCTTGATAAAAAATGATACTAAATCTACTCAGAAACTAATCAATAATGTCATCAAAGGAATCATACTCAAGAAAGAAGTAGAAAATAACGTACAGTTAACATTCTTAGATGATGACAGGCACCTTGAAGCTCAAAAAATCGAGAGGAACAACTCACATAAACCGGATCCTAAATTCCAACAGCAACATTCTTTTATCGTACAAGAAAAGTCCTGTAACAATCCTATTTAGAGTAGCACACAAACATAGTAGAACAAGCAAATCAAAGCAATCTGAGGAAAAACAATTGAGTGAAATCTTCCAGCTGAATGGTCATCTTAAGAGTTTGATGAAGAAACCAACCAGTCAGCATAAAGTACATTCGAGCGAACCAGTCAGATCGAAGTCACTTTCATAAGTTCATTCAAACAAATATCCAACTAATCACGGAGAATCTATCGCAACCTACTGCAGTCAGATAAAAGAGAACAACCAACCACATAGCTCCATATCTCTCATAGAAAAATGAAGGTAGGAAGTCAGCCAATCAGGTTCACTTTATCCCTACATGCTCACCAACGGACTAAACAAGTTACGCTAATTCAAAGTAACAGGTGACAAATATCCAAGTGCAACCAATTACATTAAAGCTTTGATGATGATGCTCAGCTTGACACTCAAACATTTGCCAACCAAAACAAGAGCTCAGAGAACAACCTACTTTGAACGTTTTTATCTTGTTTTAAAAATAATTGCAACGAGTTCCAGATATATTCATTACGTGAAATGTAATTTCTCATGAAATAAGTTTTACTATTTATTTCAACAGTGAATGAAATAGTGTGTTACACATCTATGTATAGCTAAGTTGATTCACTGCGAATGACTTTGTTCTCCCATTTTTCCTTTCAGACGCTAAATTCACCACAGCATCTTGTCTAAAAAAGTGGATGTCTGCCAAGAAACCATTGACTCTTTAAGAAACTACCTAAAGGTAGATATGGCTTAAATGTCACTGTGGGAAATGATCATTAAATCAAAAAATACATATCTGTCTACAGCCTACACAGAGTCATCTTATCAAAAAACGTGCTTTATAACTCCGCCGATAAGAATGTCTGATTATTGAACACGCTTTTACCAACAAATTCTTCACTACACATCTTTATACAAAAGATGTCATTCTGTATTTTGTCTATCTTATTAGATTAATAAAATATTACCATTTCACACAGTTTAATGCTTTAACATATCATCATTTTGTTATTATTAGGCACCGGGGACTACTGAATATCGAATTCTGCACATCAGAGAAAACCAGCCCAAGAAGTCCATTGATATTTGAAGAATAATACTTATCACAATATACTGATCTTGGTAACTAGCAGAGGAATCCAGGACGCGCGTTTTATCCCGTTTAAGACTTTTCAGCTGGATGTACCTGCAGCCCAGTGCGGGGTGATGTTGTTTCTACTGAGGCTCGAGTCCAGTACCCTTAGCTTCAGACGCAAAGTATGTTATCAGTTGAGCCACTGGAGCACGGTAGCCACCTCTTGTGCAATGGGTGTCAGTTGTTGTAATGATACTTGTAATTTCCCGCTGCTATACAATAGTTGAGACCTTTAAATTTATTTCGCATCTACCATTTATCCTCAAATTTCTTTCCTATAATAACAAGAAGGGTATTCAAACTTGAATAGTATGGTAGAATGCAATTCATACTGATAAGGAACTAACTATCATTAAAAAACACTACCGATCAGTTATTATCCTCCGGAGTTTATCAAGAAATTTGTAATAACCCATAAGAAATGAAATAGTGATATTAAAATGAATAGTAATAACAACTTAAGTTGAAAATAGTTCGAGACTTGTGTCATATTATCAAAGAAAGAAGGAACATCAGAAATTTTGCCTTCAGTTCTTAAAAAGGATGCAACAAGGCTGTTTTCAAACCTACAAACTCACTCATCAACATACTTTTTTTGATTTAGGATTCTATAGACCCATTTAGATAATTCGATTTGATCTACTAAATCCCATCCAGTGATTGTGAAGTGTAATACATAGGTCAAAATAGCCGACAGCGGTCAGTCAGATTACTGGAGTATAAAAATTTAGCCAAATGTAGAATGACATTTCCCCCTTGAAATCAATAATCTAGTAAAAATTCAGTTACTTTAAAGCACCCATTAACATACAAGTATGCAAATCCTTAGGATAAAGGAACTGTACGAATGTTCAGTATAGTCAGGTAGGTAGGTAGGTAAAGAAAGAGATCGTCCGCCGAATCTTTGTCCATAGAGTCTAAACGCAAAATATGTAGTAGGAATGACGCAACACCTATACCGGAGATTTGGAAGGTTTTAGTTCCACTCAAATCAAAGACTAAGAAGTGATCCGATGTCGAAAGTTGTGTGATATCATGGTGAGCAATAATTTATTCTCTAATACTCAACAAGTAAATAATGCTATATCACTGTGCCGTGTGTCAAATAAACAAACCTAATCTGATAGAGAAGGGTGAAGTTAGTTAAGATAGTGCTTGAAATGCCATCAGACCTGGAGATGAAACTCTGACGATAAAATATCAAAGCCGAGAGAACACCAAACCATCATCATCCTCATTCTGAGCTACAAATGTTTTTCATCATTCCTCAAGAGGCTGTATGAGATCCTTCTTACTTAAACATCCCTTGGGCCTAGTGTCCAAGTGATTGGGTTAATAGAATCACATACCAATCCACTTCCTTTTTCTAATGCCTCAAGAATTTGTAACTTTCTACACTATGAACAGTCGGGGGCTTCTAACCACCATCTAACCTATATAAACACTTAGGTTTCTTCCAATTACCATGAACCCTTCATTTAGTTTCCTTTTAATCACTTTTCACATTCCTGTATCATTAATTCTACGTCGAATTAAACTTCTTCCACGTCTGCAGCCCTTGAAAATGATTTGAGTTTATGAAATAGCATATTTGATATCCTATAATCACGCTAGAAACCACATATCTAACTTTCAAAGTTCACATTGATCGTCAGCTGGCTTACCTAAACTCTGATAATTAAGGTCATGGGTGCATATTGTGTCTGTGAGATACTCACATTGGAGTAGGGTGCGATTTTTATTCTAATGCCACTCAGCTGATGCGGTAAATCTATAAATTAAACCTTCCAGATTCTGTAGGTTTCTTGGTTAGTCCTTACGGTGTCATGCGCTTCGGTAAAGCACCAAATTCTAAAACAGAAAACCACCTCCTGCAATCACCTGCTACAGCTGTGTCTAAACAACTATCTGTTTCAAGTCAGCGCGAACTTTAAACGTAAACACAGGCCTATTATTCCATAGCGTCTATCACATCAACTCAATGATGGATAAAGCTAGATTCTATCCCTATCAGTTATCTCTAACGACAGTCAGTGAACAACCATCAAACTCTGTCCAGCATGTGTCTGAATAATAGTAATGCGCCATATCAGATATGCATATGGTTGCAGCGAAATGGATGGATGAAAACTGAAACTGTAAAACTGTTCTCAATGAAGCTTAATGGTGAATATTCTAAGGTTGTTTTCGAAGAGGTATAGACTAGATAATTAACGCAGCAGGAAAATGTTATTCATATTCAGGAAGCCTCGTTGCATTTCCAGTGGGCCATAGAAACAGAGGTGAAGAATGTAGTTAAGTCTCAGAAATATAGTGACGATAGTGTAGAGCAGGTAAACCAGAAGAGATATTTATTTGTTGATGAGATGGTCTCAGAAAGATGAGGTTGAGATTAACTCCGCGACAGGAACTCGTGAAACTCTGAGAGGGACGCTTTAAGGAACAGCTCAGCTGGCCTCTAGGCATTGTTTTGTTGCCCATCATCCAGTCTAACTCATGCAAAAATAAGGAAATTCGTAAGCAACCTGAAAGGAAGAAGGGTAACAGATTTAAGCAGTCCTGGAGTAGAGGACTAATAATTAGACTAACCAAAGCATTACCTGGTGTCAGGAAATCAGGTACGATTCCCTATGACTGGTCTCAGTTTCTGGCCGCCACAGTCATCAAGAAAGAAGTACCTTATTCCGTAAGTCCCAGGCAAATCAGTTTGGCAGACATAGTGTGGAAAATCCTAAGTTCTATGATCACCAGAAATCCTAATGATAACTCAGAGCAACAGAACCTGAGAAAATGACACAGGTGTACGAGCTGATCGTTGGTATTTGTATCATATCTTCTTCTTCCAGCAAATCTTGAAACACACTTGAATCGGTGTACTTTCTGATTCAAAAGTGCCATTTGTCTCTGTCAGTCAAGTGTTCTTGTGACAGCGCTTGTCACTGAAACCCATGACTGGTATTCACATGAACCTGCTAGTGAATCTACATTCAAACACCCTTAAAGGTGCTGGGATCTGTTTTGTGGTATCCCTTTAGTTGTATACATCAAGTACTATGCACTGAGGATGTCAACTACCTCCGTTCTTATTTGATTTTGCCTGGTAAGTACTTATAGCGGCATCCATTTCTTTTTCTGACTTTACAGGGATTAAGGTTGTGCAGTAGTTTATAGTTAACCTTGTGTATGTAGACAGTGCAGTCATGTTAGGTAAAGACATTAAAGATTAAAGTCCCCTAGGCACTTAGAATAACACTTAATGAATACTTGGATTAACATTCTTACCTTTTGACTGCAAACTATCTCTTCAAAGCTGGTCTGTGTTAATACCTTGCATGACGTTGTGAAGTGGTTGAACGGAAAGTTATACCAGTCTCGATGGGTAAATCAACATCAGGATTACAGAACATGTGCGAAAGGTTCCACTGCTTTCCGCCATCCTAGGCAACCCGTCGTATTGACGAGATACCCGATTACCTAATAAGGAGTGAGAGTACCAAGAAGCCGCTTGCTTAGTCCTTCTCCAACTCTTTAAACGTGGTCATAGAAAGTTGAGGACAGTAGAAGACACCATTGCTTTCACAGTAAAAGCCGTATTATGATTTCACAGTGCGAGTACTGTAGAGGTCACGACTAGAGTTTTCCGTGACAGAATTTAGTTTATGAAGCTATGAGTCTTTACTGATTCAGATGCATTGGATGTGTTAAGCATGCCAAGTCGCCGTTCACCTGCACACGTGATGTTACCTGAAGTATGATGCAGTTGCAAAAATACATCGATTGGTCAATAAAGCGCAACCAAGTTCATATTGTCTAATCCGAAGTGCTGATCGAACTCTATCGATCATTTTATAATGTGACCACTAAAATAGGAAGCCTCCGTCTAACTAACAACTATCTCAGTGCATCCCAATGATGAGTCTCCTAACTTGGTGACCACATTGTGAAATGGTCGATAGAATTCGATGAGCACTCAGGATTAGATAATATGAAACTGATTACTCTCCAGTGATCAATCCATGTACTTAATCAAGTCGTGCAGAAGGCCAGTCGTAGATGAAATAACTCAGGAATAGGGTCTCTGACCACTAAACTGGGTGACGTGGGTTTGAATCTGTTCCATCAGAGTTGTAGGTACGCTTCGTCTACAAGTGTGAAACCTAGATCGGATAGGCCTTCCTGCTGACCGCCCCCATTTAGCTAACAGGTTGTGAAAATGTTCATGATGGTCAGACTGAAACATATCATCAGTTTGTTAATTGATTAACTGTTGGTTCAAACTGCATAAGATCGTGTAGACTATCTGGTTTGGATCTGAGTGAAAAGTCAGGTAGATGACTGACTTAGAATTGATGCCAATGACTCACAAGCATCCATAAACTATCTAGATCTTAACCACTATATAACATTTTGTTATCTGTTTTGCCATCTTTTCTCTTTTTATGAGTTTCTAAGAGTCTGAGTGCACCATTCCAATTTTTCTGCCTCTTATCCTGCTGCCATTTTTCTTGATGTGTTGATATAAAGCTCAGCATCTTGAACTTTTGTCTAATAATTCAACTTTGCACGGCCTTACCGACTGACTATGTATTCCTATCTACTCATTAATATAGAAAAGAAATCTAACTAATTACTGTCCCCACCTACCTATTTCTAAATAGTGGTTGTACACATGTCGAAAATCATAATCATTGCAGTTACTTAGGTTCCTGTTCAACATATTCATTTTGTATCAGGAGGTTTTTGGAGGTTTATTAATTAAACTTACGTCATTTCGAGGAATCTCCACAAATCTCCAGAGAGAATTAAATTAGTGCTTATTGGTGACCAGCTACGAAGAGTGATTCCCGAAGTTCCAATGAGAAATCATGACCAGTGGAGGCATCCAAATAGAACATAAGGACGTTTGCTCAATGATGGCATCGAATGTAGGTCGCGCTATATCTTAAACTGATAGAAGTAGGAAATGTGGACCACTGGATTCCGACCCAGTGCCTCAATAGTAATGTGTTGGCTACGGAACCTGGAGCTCCTGAGCTCGGTCCTTGGCGGGGTCGTGGGTGCGCAGTGCTTGAGGAAGCCACACTGGGACAAAACACCTGGGTATCTAGTGCTCCCAGCTTTCCAATGTTCCTCTAATTGATGTCAGTTAATGACAAATTCCAACAAAAAATATTCATTTTGTGTTTAAATAATATTAGTTACACTCTGTAATTATTTAAATCAGTTTATGGCATCACTATTTTGTAACAGTTTTACTCTGTGTTCGATATTCAATGCACTGATTGAACATTGACCATATTTTTTTAGAGGTAAGTATGATTCATAAGATACTTTGATCAAATCAGATAAATTGTTACTTTTAAAATTGACTTTTAGCAGAGAAAATGATAAAAGTCAAACCCAACACTTGATTTATCCTATATTAATCAACTCAATAAAAGCAAAGTTAAAACAATATGACGATTTCTTAAATACATTTTAATCGAAATTAAAATCAACACAACTGAAAGTTCATGTAACACAAACAAGATATTATTTTCTATGCATTTTAAAAAAAAACAACAGAAAGTGATGTGTTTATTTCACCTTTTTATTTATTCATTTTCTAAATTTTAATTTTGTAGTCTTATAAGTCGAATTAACCCACAATGCAAAATACTGTTTACAAGTGTTATTTCTTTCTCTTACTTGTATAATTACGGTTTTCATACTTTTATATAACGAACCTTTTATAGTGAATATGGATTCCATTTCTGTTACCTTGTTTATTTGTTTTCGTCTGATGATTCATAGTGAAAGTTATATTTTCTGCAATTCTATAGATATCAGTTATCGATTTATATCTGAATGATCTATTTCTCATTTATAGCAGTCTCTTCATTGCCTGTTCTCGAATCAAAATCCATCTAAGTAACTTACGATGATTTGCTTTCGATGGTATCGTTTTCTGCAGCTGTATAGTGGCATTCAAATATAGTTAGTGTAAATAAACATCATAATACTTGTTAATCAATGGTCGTTAGTAGTTTATGGTCATGTAAATTGCTTAAGAAATATGAAGGTAGTTAGCGAAGTAAGCAAATAACAGTTGATATCGGGAAGTAAACAGTTCGTAACAAAGTGAATAAACAGTTGTCAGCAAGTGAGGCAATGAACAATCTGCCAACACCTCACAGCAAGACTCAGTATATATCAATCTAGATCGGTCAACAGCTCCACTTAGCACATTTGGTTGACAATACATAGTTTCAGAAAATTCTTTTCCGCCAATCTACAAAGTACAACGTATTCTTCCGAAGGGTATCAGGAAATGTCCAATTTACTGACAATGCTTCATTCGAAATCAGAGTTGTTTATTGAGAAAAAACCCTGCCATTGGTTGGATGTTCTTATCCATCATTTTTTTAGTCTTTACAACTTTGCTATTCTTAAGCCTAATCAATCTTTTAGTTTTCATTTTGTTATCATGCAAAAGATTTTCGCTTAGCCTACTTACAAATTTCTCATTCTATTGTTCACTCTAAATTGTCTGCTCACTTTGTTACGAATTCTTTTCTTTTTGACATCAAGTCACATTTATTCACTTCCCCAATTCCCTAAATAATTTCCACTCTAATATTACTTTCATGACCATAAACTTCCAATGACTAAAGATAAACAAATATTAGTATTTTTATACCCACTAACTATATTTCAGCAAGACTATATCATGGAAAACAAGTATGTTAACTGAAGTCTTTGGTTCAGTATGACTGGCTGAGAATATGTCAGTCTCTGGCGACAATTGAAAAATAACTCCATTGTAACAGATAATTAAAATAAGAGGGAAAATTACCAGTTTTCATTTAGATTGGTAAAGTACAACATGATAGTGCTTTGAAACTAATGCCGTTTAACGTCAGAATATAATGATAAAATGCATTTTCTTTAAAAAAGCAGCTGTCCTCACACTTCTTCAAAGGTACATGAGTACAGAAAGACCTTCAGAAATCAGAATATTGATCAACTGACTGGGAACGAAGTAAATAACCTCCAATCGAAACTACCTTTTGTCATAATTCATAAGCATCAAATAGGATTATATAAAGTTTTTTATTATTTGAACAAAAATAATGTTCACAACTACTAACACATTCATAGGTGTTTTATCTCTTCATTAGTGTAGCTCTCAAGGTAGGGTCTAGCGTTAACTCGTGCATATCTCAACCTCAATACGTCTCCTATCAACCCAAAAAGCACCATAAACAGAAAGAAGGGGGCACCTTAAAACCCAAATAAAAATAATCGCTACTTAGATACACCAAAAATTAAGCATAAGGAAACTTAGGCTTGGAAAACAGTAAATCTACCAATTTATATATTCCTTCTTCCAGTTGTCGTTAGTGTTTGGTGACAGTACAAGTAATTTGCTTTATAATGAATCCGTCTCGACGGGGTTAAAATAAGTAGAATATTAGTGATATAAATAGGGTGTAGAATCTAAACTGTATCTAATTATTTGTCTCATAGAGATTTTTAGAAGTTTTAACTGAAAAATCATTGAAAAATTCAATCATCAACCCAATAAAACAGCTTCGCCTTATACATCCTTTTAAGGGTTACGTTCACTCTTGCTGTGGCATTTTACTTCGGACCTACACATCTACAGTTAAGTAAATATCACGTTGTTAGACTCACTTTTGATATTCAGGCTTCATGTATGCTAAATGGTGTATAGTATGATATTAAAACACATTTATTAACCGGTGCTTTCAATATTTATTTTATATGCGGTGGTATAGGTTTGTATGTGGTAGGGAATTTAAGAGTAATTAAGTAAAACACCAAGGTAGAATAATCAGTTTTTGTAACAAGCTATGGCTCAGTAATATCGTAGTTCTTGGAATGACTGTAAGGGTTAGAGTGACAACAGCTTGAATTTTATTAGCTGATTGCTAAGTAAATATGTTAGCATAAATACCTCCACGATGCAGTTTATCACCACGATGAACTAATTTCCTCAGAAAATGATCATTCTAAAAATATATATATGCTAGTGTTAGGCTCGGTCTGAAGGTTCAAACCCACTAAATTACACAGTCGCAAGTGCAACGTTTGTATATGAAAAAAATTAAGTAAGGGAACAGTTCACTCAGAAAGTAAATGTCAATGATTTATCAGCTGAGGTATGCAAAATTTCAGTTTACTCAACTCATCTGGTATTATCTGCTTATGTTAAGCTTAGGAAGCACTTAATCAAATAAAACCGAACTAGTGAACAGAGTTGGTTTTGACCTTAAGACTTTTGCATACAGTAATTTCTAGTTCAAAATAGGGTTAGGATGGATTTTTAATACTTTAAAGACAAAGATTCAAATAAGTAAAAACAGCGAAATTTCAATGAATCTAGTTTACATTCTGGTTATAATAAACTGACTTTTTAGTTCCTATATACTTTAGAACGATATTTCATTGATCAACATAATATTTTAGAACATCAAGCTGTTTCACGCCAACTTTTGATTTTTCTATTGAAATGCGCATTTCTTATTTAATTCAGAAATCCCGTTGACAGTGATTCCACACCGAAGCCATGAGACTTATGAAAGGAACTATCTACTGTATTTTCTTATTACATTCATATCTTAAGATTATCGTAGCAATCAGTTAAAATATCTTATCTTGGAAATAGGTGATTTTTTCTATGACCTGTGAAAATAAAGCCATAGGACTGTGAAGATGGAAAGATGAAAACATTTGAATGATGAACTTACATGTGATATAAAAATAATGTACATAAGAAAACACTTGTAATATTTTTGAATGCTTATTTTTAGAATATGGCTGGCAACCTACTTTGAAATGAAACGATGGCCCAGAAATCCGCAGTTGAATGATAAAAAACAGGTTGGTTTGAATGTATTTATCCTCTTCACTTATGCAGTAATTAATATATTTCTGGAGGTTTATATAGATATAGCTCTGTTCTGTGTGCGTAACTCACCATCAGAATCAGAGTACCAACAGAAGACGTGATGTTGGAGGTTCACTTACCCCTTCCTTCAACAGTTTCTAATTTTTGGAATCGAATATTCTCAATAAGATAACAGATATCCTTAATCATGACAAACATTTATGGATAGTAGAGAGAAAACAGATCTTGGAATCTATAAGCCTACTCCAAAAACAGGGTGAACATAAGCAGTCAGAACTTTTATGGTGTTGAAGTCAGAGCTTACAGACAGACTTCTTGCGTACGTTAATCAGATTGTAGACACTATCCAGTTTACTTGTGAGTTAGAGAGCACTGGACAAGAATTAGTAATTACAGAATGAAAAACCGATAAGTGAGAGCTTAATCGCTATTGTCTATAGAAAACCTACCTACTAGCATGAGATTTTCATTGATTTGGTTAACTGAAATTTTAAATTATCTAACCAGTGAGATAGAAATCTACAACAGATAACGAAACATATCAGAAACCTTACCTTTTAATAATTATGCTAATAAATTTATCTGTTGACTAGTTTGCACGCTTTTCTCAGTAGCCATGTAGAGTAGTTTCCAGGAATGCTTCTGGATAGCCTAGGCTTCTCCAAACATTATCCAGAGCTGCCTTATTTGAAATAGGTAACAAAACGGGACGAAAACACATTGCATTAAATTTTGGAAGGAAGTTATGAATGAATGTAACTAATGCACTAAATACATCTAATCTACTTACTTTTAGGTGAGTTGATCAAATCACTTTGTCACCTGAAACGTAAACTAGCCGTTTTCGCTCAAGGAGAAGTTTATGAAACCTAAGTTATATGAAACAATTTTATTTTTACAAAAACCACAAGTTATTTTGAGGCTAATGCGGAGTTATGCTCGAAACGTCATCAAGTAAATAATAGTACTTTTCAGTATGTTATAAATCATGTGAACAAATCTAATAATGGAGATAATAAATAGCATCCATCATGGACTGGCATAAATTGGAGAGCCGCTGAAAACTCGGAAGCACTGGACAGCTGTATGATAGTCGCACTATATTGCAAACTGGGCGAAGTAGGAAGCTTTAGACCATTGAATTAAGACCTAGTGCCGTGAAACCCAAAGGTTCCGAGTTTGACCTCTGTCCAGATCGTAGGTACGTACCGCTGAGGAGTCACATACTAGGATGAAACAGCTGTCCATTGCTCCCGGCTTCTCAGTGGTTTTACAGCTAATCTCAGTGTGCGATGAATGCTACCTTGAATACATAACTGTTTTAATGAGTTATAGAAAACACTTCTTTAAAAGTCTAGTTTTTCATCATGCATTACGTTTTTCACTAAGTTTATGCTTTCCAAAGTGATTTCAATCATCAGATTTCGATGATATATAGAGATGTCAAATAAAATCTTCAAAATGATACTCGATTAAGCCACTGTTCACTTCTAATGAATTTACTATTAAAAACTGCACTTTACCCCAAAAGTTACTTTCAAGTATAAAACATGAAAATTAAGCAAACGGACAGGAATTTTCAGAATGACTATCTAAGAAAGTTATGGTTTGGTAGACTTATATTAAAACTGGATGATGACTCAAGGTGGAATGAAAATTTGAGCCATGGCGGAATTCCAACTAGCAACCACCGAATTTCTGCCCTAGTCTTCCATCAATTAATCTACCAGACCCGATTACTGACTAGATTTTTATTTCACCAAGAGTTTTTAACGGAATTCGGTCAAAACCCTTTGAAACGCTGTTGCTCCCACTGAGACTAGAACCCATAATCAATAGCTTCAACTACAGAGATTTACAAGCCATAGCATCAAAAGCGTACTACATTCATCATGAAAAGAGTGGCTGTTATAACTACATGACCTGGTGAATAAAGCTCTGGCACTTGAAGCGATGGGTTCTGAGTCCGAGACTCCGTGAGAATGGTATCACTCACTGAATGACAACCACATCCAGCTTACAAGTCCAAAATAAGACGAAACGCATGTCCTGGGTTCCAATGACAGCCACCATCTATCACCGATTCACAGACTGAAAACCTCAGCAATATCAAGGCATCCACACTGGAGCCAATTCTCAAACAGCCAATGATGAATGCAGTCCAATCAATGACAGACATTTACAAGCTAAAATATCAAAACTGTTTTCATTTCCCTTGTAAATTTAAATGCATATATTCAAGTTGATTGTTACCTTCAATCTTGTTCCTATACAATATTAAAATGTGAAAAGCTATCATTTACTGTGGTAGTGTGGTTTGTATAATATGACATAAGAAGGCACACTGTCCTACATCCTTATATCTGTAAATTAAAAATATATGCACCAGTGCAAACTGCATGAATGAATAACATAATTTATTGGCATACATTTGCGAATCAGTTACTTATTTTTAGTTAGATAAGCTGATAAGGTGTTTTCCTCATTTGGCAAGCTACTAAAAATGAATAGGTGATAGCACACACGAATTGCTTCTGTGCTTGTACTACGGTTTCCGTAACATGTTTCTTCAACTTAATTGTATCTAACATCTTATTGTCGGTATGGACACAGACATATTGTGGATAAGAAAAAGACATGAAAAAGGTATTCTTCAGAATGAAAGCATTACAATTTATCAGTTTGAATATTTCAGTGAAGGTAATTAGTAGTTTAACTAACGGTGATAAACTGCCAATATTTCTCATTGTATCAACAACTGAAAATTTTGCATATTGTTACTTCAGCGCACCATCAATTAGTCAGCTGTTTACCACAAAACAAGAAACCGGAAAATAAAACGAAATTCCCCATAATGATTAAATGAAAACTAACGTTTTCCACAAGGGGTATCCTTAATGTAATGGCAACTAATCATTAGCATTCCTGCTTTAGGTTCATAGTCGAACATAGGGCTTCAAAATACGCTGCATTTCATTCTCTTCTCCGCAGTATTTTCACCTGGCTCCACGTCCATCCACAAGCTTTCATTTCTTCCTCGTACAATCTCCTCAATGTCACCCTCGCCTTCGACACCCAACTCGTCGTTTCCCATTTGGATTCCACTCGAGGGCCTGGTGCGTGATGCCTCCAATCGGTCTTCTCAGTGTATGTTCAATCCAATCCATCTCCACTTTCTTCTCCATATTTTCTGCGCGATGGGTTCTTAGCTGGTTGGTTCGTTGCCAGCCAAGGTTTCTTATTGCTTATTCTTATTATTCTGGCCATATGATCTTCGGTATCAAGCGTAGGTGGCAGCTGTTGATGAATGTCTGTAGTTTGTTGGAAGTGCTTTTTGTGACGCGCCAAGTTTCTGAACCATATAGCAGCACTGACTTGGCGTTGGTGTTGAAAATCCGGATCTTGTTCACACTTTGTGCTGAGTGCAGTAGATCTCCACACTGATTTCAGATTAACGAAAACCTGTCTTACTTTTCCGATCCTGGCTGGCTTTGACATCCATATCTTTCCACCTGTAGTTGAAATGATGCTGCCTAGGTAGGTGGGCGAAAGAGACTACTTTCTTTAGATTTCTCCCGTTAATGGTGATTGGTGCTTATTGTTGATGCTGTAGTTGGTTGAGTATCTTCATCACCTCCATCTTCTCTACATTCACTTGAAGTCCCGTTTTCGCTGCCTCTTCTGTCAACTTGTTAGCTTTTGTCTGTACACCTTTGAGTTTGTGCTGCAAGACATCTGAAATAAAACATCGTCGGTGGAATCCAAAACTTCCAGGCTCTTTTCATCTATCAAATTGCGTGTACACATATTCTCACACCTACACACGGTTTCTGACAGAATCTAGTCTAGTCCACCACAATCAGGAAGATGCTAGGTTATAGTTGGCGGTAACCTAGATTCACTCCTATCTTCACTTCAAAGGCATCACTGAGCTTCTCAATGTGATTTACTTGGCATGTGGCGTATTCATATAGTTGTTGAATGAGGTTTATACAGGTTTGTGGCACTTAAACTGTAGTGTCGAAGCAGTTTCCAAATTACTTCTAGTTTGGCGCTGTCGAAGGACTTATCAAAGTCGATAAAGTTGAGGTAGAGAGTTGAATGCTATCCTATACTCTGTTCTATGATGATGCGTAGTGTAGCGTTACAATTTGATCCGCACATGATTTGTTCTCCCTGAAGTCAGCCTGCCTGTTCTGGTCGTAATCCAGTTGAATCCAGAGCATCCTTTAGTCTCTCCAGGATGATGCGGCATACTACTTTACTTGGGGTGGACAGCAGCATGATTCTGTGCCAGTTCTTGCGAAGACTCAGTTCACCCTTCTTCGGGAGCTTGACAAGGTAGCCCTTCTTCCAATCAATCAGTAGGTTTCTTTCATTCCTTCCTTCCTTCCAAACCTTCTGCAATAGTGGTGTGAGCATGTCCTCTGTTGTCTTTATGTCTGTATTCAGTGCTTCTGGTGGAATTCTCTCGGGTCCTGCTGCTTTCCTGGATTTCGGCAACTTTATGGAGTTCAGAACTTCTACTTTTGTTGGAGGATTTATGTTCACTTGTAGTTCAGCTGCTGCTGGTGGTATTTCTGGACGAAGTGCATGTGGTGGTCAATTCAAGAGCTTTTTCAAGTGGCCAGCCCATCGTTTCCTTTGTTTCTCTTCTTTCGTAATTAAATTTCCGTCATCATCTTTTATTGGTTTCGTCTGAGTTGACCTCTTCCCTGATAGCAACCTGGTTATTTGATACAATGTTGTCAGGTCTCTGTCTCACCCACCAGCAGCTTGTTCTGCTTCACTTGCCAGTGTTTCGTAGAAGTGTCTTTTGTCTTTCCGTGCACTCTTCTTCACTTCTTTGTCCAGTGTTTCATACATTGTTCTCAGTTCCTCTTGTCGTTGAGCATCCTTGCACTGGTTTATCTTCTGCTTCACCATCCTCGTCTCCTTGCTCTATCAGCTTCCACGTGTTCATCGAGATCCATTCGTTCCTCGTCTTCTTCCCCCTTCCTTCCTAATACGGTTATGCAGGTTTATTTCCACATCTCTTTCAAAGACTTTCAGTGTTCTTCCATACAGGTTTCTTCAGGGATGTTCCTCGATATCTCCCATTTTGTCTTGATGGCTGACGTGACGATGTCCTTTGTAATTTCGTCATTCAGTTGTACTTGAGCTGTGGTCTATCACCAGCTTTCTTGAAGGCTTTTAAATTGATTTGGATGGTTCCTTGCACCAGATGGTGAGTGGTCTGAAAGTACACCCACTCCCCTTCTTGATCTTGTATCAAGTAGGCTGTATCTCCACTTTCTTCAGATTGAGATGTATTCAATCTGATTTTTAGTGAACTGTGTCCTGGTGTCTGATGAAATCAAATCCATGTCGTTTTGTGAATATCCTTCTGTTTGTACACACTGCCTCCAATCACCGAATCGTTGAATGCACAGAATCCTGCAAACAGTTCTCCATTCTCGTTCATCACCTCACTGAGTGCTTCTTGACCCATGATTAGTTCTCTTCCTGTGTTGTCTGCTCCCAGTTTGGTATTCATGTCACCTCACCCACTAGAATGCATTTCAACATCACCATCTGGTGTGGGGTCTTATCCAGTACTGATTGCAGTTGTCTGTGGAATTCCTCCTTCTTCTCTTCATCCGCATCATTTGTAGGTGTGTAGTGTAGCACTGAACGATTGTGACTTTCCTTCCTTTTGAGTTGGATCTTGCTGTCATAATCCTAAGCCTACAGGAGGAGATTTCTTCCTACTGCGTGGAAGCCTTTAATGCTGTTGGGGACATCATGATAGCCACTCGAAAACTCAATGTGCTGTGCTCGTGGTTGTCGTCTGGGTGACAATGTCGGAGTAGATTATCGACTCTCCAGTTGACAGTTTGGAGAGTTCATTTCAATTCCATCTGATTTCGCAGATTCCAAACAGGCTATGCTATACCTCCTCATCTCTTTTGCAATCTGGGCAGACTCGCCAGCCAGCTTCAAACATTGTCCGAACATTTCATGTCCCCATTCGTACTTTTGCTTTCATCGAGAGAAGAGAAGACAGATCGGCCAATTGGCTTCATGAAGGTTTTCACCAACTGGGGTTATTTCGCCTCTCCGGTTCCAGCGAGGCGTAAGTTTATTTTTATTTTTGAATTTTTTTCGTGCTTTGGAGTTTCTTCATAGATTGGATTGTTTTTGTGGGGTAGGGTTGCTAGCGGTATGCCCAACCTTCGCTTTTTATCCAGGCTTAGGACTGGCTATTAACTAGTGAACTAGTTAACTAGGTATGGTTCCAATAAAGTTACAGAATATTAACTTGTACCTTACACATGTGATTCCATTTATTCAAGTAATAAGAACTGGTGCAAAACGTCTTGCTAGTCATTTGTTCACATTTGAAATAGAAATGTTAAGCTATTATATTTGAAGTTCTAGATCCTACTACCGCAGGTTTGTGGTATTGAAAAAAGCAGCTTGATAAAATTTGCTCATTATTCACTTTTAGGCGTCGCTTACAACATCCGATTAGTGCATGAGGTATTTATTGGTTTTAGATTTTGGGATAGTATAGACCTGACAAGACGTTAAATTTAATAGTGACAAATTTAACAACACTTGCTTGTTTCAAACAGTCAACCATTCAGTAGCAAAATACTATGGCTCATACTGAAATATTCTTTGAAGAATGTTGATTGAAAAACGATCCACCTTGCTTCACAAAAAGTTGACCTCATGTGATCTTGTCATTAGTAAAAACTGATATATAATCCCTTGCGACAGCTGAAAATTTTCCTATCCTTCAAGTGTTTATTCATCAACCTGTTATTACATTGTATACTTAACGGTTGATGCTAAGCAGTATGTCTCTTGTTATTAAGTATTCATTCATGAAGATTCACACTTCATTTTATTTGGGATTTGTGTCTGCTCTGTTTCACATATTAGAATTCAAATCTTCAGCAAAACTATCCAAAATGCATCCTTCGCTTGCTTATACTGGAAATATATACGTATAGAATCAGTCATTTGATACTAGTTAGACATGGAACTGTCCTTAGTATATGGAAACACTAAAGAAACCATATCACATTGTATTTAAAAAAAACTGATGTTATCCTATCACAGAGGTAGCGAAATACTTTTGTTTTAGGTAGACGAATGTTTTATTAGATAAAGTTGTAGTTACAATTCACTAGATAAAAGAAGTAATTTAACTGACAAATATGTATGATAAATACAATTTCTGTCTTGGTAAATAATGTCTATTGTTTCAAGAAGAGGTATATTTGTGAACGGAGGTGTTATATCATATGAAGCCATAGATTTGTTCGACAAATTGAGATGTCTCATTCTTTCGTTGAAATCTAAAGTGTCTTTCAACATATATATTGACAATTGATGGCGAATCTTTTTAATGTCACTAATTGTCAATATATACGTTGAAAGACACTTTACATTTAACCGAAAGAAGGAAACATCTCAATTTTTCGATTTTCCTTTTATAAGTATGCCTATCTGTTAGACAACCGATATCATTTCCCAGTTTGACTGATGAAAACAGCCTGGAAGATTAGGATTCCACCGACGATGTTTTATGTCAGATGTCTTGCAGCACAAACTCAAAGGTGTACAGACAAAAGCTAACAAGTTGACAGAAGAGGCAGCGAAAACGGGACTTCAAGTGAATGTAGAGAAGATGGAGGTGATGAAGATACTCAACCAACTACAGCATCAACAATAAGCACCAATCACCATTAACGGGAGAAATCTAAAGAAAGTAGTCTCTTTCGCCCACCTACCTAGGCAGCATCATTTCAACTACAGGTGGAAAGATAAGGATGTCAAAGCCAGCCAGGATCGGAAAAGTAAGACAGGTTTCGTTAATCTGAAATCAGTGTGGAGATCTACTGCACTCAGCACAAAGTGTGAACAAGATCCGGATTTTCAACACCAACGCCAAGTCAGTGCTGCTATATGGTTCAGAAACTTGGCGCGTCACGAAAAGCACTTCCAACAAACTACAGACATTCATCAACAGCTGCCACCTACGCTTGATACCGAAGATCATATGGCCAGAATAATAAGAATAAGCAATAAGAAACCTTGGCTGGCAACGAACCAACCAGCTAAGAACCCATCGCGCAGAAAATATGGAGAAGAGAGTGGAGATGGATTGGATTGGACATACACTGAGAAGACCGATTGGAGGCATCACGCACCAGGCCCTCGAGTGGAATCCAAATGGGAAACGACGAGTTGGGTGTCGAAGGCGAGGGTGACATTGAGGAGATTGTGCGAGGAAGAAATGAAAGCTTGTGGATGGACGTGGAGCGAGGGTGAGAATACTGCGGAGAAGAGAGTGAAATGCGACGTATTATTGAAGCTCTATATTCCACTTAAATCCGAAGGAATGAATCATAATAATCCGACTCAGATAACTGTCATATATATTCAATGAAGTATATACATGAATAAATCTGTAACTGTATGCCTTTCTTTATTACTTTTCCTTATATAAATCATTCTACAGTCAAAGATTTACTGTATTTGGTACTCGTAGCTGATCGATTTGCACTTTAGGCCTATTTAGATATTCTTCTAATCTATATTACTAGTCTTTCTATAAACACTGACTGGATTGACAGTGTATAAACACTATTTGTCCGTTTACATTTAAAAGTACTCATATACATTTGCATCTACCAGCCAAATGCATACCGTGACTGACCTCGCGCGAAACTATATTCATAGTAACTATAATAATAACGGTAATAATAATGAAATGTGCCTAAAGAATTGTGGCAAAACTTGTGTGGTACAACTTATTGCAACTTCGAAATAAGCTTATGTGCCAAAAACCTTTATTTCAATAGTATTTATTCGATGCCTCAATGACTGTCAGTTTGGTATTTCATGGTTGAAGCCACCTAAATAAACTAAGCTACCTATCAGTATACGGATAATTCTTTAAGGTCACCTCATATCGGCTGATATACTAATGCAAATTTGCAGGTTGATCATGAAGAATCCAAATGAGACAATCCATGTTTGTCACTTCACATGAAAGGTCAGACAAAATTATGAGAAATATCACCAACAAAATTGGGTGAAAACTGAAAGAAGTTGGATTTAGTGAATCATCGGGAGGCTGAATTGAATGCGCTGGCCCTAAGATGTGATGGTCCGGGTGTTGAGATCTCTGATAGGTTCAAAGGTGTGTACTGCTGAGAGGTCCACTGCTATGACGAAACGGTTTTCCAGTGCTCCTATTTTACCAACCCTGAAAAAGTGATTTCACTGCATGACTAAAAATACTTTTAATGTATCATCATCATCATCATCATTACCTAGTCCATTCTTGTGCTTATTTATCTAGAGAGATTTCACGATTAGATCAGTCCTAAGTTATTATTATTTGTCCCTTGGGTTCCTAATGGAAAATAGGGCTTCAGTAGCACGTCTCCAATGAACTCTGTTCTCCGAAATCTTTTGAACCCGGCTCCGCGACCTCCCACAAGCTCTCATTTCCTTCTCGCACGATCTCCTCCATGTCACCCTCACCTCAGACGCCCAACTCGTCGCCTCCCATCGGGGTTCCACTCGAGCAACTGGCCTGACGCGTGATGTCCCCAGTCGGTCTTCTCAGTGTATGTTCAATCCAATCCATCTCCACTTCCTTCCAGTGCATATTTGTTGAGTGATAGCTTCTTGGTTGGTTCGTTCCCAGAGTTCCTTGCTGCTTATTCTTATTATTCTGGCCATCTGATCTTCAGTAGCGAGCCAGCGTAAGCAGTTGTTGATGAATGTCTGTAGTTTATTGGAAATCCCTTTCGTAACGCACCAAGTCTCTGAACCATCACGTAAAAACACTGACTTGATGTTGGTGTTGAAAATCCGGAGCTTGTTCACACGTTGTGCTGAGTGCAGAAGATCTCCACACTGGTTTTAGGCTAATGAACGCCTGTCTTGCTTTTCCGATTCTGACTTTGACATCCTCGTCTGTCCTGCCTGTAGTTGAAACAGTGCTGCCTAGATGGGTGAAGGAAGCTACTTCTTTTACGGTTCTCCCGTTGATGGTGATTAGAGTTTGTTGTTGGTTGAGTATCTTCATCACCTCTGTCTTCTCTATATTCTCCTGAAGTCCCGTCTCCGTTGCTTTTTCTGTCAACCTGTCGGATTTTGCCTGTAGATCTTCAAGTTTGTATGACATCAGACACAAGACATCGGGGAAATCCAAGTCTTCTAGGTTCATTTCCCGGTCCCACTCTTCTCGCTGCATACTGTTTGTTGCATGATCCAGTCCAGTCCGCTACAATCAAGAATATTATGGGTAGACAGGATTGTTTCACTCCTATCTTCACTTCAAAGGCATCACTGAGCTTCTCAATGTGATTTACGTGGCATGTGGCGTATTCATATAGTTGTTGAATGAGGTTTATATAGGTTTGTGGCACTTAAACTGTAGTGTCGAAACAGTTTCCAAATTACTTCTCGTTTGGCGCTGTCGAAGGACTTATCAAAGTCGATAAAGTTGAGGTAGAGAGTTGAATGCTATCCTATACTCTGTTCTATGATGATGCGTAGTGTAGCGTTACAATTTGATCCGCACATGATTTGTTCTCCCTGAAGTCAGCCTGCCTGTTCTGATCGTAATCCAGTTGAATCCAGAGCATCCTTTAGTCTCTCCAGGATGATGCGGCATACTACTTTACTTGGGGTGGACAGCAGCATGATTCTGTGCCAGTTCTTGCGAAGACTCAGTTCACCCTTCTTCGGGAGCTTGACAAGGTAGCCCTTCTTCCAATCAATCAGTAGGTTTCTTTCATTCCTTCCTTCCTTCCAAACCTTCTGCAATAGTGGTGTGAGCATGTCCTCTGTTGTCTTTATGTCTGTATTCAGTGCTTCTGGTGGAATTCTCTCGGGTCCTGCTGCTTTCCTGGATTTCGGCAACTTTATGGAGTTCAGAACTTCTACTTTTGTTGGAGGATTTATGTTCACTTGTAGTTCAGCTGCTGCTGGTGGTATTTCTGGACGAAGTGCATGTGGTGGTCAATTCAAGAGCTTTTTCAAGTGGCCAGCCCATCGTTTCCTTTGTTTCTCTTCTTTCGTAATTAAATTTCCGCCATCATCTTTTATTGGTTTCGTCTGAGTTGACCTCTTCCCTGATAGCAACCTGGTTATTTGATACAATGTTGTCAGGTCTCTGTCTCACCCACCAGCAGCTTGTTCTGCTTCACTTGCCAGTGTTTCATAGAAGTGTCTTTTGTCTTTCCGTGCACTCTTCTTCACTTCTTTGTCCAGTGTTTCATACATTGTTCTCAGTTCCTCTTGTCGTTGAGCATCCTTGCACTGGTTTATCTTCTGCTTCACCATCCTCGTCTCCTTGCTCTATCAGCTTCCACGTGTTCATCGAGATCCATTCGTTCCTCGTCTTCTTCCCCCTTCCTTCCTAATACGGTTATGCAGGTTTATTTCCACATCTCTTTCAAAGACTTTCAGTGTTCTTCCATACAGGTTTCTTCAGGGATGTTCCTCGATATCTCTCATTTTGTCTTGATGGCTGACGTGACGATGTCCTTTGTAATTTCGTCATTCAGTTGTACTTGAGCTGTGGTCTATCACCAGCTTTCTTGAAGGCTTTTAAATTGATTTGGATGGTTCCTTGCACCAGATGGTGAGTGGTCTGAAAGTACACCCACTCCCCTTCTTGATCTTGTATCAAGTAGGCTGTATCTCCACTTTCTTCAGATTGAGATGTATTCAATCTGATTTTTAGTGAAGTGTGTCCTGGTGTCTGATGAAATCAAATCCATGTCCTTTGTGAATATCCTTCTGTTTGTACACACTGCCTCCAATCACCGAATCGTTGAATGCACAGAATCCTGCAAACAGTTCTCCATTCTCGTTCATCACCTCACTGAGTGCTTCTTGACCCATGATTAGTTCTCTTCCTGTGTTGTCTGCTCCCAGTTTGGTATTCATGTCACCTCACCCACTAGAATGCATTTCAACATCACCATCTGGTGTGGGGTCTTATCCAGTACTGATTGCAGTTGTCTGTGGAATTCCTCCTTCTTCTCTTCATCCGCATCATTTGTAGGTGTGTAGTGTAGCACTGAACGATTGTGACTTTCCTTCCTTTTGAGTTGGATCTTGCTGTCATAATCCTAAGCCTACAGGAGGAGATTTCTTCCTACTGCGTGGAAGCCTTTAATGCTGTTGGGGACATCATGATAGCCACTCGAAAACTCAATGTGCTGTGCTCGTGGTTGTCGTCTGGGTGACAATGTCGGAGTAGATTATCGACTCTCCAGTTGACAGTTTGGAGAGTTCATTTCAATTCCATCTGATTTCGCAGATTCCAAACAGGCTATGCTATATCTCCTCATCTCGTTTTCAATCTGGGCAGACTCGCCAGCCATCTTCAAACATTGTCCGAACATTTCATGTCCCCATTCGTACTTTTGCTTTCATCGAGAGAAGAGAAGACAGATCGGCCAATTGGCTTCATGAAGGTTTTCACCAACTGGGGTTATTTCGCCTCTCCGGTTCCAGCGAGGCGTAAGTTTATTTTTATTTTTGAATTTTTTTCGTGCTTTGGAGTTTCTTCATAGATTGGATTGTTTTTGTGGGGTAGGGTTGCTAGCGGTATGCCCAACCTTCGCTTTTTATCCAGGCTTAGAGCTGACTAGTAACTAGTGTGCTGGTTAACCAAGTGAGGTTACAGCGGTGATAATATATGGACATTCGATTTTGTAGGTTTTATCGTTTATGATGAATAATGAATCCTTGTCTGATGGTCGCTTAACAAATTGACAACCGATAGCTAGAATAACTAACATTTTTTTTAAGGGTAATAAATGTTTACATGCTTCTCACACCAAATATCCCTCATACTCTTTAAATTCAATAATAAAATTTTGCACATGAATTTAGTTAATCCTTATGAAGGGTAATTGTGGCTCGCCAACGGGCTGGCAATATCTTAGCACTACATAAATTGGAAAGTATTTAGTTGATAAATGCTAGTATGTTAAGGGCTTGTCTACATAGGATGAAAGGATGGATGAGAAGTAACATTCACGATAGCAATATAATTGTTTGGGTAGATTATATCTTAGTGGAAACTAAACGGTTTCCAAATGTTATGTGTCTTTAGATCACGATGAATTTGCTCTATCCAAGTAACATTTACAATTTATACCTGGGTGTGGAATCTGTTTTGGGTGGAACAAGAAGAATTGACTACGTTTTTACAGATGAACAATGTTTGATCAGAAAATATTCTGAATACACCCGATTATATATGGCTTCATAGGTTTACGGCCTATAAGTGCTATATTTGGATACGCTATAGAGTCCAACAAATGATTTATCAGTCTCATCAATTTATCAGAAGATACACGAGACTGATGTGCTCATTAGCTCTTCAGAAAGCATTTATCCTCGAATCTCTCCTTTTGAAGGATAGATTCACTATAAGTAATCATCCCTGAAAATTCATTACATACTACACAAAACAAATTCTTTAAAAGACTAAGGAAACGTGTGACATAAACGCATTGAAAAATCAGCTACTTTAAATAAATATCCAATGCCATTATTCTGTTTCCATTCAGTCAAACAAAAACCATTTCATTCAACATTTTTAAAATCCATTGAAACCAGAAAACGTAAATATATGAAAAAATGGGAGCAGACAAAAGTACATAAATAGCAAACTGCTAAATAAACATGGTTTACAAAGTTTTACGTAAATTTAAAACTGAACATATAGCACAGACGTTAAAGATGAGACTAACACAGCACTTTTAACATTTTCTGTGGGAAATATTTGATGCTACATTTTCTTTGGATATATCTACTTGTCTGTTTTAAGGCGTACTTAACGTTGAAAATGAAACTGTTGAAATAATTAATGCCTATTATAGACACATTGTTCCGAAGGGTAATATATCTCTATCCTTCACTAGATAACAAAAATTTTATTTGTTCTACTTGAGAAACTATACAAATCTGCGCAGAAATTCAGATAGTCAAACTGGTTGTTCCCACAATTTTTTGTCCTGATATCAGTTCATTATTCATAAGCAAAATAATTAAGGATGTTATTTACTCTCTGTAACCATATGAACAGCTATCAGTCTTTAAGATTAAAAACGAATCTATTCAGATAAGGACCATTGATAAAATCATGTCTATGGTTACGATTTTCTTCCTTTCAATATTTTGGTAAGGGAAGCTGCTTATCCGTAATTTTATAAATTTTATATAAACAAATATTAATCACCTAAAAGTAACATGAATAAAACGTTTGAGTTCAGAAGAAGTAAAACAGTTGTTAACCAGGCTATTATTTAAACAGGTTTTCTAGTTAATTGATGAAGTTTGAAGTCCATTTCCTTTGAGCCCAGTAACCTTTAAAGCAGGAATGAATACAGTGATGTCGTATTTATCTCAGTGACTAACAAAAGGATTCAACATATGCATTCCGTTTTATTTGGAACAGGTCAGCTGGATGTACCTACATCCCAGTGGTTGATGTAATTCGCTTTGAAATTCGAAACCAGTACAAATCACATCCAGCTGACGAGTCCTAAATGAGACGAAACACGCATCCTAGATTCAACTACCAACTATCATTATGCAGAATGTAACATAATCAATAGTCAGACAATATCAAGGCATCTACATACGAACCCTTATGACATCAGAGATCGAGCAATTCGACCTTGCATATCAAAAGGAAACTACAAATATCAAGCAATAAGATTGAATTCAGTGTTATATAGATTCTAAAATTACAGGAAGAGAAAGCGAAGGTGAGTTATATGCTTATTATTACTCACAAATTAGGATACATTCAAAAAATCCCCTGCTTTCATTAGTATTTATCCCGCACCAGGTTTCAGCTGACCATCATCAAAAGTTATTAAATGTCTTCTCAGGTTTATTAGTAAGGTTTGCTGTGGTATAGAAGTTAGCTATGATATTTTTAGAGTCGGGCCTATGGTTGGTAGTTTCAGTCAACTTTCATTTCCCTACCTTCCATTTTGTCAACTTTACTCTTTGTATCCTGGGATTAATTATTGTAAAATTCAAATGATAAACAGATGTGAGTGTTTCTAATTTGCTATTACCTTTGTCTTACACACTCATATATGGGTTTCAAAATCTAAATGTCCTCAGGACATTGATTGTACTTCAGTAACACCACTTGTGAAATATTTGATTATGAATGAATAAAAATTGTTTTAGGATTAGAAGAAACCTGCCATTATCACTTTAAGTGAAAATTTTATTTGAATCGTTTACATGTTTACACAGATTACTAGTGATTTGTCTCTAGAACAAAGAGCTTAGGTAATTTACTTAGGAGAAAAATTGATTAGGCATATAAACCCATATTACAAAGTGTTTTTATCATACTTTCGTGCTAATATTAATCTTAAATATTCATTTTTCATTTGGCTCATCAAGCAATCTTTAGAGACTTAACAGTAGTAGAAGTATTCCTCGTCAGTATGATATGATTCAAAAGCATTTTAAGAAATACACGTTCCAGATATCACAAATCAGACCTTCATTTTGGTGTAAACATGAATCATTAACGAATTTTACTCGAGAACTATCAGTTAAATCAAATGTTGACTTTCATCACTGACGGACATGAGTTTGAGATCCAATGGAACTTGAAAACACTGGAAACTTGTTTCATCCTCAGAGCTCGTGTATGACCTCAGCAGGAATGAACCCCAGAAGGTTCAGCTTTCACAGCCAGAACGTTACCATTGAACTGCTAAGTCAGTTCACATTTTTCTAACTCTAGTTTATAATGTAAATTGCTTTGGTATCGATAAGAAACTAAGTTCATTATTCCAAAATTTTATCCACATTAAGATATAATTTGCTGCATAATTTTTCAGCCATTACTTACTCGTCTAACCAATTACTCCTTACATATCAGCTTTTAAGCAACCAAGATTATTAAATAGACTGTGTAAGACAAGTTTAGTGCATACCCCACCGTTACTTAGACCTTTATTCAATTACTTTAATTATCCTGGAACAAAAAGATAATGTTCTACTAGCTTTTTAGCCAAATTAAGTGGTAGTTTATGTTTACATATGTAAAGATAAAAAGGAATAAATGATCGAGCGTAGAAACGCTGTATATGTTCATAAATATTTACATGCACTTGTAAATATATATATATATATATATATATATATATATATATATATATATATATATATATAATTAACTGCGCAAACGACTATAAATCATTATTGTTTTGAAGATGCACTAAATGGTAGTATATAGATTGTGATCACTTTCTGATATTTCTTTCTCCCTAAAACCAGGCTGTTTCGTTTTGATTTCAATCAGGAAATCGATAAATTGTTGTTCACCGTATATCTATGCTGCATACCAAGCTGTTTTCCATGAACTTTTTGGCACTTTTGGCAGTATTAAACCTTCAGACAGGTATATAATTT
Organism: Heterobilharzia americana; assembly: GCA_944470555.2. Taxonomy (NCBI): domain Eukaryota; kingdom Metazoa; phylum Platyhelminthes; class Trematoda; order Strigeidida; family Schistosomatidae; genus Heterobilharzia; species Heterobilharzia americana. The sequence continues at coordinate 135,350,526 of OX104127.1, read as the reverse complement.
TCAAATGCTGCATAATTGATGTCATGAAGTTTTCATGCGCACTGAATTATTTATTAAGTCTTTACCGAACATAAATCATAAGTTAGTGTTTTGGATGGGTTTCTGAGGACAGACCGTGTACACAGTCAACTGCGAGACAGCAAGTGGGTTGTATACAGATCGAATGAAATATTTTTCAATTAATTTTTGGTAAATAATGTAGGTTGTCAATATATCAGATAAACAATTTGCCCATCACTTTCATGTTTTACCATTAGCCGATAGTTTAAATTTATATCTTTACACAAAATGAAAATTAATGCATGTTTAAAAGTCAAGAACTAGATTATTTCAAATTCCTCCAAAAAACGTTCCCTTTAGTTTTGTAGAATACGCTGACCATTTTGATAAGGGGTAAACTGTTGGAATCGATTTCACAGTCTAGAATTTCATCTAAAGATTACAAAATGACAGTATCAGTTATCGTGAATAATAACATACTTATGATTTATCGTCCGAACAGGAGTGAATGTGTAATTATCTATAGTCGACTTGGCATACAATTAATTCATTATTTATCTGATGAAACATTTAGAGTCGATGTGACCGAAAGTAACAATCAAAAGGTTGGGAAATGATATTAAATGTTCGCAGAAATTAAGAAAACTTTAAATACATCCATAATGTTCATTTTATCATCAAATTTACTTGAAACATTCACCAGTGTTCCATAGACTTGAAGATGACTCTTTCTTTAGAGAAGACTAGAAATTCAGGGAAAATATCTTCATAGCTGCATAATCTCAATTAATACATTTTTGCTGAATCATTTTGGATAGTTACAAGAAGTATTTTATTCAAGCCTAGTAGAAATGATTTAAAATTAACATTTGTGATGCGAGGTAAAAATTAGAAACCAACATAAGTAACCGGATAAAATTTAAAGTCTCATGATATGTGAAAATAATTTTGTAGGTAAAGCATAATCAAGGGTAGCATGGAAACAAAATGAAGACTACTGAGCTATTAAAATGTATCATAAAATGCAAGAAATTGTGAATAGTAAGAGATGACAGTCAGTCTGTTGTCAGCAATTTACAAAGTCCAAAGTAACAACAAAGATTGAACAAGCTTGTTTTGCATATATAATTCCGTTTTCTTCATGCATACGGCAAGAGTTTCTGTGGTACAAAAAAGGAGGAAGCGCACCATTTTGGCAAATTTCTTTTTACCTTGTATATAACTTTGGACGCTGAATCAGCTGTTATTCTGTGGCTAGTATTCATTAGGTGTTCAATTATGGCACTTCTGATGGATCCACTTACACATCGTTGCCAGGAGGAGTAATGTTCTCTAACCCGTTTGAAAAGGATGCTTATCGAATAAGCTGCATACCTGACTGTCTAGGAATTTAAAAACTTGGTTTTGTGTGCACAAATAATATAGAATATCAATTTAATAACACTTATCTATGTATCGATAGAATTATCATAACCAGTCACCTGGGGTTGACCATAGTCTTTATTTTAACTGGCAACTTTCAGAAGAATGAGATAATTATTCAGAAATCCTCTTAAGACTTTAATTCAAGCGTGGTCATGATACGTTTTTTATTTGTGGTACATGTAAACATACCTTTGGGGAAGTTTTGCATTCCAGCAAGCATACCGCAAACTGAAGTTACAATGTATCAATAAAACGATGATAATTCTCATTGCATAAAGTTTCGTGTTCAGCACACTAAGACATATACAGGAAATTTTTATCGCTTTATTCAAATGATTTGCAGAAGGGTATTGGTATATGTGCTACAATATCGAACCGAAAAGCTGTACTTGGAGGCAAAGTCATTAGAAATATGCTGACGAGTTCCAAATAGGATGAAATGTACATCTTGGATTTCCCTGCTAGCCACTATCCATCAATACCACAAAATTAAAAGGTCAGATAATGTCGAGGCATTCACGCAGCAGCTCACATCTCGATAGAAATCGATCGATTATATCCAATCAACAATGGGATTATACAAGTAACAACATGAAAATAAGCTTCATGTTCGGGGAACGTCTATATGAAAAACAACGGCAACAAGGATTCATCAATAAGTATGGAGAAGTCGGAACTGACGCGTCAAGTTCAACACGACAGAGGAAATCTCAACATTTTTATTAAGGCATACACACTAAAAAAGGTGAACAGATTTTGTCACCTTATCTTAAAACATATTTCAAACCACTTCAGTAGTTTTACTGCTTATCATACAACCAAGAAGGACCATGTCGTCAAAATTTTGTAATCATACAAACTAAACAGCAGGCAGACTACAGTTGTTTGCAGTACTAGTTGACTGATACATATTTATTCAAAAAGTAGCTACCAACGCCTCACTGTCATTACAAACCTATCTTATATTTGATCATAGATGGCCAGAAAGAATAAACAATATGAAAATCTAGCTAGCAACGAACCAACCAGGAACTCATCGCCCAACAAATGTATATAAGAAAGGGGAGATGGATTGGATTGGACATACACTGAAAGTCCGTGTGGCGACATCACGTGCCAGATCAGACAAGGTCCTCGAGTCAAACCCAAATGGGAAACGACGAGTTGGGTGTCGGAGGTGAGGATGATATTGATGAGATGATGTGAGGAGAAATGAAGGGTTGTGGGGAATTGTGGAGCCAGGTTAAGTGGACTGGAGAGAAGAGAGTGAGATGCGACTTGCTACTGAAGCCCTATATTCCACTAGGAACCCAAGGGACAAATAATAATATATTCGATCATATAACTACATAAATTCCTCGCTGCCTTTTGGTTTTTGTTGGTTGATATCAAACTTCTACTCTGCGGATTAGTTTTACTCTTGTCTTTGTGAATTTTACTTCATATCGTTTATGTAGTTCATAAAAATTTGGTCTGTTTTTCTAAAGTTGCATCCTCAATCGTTTACCAACATTTTTTACCTTCCCCAAATGTTTACTCATTATATTATGGAAAAAATCCAATTTTGATCAGTCGTTCTAACACTCATTCAATTTTATTGGTTCCCGGTTATGGGAAATCGACATGATGTAAGCCAGTTTATTCCTTATTTACATTACAGTTGTGGGATATTCAAAGCGACTGAAAAAAGCCACAAAGTACGAAATATTTTTATCATTTCGTTGCAGTTTTTGTTTTTTTCGTAAGAAATTCCTTTCCAAAGTGATTCAGATGTTCATGAAGTCATTTGCCGAAACCTCGATTGCGGAATAAGATTATTTTAAGCGTTAACAGTTAAAAAACCGTACAACCATATGCTTAATATCTTTTTTATCACCTTCCGTCTTATATTAGATTGGTTGTTTGAGGATAGGAGGCCTGGAGCCTATACTAATCCTTTTCCAGTAGATTTCTCTGCTTGTCCAAGCCCCTGTCGATCGAGTCAGTTGATGGTGCGAACACCACTTCTTCTAGGAGTCGGTTTCAGGAGTTGATTACTCGATGCGACAACCAGTACTCCGAGGGGACTATGTTCGTTCTTTGCTTTTGTAGTCTCCTATTATGTTCTCTGAGGTGTTCCGACCTGGCGGGAAGGAAAAGAGAAGATAGATCAGGTCCGAAGTCACTTCTCAGAATTCTGTATAGCATGATTTGGTCTCCCCTCTGTCTAAGATAGGATAAAGGGAAGAAGTTTAGCTTCTTAAGTTGGTCTTCATAGGTAAGGCCAGCCATCGCAGGGATCATACGAGTGGCCGCCCTCTGAACTCTTTCTAGAAGGTCTGCGTCACCTTCCAGCCAAGGATTTGCTGCCTGCATACAGTTATCTAATTCAGACCTAACTAAGGATGTGTATAAGATGTTAAACATTTCACCACTTATTCTTGCAAACACTCTACGTAATGCCCAGAGAGTCCTAAAACTCCGAGCTGCTATAATCGATAGTGAGCCGTTGTTTTCAAGTCATAACTCACTGTGATTCCCAGGTTATTGTGGGTCAGTACTGACGGTAAAGGAGTCTCATAAATATCGTAGGTGTTGCTGTGTGTGGCCTCAAGTACGTGCTCACACATTTACCTGCATTGATAGGGACCAACCACTTCTCTGACCAGGTAAACAAGCTGTTCAGGTCCACGTGAAGCGCATATATATTTCATCGTTCCTAATTCCCCGCCAGATTTTACATCATCAGCGTAGATAACCATAGGGGATTTCGTGATATTTAGCAACTCATTTACATATAGGAGAAACAGCATGAGGCTCAGGACTGTGCCTTGTTCATATGGGAAAATAACTTCTTCGGATGTGGCAATACAGCCTGGGCAAGACGTGTTTCAAAGCATACTGGAGACCGGCGGATAGCAGCGATACATTTATTGTGGGCTTCTTTGTAATGCTTCACCACTTTGTGTGTACCAAGGTGGTTGGCAGGGTTGCGACACTTTTTACGTCGTAAGAAGATTCGGATTCGTGGTTTAACCACGGAAGCCAGTGTTTCCGTCCCCTCGGGACAGTCCACGGAATAAACGGTTGGGTCACTGGTGCATATAAGTGTTTGACGGAGCACCACACACCTTCAAGTGAGGCTTCTGGATAGACCGTCCAGTCCTCCGGAGAGGCTGCCAGGTTAGTAGCTTTCATATTCTCTTTCCATATGTTGACTCTAGCTGGGGCATCAACCTGGTACAAGACGTCTGCTGCAAATGTGAAGTTGATCACAGCGCGATCACTTTCACCAAGAAGTGCTGGGTGCCGGATGAAGCATGCATTATCTGTATGTGAAAAATAATAAGTCTAGAACTGATGAAGCATCCTGATGATCATATCTGGTTAGTATCCTAATGTACTGTATGAGAGCTAAGGAAATTGATGCTTCCACTAACCTGTGGTCAGAGGACTTACATGTAACCTTTGTTGTTAGTCTATCCCAGTGAACTGATGATGTGTTGAAGTCTTCTACAACTAGATATCGACATTTATCTGTCCAGAAGGTCACCTTATTCAGGAGGAGGTCTGCTGCCTCACATTCAGGGCCTCGGTTTATTATGATTACGTTAACATCTTGCCCCTTTCATTTTAGTTGGCAGCGCAGTATTTCACATGTCGCACTTTCATGTGCAACTATTTCTATGGCTTTACAGTTAAGATATTCGTAACGTAAAGGATGGGACCACCACCTTTGCGTGCTAACCTGTCACTTATAAAAGGGACGAATCCTCATGTGTTTCACGGTCACTGATCCAAGAAGAAAGCCAATTTTCTGAGATAGCCATGATGTCAGGGCTTTTGTTGCTTATCACATTACTAAGCACAGTCCACCAGTTTAAGAGACCACGTGCATTCTTGTACAAGACAATGAAACTATTTAAACCAGTTTCCGTCCTATCCATTGAGGCTTCGGCATCATTTATTGCCGAAACCTCACTACACGAAAACCAACTACTTTCAGATCTTGCTTTCCAGCTGCTGATCTGGATTTTAGTTCTGCTCCTGCTTCTCATTTCTTGATTCGATCAGCAAGAGCCAGATCCTTTCGCACGAACACTACAGATCCTTGAAGTCTGTGAGCACTCTTCAGAATCTGATTCCTCTCATCTGCTGACTTGAATACGACTTTAAGTAGCCGAAACTTATTTTCAGTGATGACTGTTTCCTGTTTTCCTACTCTATATATCTTGAGTAGGGTGACTCTTGGTATGTTTTCTGGTAAAAGTTGGTTTATCAAACTTTGTACCTTGCCAAGGTCATGTTTGAAACGTTTACGTGGTTCTAGGTCTCTACTTTCTTCTACACTGTGGAAGATTATGGACCTGTCAAGGATCTCTACTATGTCTTTGTTGCGTGGAGTGATGACAGCTGGTTAGGTGACCGTTATTGGCTTCTTAGGATGCCGTTTAGACTTAGTCACTCGACATTTTTCAGAGTTGGGTATCAAAGGTTTACTTAAGCCTAGTCTGGTGATCTTGACGCCTAGAACCTCAGAAAGGACTTGCATCCTATTCTGTTTAGTTCTTGTCAATTATTGGGTCGCCGAACTGAGTTTGACCTGCGGCCTGCATGGTTCGGTCGTTGGCATCGTGAGCTCTTCACTCCTGTTTCTTTCATCTGAAGCAGACCTAGTCTTACAGTCAGCAATTTTCAGACTGGGTGTGCCAGCTCTGGGGAAGCAAGAACCAGAACCACACCCTGCTTGATGTGGTTTTTTCCAAATCGCCATCAGCAAACCTAGTAGGTAGTCTGCGGGCCCAACTTACAGCTTGTCGTGGGACGTTCTTAAAATTTTGCACAGCAATCTGTGTGTCAATAGATGGTGTGTCGTTATCACTGTCAGAGTTATCGGCTTTGACTTTCGACGACAGTTTCTTAAATATCGCAATTAGAAGTGTTTTTGCTTCTCCTACCAGAGTGCGAATATTCGAGCAGCACAACGTACAAAGCCAGACACTTCCTGCGTTTCTGTACCTCTTAGATGCCAACAGTGTGAGGCCTGTGCAGTTATCATAGAACTAACTCCTACATTCGCTACACTGCGTACCTGGGGCCACTGTGAAGTGGCACCCGACCCTAGCACAAGCATTTTTACGACACCTTTGGCTCACCGTGTAGCAGAAACTACAGAAATTCACCCAGTTAAAGTTTCTGTCTCACTTTAATCGAATAATATTCCGATTGGAGCCTTTTATGAGTAAATACAAAAAGTGCCAAGAATCTAGCTGAACATGAAAAGTCACCCTCCTTATTGTCAGTGTAATTAGCAAAGAAGAACTCAAATAAGCATTGAGTTATAGATAATTTTGATTTTTTTTTGAGATTTCATATACCTAAGTTAAATGCAGAACCTAGTTTTTTAACTGAACTTATCAACTCAAGTCTCATTGGAAACTGGCAGTTTTTGGATTATGAATAAGTCCGTGTGTCATCTACAGGAATAAACCAACCAATCACAGGATTGCATCTGACTCAGGAAAGAAAAATGTACTTGAACAGGAGAAGGTTCATTAAATGATAGATGTTTATGACTTTAAATCAGTACAAAATTTGTTTTATGTCTTAGATTACACAACTAGTCGTGGTAGATGAGTCACCTCTTTTGAAGTGAAGTGATCGCATTTCTTACCTTTTAGCCAATCTGTAATTTTGTTCTCTTACCTTTACCCCATAGTATAAATGCATAAAAATGAATTTCACAGATACTCGAGATAGTACCTTGTTAATTCAGTATAACTCAACAATTAGTACTATTACTAAGAGATTTATATGAGCCTTGGCTTAAACACATTTGTAAAAGGTATCTACAAAATAGAACACCGGCTAAATTTCGTACCCAAACTTAAGAAAAAATTCCAAGTAGACTCCCTAGGGGGTGGATGCAATTTGCATATATATATATATATATATATATATATATATATATATATATATATATATATATATAAGAATGTTTCTTACTGCTGTTCAGATACCTACCTAATATATCTTTCAACTATACTTCTCTCACATTTCACAACAACAAAAGGTTTTCTTATGTAAATAAACCTATTTTAAGATAAGATGCAATCGTAGTCTGAATAATGTTTAGTTATCTTATGAATAACTATTTGGCAACTAAGTTGCGGAAGCTAAACAAAATTTTTAGAGAAAATCATTGTTTCAAATCTTGAAAATAATTTTAACGTCTAGTGGGCTGCACACATACTTGATTATTGGAGTTCTGTAACATGACAGGGGGTCCTACAGTTATCAAGCCGTTATCATCGATATTTTTACTTATCATATTGTTTTGAAGTATTTGAAGTAAACAGATTCGCTGTCAAACCGTAAGGGTAACATAGATGTGGATGTTGAAGGTAAAATCATAAATGATAGATGATCATACATGGGAATATTTTTGCATAAGAATTCCATACCTCAATGAATTATAAACAGAATTTTATAGGAATATATGAATGGAAAACAGTAGCAATAAGTGTTATTCAATTATGAAATTTCTGCACGTACTTTTTTTGCTTTCTCGAGCTACTAATAATATCAGCTTGATAACACTTTGCTGACTAGATATTGTGTGTAGAAGGGTAGATGTATTAGAATTTCTCAGTCAAACCACATCCTTTTTTTCATCGTCTTAACGTGTTCCTGCGTTTTTAATACCACAGATTTACTGGGGCAACTAGCAGTATTATTAGATGCTTAAAATTATCCTACTGTTTAAATAGAATAATCTTTTAACAGTAATCAACTTTTGTTAAGAAACTTCACTTATTCATCTCAATCTGATTGTCCGTTTTAAAACGATGAAGAAAAGAAATGGATATAAATGGTGCAGTTAAAATAATCTTACACCTGTACACTTTACTCCCGATAGACAGGGAGATCAAATAAGAACCTAGTACAAAAAATATCAGTGCAAACTTGTCACTCTAAGACTTGTAAATAAGAAGGAAAATATTACAACCGTATGAACGGCTTAATAAATCGCTAATAAGTAGTACAGTCTACTTTAAGATGCAAAAAAATAACCTTTCACAATATTGTAAAAGTTTGAAATTACCAAAATGAGTTTCTGTAGTCATACTTACAATGTTATAGATCATCTAACTAATAAAAAAACTTCCACTAAATATATCGAAACAAAATTTACCAACAAATTTCTTAGACCTTAATTCAGATAGTTTTCCAGTGCTACTAAATAAGATTAATTAACATCATCAAAAGTCGTCCTATCATTTCTTGTCCAAATGAAGTAAAGAAATCAAATCAGTTATTTCAAAGAGTGTTTGGGTGGCTTTAGAGTCAGTCTTTTGTAACTTTTTATCAACGCTTACATACGGCTAAGAAATAATGAAATTCCAGACACTGATAGATTTCTGTTTCAAAGGATAAAAAGTAATTTTCTTCAATAGCACTTATCTGGTGCTTTTGAGTGTATTAGAATGAAACAACAAACAAGTCTGCTTCAGATAAATGCAAAGGAGTTATCACCATAACAATCAACATATAAATACATTTACATCAGTTATAAGTTAGTTCACTTTTCGTTATAGGACTGAAAACTTCATTTAAGGTTATATTTTAAAAAAATTTAATTGTTCGAAATAATTTTCTTAAATCCTCTAAATTGACAGTAAATTCACGTTGACTGAACTTCTAAATTATTATCTATGATAGATTATTCCAGATGTATATTCAAAAAAAAATATGGGTATTTTGAAGTACAGCTATATTACTGTACATTCATACCTCTGAAAATATAAGCGAAGCATTAAAATGCTTTCGTGATGCAAAAGCACTCAGAAAGAAGATGGCTCATTGCTTAATGTTATCATCAAAGTGTGATTCACATTTATTTATGAGAAGACTAAAGGTTTTAGAGCCAAGAACACTGTAAAGTCACCACAAACAGTATGGGATTATTGTTTTCCATACCAATAAAGAATACCACCTATATGTTACAAATACCTAGTGTTAGGAAAGATGGGAAATACTTTGTTTCAGACCGACCGAAATTTGAAAATCTTGAAGAATCTGAATGAAAATTAAGCATACGTAAACTTCATCGTGTGTTTATGAGTCTGTGAGCTCAAATCCTTTCTGACATCTTCGTTATATAATTACGTAAATTAAATGTAAGGTTACAGTGTCCTTTAATCATAAAAAAATCATCCAACAAAAGTGACTGTCAAAAAGAAAAGAATTAAAACCAATAAATGATGATGTAAAGTGAATGAAATTAATATTCTTTTTATTATCTACCCATGAGGTTTCAAGTGGAACATAGGGCTTCAGTAGCAAGTCGCATCTCACTCTCTTCTCTCCAGTCCACTTAACCTGACTCCACGATTCCCCACAACCTTCATTTCTCCTCACATCATCTCACCAATGTCATCCTCACCTCCGACACCCAACTCATCGTTTCCCATTCGGGTTCGACTCGAGGACCTCGTCTCACCTGGCACGTGATGTTCTCAATCGGTCTTCTCAGTGTATGTCCAATCCAATACATCTCCACTTTCCTCTGCTACATATTTGTTGGGCGATGGGTCATTGGTCGGTTGGTTTGTTGGCAGGCCAGAGTTCCTTGTTGCTTATTCTTATTATTCTGACCATCTGATCTGATTCTCAGTATCGAGTGAGTGTAGGTGGCAGCTGTTGATGTGATATATGTCTGCAGTTTGTTGGAAATTCTTTTCGTAACCCGCCAAGTCTCATCACATAGAAGCTCTGACTTGACTGGTATTAGTGTTGAGAGTCCGGATCTCGTTGATGCTTTGAGCTGTATGCAGTGTAGTGCAGTCTAGTGCAATGCAGTAGATTTCTACACTGATTTCAGATTAATGAAGGCCTGTCTCACTGTCTTTTCTATCCTGGCTTTGACGTCCTCATCCTTGCCACCTGTAGTCAAAATGATGCTGTCTAGGTAGGTGGGTGAAAGAGACAAATTCCTTTAGATTTCTCTTGTTGATGGTGATTGGCGCTTGTCGTTGTTGTTGGTTGGTTAGAAAACTTCATCGCCCCCGTCTTTTCTACGTTCACCTGAAGTCAGTCCCGTCTTTGCTGTCCTGCCTCTTCTGCCAACTTGTGAGCTTTTGCATGTACATCTTTGAGTTTGTGAGACAAGACTTTAGACATAAATCATCGTCGGTGAAATCCAAATATTCCAGGGTACTTTCATCGGTCTTCACAAACTGTGTAAACCCATCTTCTCACAGTTTCTTGCATTACCCAATTCAGTCCAGTCGACCACAATCAAGAAGATGATCAGTGATGGTAGGCGGCAACCTTATCTTACTCCTTTCTTCACTTCAAAGGCATCATTGGTCTTTCCACCGTGAATCACTTGGCATGCAGGCTAATCATATAGCATACAGCTGTTGGATGAGGTTGATAATGGTTTGTGGCACTAAAACTGTATTGTCGAAGCAGTTGCCAAATTACTTCTCGTTCGACACTGTCGAGGTCCTTTTCAAAATCGATGAAGTTGAGGTAAGGTAGAGAGTTGAATACCACTGTATGCTCTGCTCTATGATGATGTGTAGAGCTGCAATTTGATTCGCACATGATTCCTTTTTCCTGAAGCCAGCTAGCTAGCCTGTGCTGGTCGTAATTAAAGTTAATGAATTAGATGAATATCTCTAAGCGGTTTGACTAATTTAGGCATGCAGTCTGAGGACATCGATAAAATGTAATTACATATCAGTTTTTCTATTTGATGCAGCTCACAGACATACAGTATTATTTTCAAGATATTTTTCTTATTTTAATGGCACAGTCATTTTGTTTAACCAGGTCAAAAAGATCTTAAAGCCGACAAAGTTTCTCTCTGTATGTGTCTGTAGGTTTGAATACTACCCTATTGAAGTTAAACTGAATGAAAACAGTAAAACTGCTCTAGTTTTATATGTGGTAATTCAGAAACAACTAGAACCTAGATATTTAGCTACAACATTATCTTACTAAGTGATCCCATTTATTGTCTTTATCAGAGTTTGGTTGACTAAGTTATTATAAACGAATTCTTTGGTTTCGCCATTTCCGTAGGAATACAAAAAATTGCCTAGTATTAGAATTAATGTTTTATTGGAAGAAGTGATAGGTCACGTAGGAAATTCTGTTGACAAACGTCACCTTTTAATTAATTCCATAACCCTGAAACCAACTACACTGTTCCACAAGAAACGTTAACAGACTTTTAAGTTTAAATTTTCAGCCGTCAGTGTGAGGCAGAACAGTAACTGATGTTATCAATAATTAAATTCAAAAGAAAAAAAAATAAGAAGGGTAGTATGGTTTACATTTCGTATATCTACAAATTATTTGATGACAGTGGATTAACCGGAAGGAGATAAAAGTAGGCTTAGTTAGAAAATTTATATGTCCTCTGAAAAAATCTATCACCAATAAGGATCACGAACACAGTTCGAATATGTTGCGTTCTGTTGAAGATTTTTTGGCTAGGAAATATTGTTGACATGCCATACCTGGTGACAAATTGTAGTAATACAAAAGGTAAGGGATACATACTGAAATCATAGTAGCCAACCCATTTACGTGTATCTGACCTAGACGATTTCATAATCATTTCTACTACATTTTTCATATATGCAAAGTGGTAATCTGTCTTTTTAATTTGTGGAAACATTATCCACCTCCTATGCACTATTGTTATTAATCTACATCAACACATTTGAGAGCACATCAAGGTACAATAATTCGAGTACAAATTCTGTAGTAATAATTGTTGACTTTTGTAAGCCATTATTGCACTTTTGAGCGTCAACTAAGATTTACTCACTGAGTTCCATGTAGGATGCTATGAATATTTAGAAATAAATAAACTGATTGCATCATTATTTCCTTACTGTTCTCAAGTGAAATTTTGAATGAGCACTTCATCCTATTCCTGACTAGTGCGGTGTATCTAATTGGGCCCTTGTAGATGTTATTGACCCCGCTGAAACCTTTACCCAACTTGTGCTGTTTCAAACTCTTGGTCTTTGTCCACTAGTTTACTAACTTTTGAAATCCGCTCCGTGTTCAATAGATAAGAGTTACTTTCAGGTCTTTCAGTCTCCTGTTACTGATTTTCGAAACTAGACCGACTGGTTTGTATTTGCACCCTAACCATTTGGCCAATAGTCTATGCATTACCTACTATTGAGTCAGCGTGCGATAGATACACATAGCATTTCCTAATCTTCAACACAACCATTCGTTGCCAAACTGACATCAAAATGTAATGTCTGCTCTTAGTATGAAAATTGATTATTATGATTCTGGGAACCAACAACCAGAAAATTCAAATTTTATTAGTAGCTTATGAAATGAATTTAAGATTACGATTGCAAAAATGGAAATATACATATAACTCAGTTGTGCATGTTATCATGTAGATACACTGATGTTAAATATCACTTAGAGAGTATATGAAGAAGGATAAATACACAGAAAATAAATGTGCATAAATACTTTTCCAAGCTAGCTGATGTATTCGCATACCTTGTGTTTCCAGTGTTACGATTTGATAATGTTTGACCTAAACAACAATATAAATTACAATGACAATACTTTTAATAAATAATATTATAAGTATATAAATTCATTCTATACACTGTTGTTGTTGACTTTAAATATTTATCCTAATACTGTTTGTCTAAGACTAAGTCAGTTGAACAACCCTAACCTTGATTAACTGTGACAACTGATTAAATCAGAAATATATTGTTCTTCTATGTGTCTTTTATTTGTGAATGAAATTCATTTTTTTGTGAAAACATGAGGTAGTTGAAAATAATTTATATAGTTCTGTGGTTAACTAAATTAGTTTTATTCGCACATCGGAAAATCGTCAATGGTGCTTACATGAAACGTTTAGTACTTAGTTGGATGAAATCCTCTTATAACGATGAAGTCTTTGATAAAGCTGAGGATTTTTCCAACGATATGGGGGAGAAAATAGAAGACTTTTGCATGCCTTTGCATTGGTTAAATGTATTATTAAGCTTAAAATTTGATCAAAATTGACACTCATCAGTAATATGTAGTTATATTACCATTTGGTTGATGGTGGTTAGTAGGGGAACTTAAGACTTATATTTTGTCCTGTTTTAAACTCTTTAGCTGGAGGTGCCTACACCACATTGATTGATGTTCATGCTGAGACCGGAACCCGGCACTCATTACCTCAAACACCGAAGTGTCATCCACTAGACCTCTGAGTCATGACAGCTACCTCTTCTGCCACGAGTATCAGTTATTACTAATTATTGATACTTATAACTCCGCGTTGTAATTGTGGATCGGACTGATTATTTTTTCTTGGCATATGAGAAGACCTATCAACAACTGGTTTTACCGCAATCTGTAGACGTAATGTTGATCAGGAGCTTGCAGAGGAGCATAAGAAGGCTTGGTCGTGACCGAGAGGACCTGAAAGGAAAACGAAGAAAACACGTAAGCCAAAGACTCAGCAATCAAACACAATATACTTATATTTAATTACGAAAGACAAGCGACAAACGGTAGAAACTCAGAACAAGACAAGACAGTCTGGAGATCGAAAGTGAAACGAGGATCAGCGAGGTTTCATAAGCGCATATATATATATGTAGTGTGTCTATTAAGTATAGTGCCCCATTTAGTTGATAATCAAGGTGAGCCAACTTTTTTGTATATGTTCAGCGTGATATGTATGAATATTGACTCAGTTATCACTCTTTCTTCTCATCGTTTGACTTTAGACTTTGATATGCTGGCCGTGTCCCAAATAATAGCATGTTTCCCATTACATACATAAGATGCTTGCTATGGATTAACTCATTTTAATTATTTATATTGCTGTATCTCTGTAAGCTGGTCTTTGGCTAGTGTTCTTTGTTAATCCAGTGATCATGGGCAGTAGTTTATCTAAGAATGGCGCCAATACCTGAAAATTTGGTCATCAAATGTAAACATTCACTTTAAATTTACTTATCATAATTTCCTAGTTTGCTTTTTTCATCTTCCAACTGGTTAAGTGTAAAGTTGTACACCATCAATTGTTTAGTACTAATTTTGACAGTAACCTCGCCTGGTTAACTAGTTTACTAGTTACTAGCCGGTCCTAAGCCCGGGTAAAGAGGGAAGGGTGGGCATAGGGCTAGCAACCCTACCCCGTAAAACAAATCTAACCGCTAAAGAAACTTCAAAGCACAAACAAAATATAAAAAATGAAAACAAACTTATTCCCCGCTGGAATCGGAGAGGCGAAATGACGCCAGTTGGTGAAAGCCTTCGGGAAGCCAATTGGCCGATGTGTCTTCTCTCGATGAAAGCGAAAGTAAACGTGGGGACATGGAATGTCCGCACCATGTTTGAACCCAGTAAGGCAGCCCAGATTGCAAAGGAGATGAGAAGGTATAACATCGAAGTGCTTGGGATTTGCGAAAGCAGATGGAATGGGAGTGGACTCTCCAAACTGTCAACTGGAGAATCAATAATCTACTCCGGTCACCCAGACGCCAACCACGAGCACACTGAGGGAGTGGCTATCATGATGTCCTCAAGAGCATCGAAGGCTCTCATGCAGTGGGAACCAATCTCCTCCAGGATCATGACAGCAAGATTCAACTCAAAAGGAAGAAAGGTCACAATCATACAATGTTATGCACCTACAAATAATGCAGAGCAAGAGAAAAAGGAGGAATTCTACAGACAACTTCAATCAACACTGGACAAGACGTCAGTTGGCGATATCAAAATTCTAATGGGCGACATGAATGCCAAACTGGGAGGGGACAACACGGGAAGAGAACTAACCATGGGTCGAGAGGCGCTAGGTGAAATGAATGAGAATGGAGAATTGTTTGCAGAATTCTGTGCATTCAACGATTTGGTGATTGGAGGCAGTGTGTTCAGGCACAAGGATATCCACAAAGCGACATGGACTTCACCAGATGGACACACTAAAAATCAAATCGACTTTATCTCAATCTCAAGAAAATGGAGACGCAGTCTACTTAACACAAGGTCAAGAAGAGGAGCAGATGTAGGTTCAGACCACTATCTAGTGCAAGGAACCTTCCAAATCAAGTTAAAAGCCTTCAAGGAAGCTGGTGATAGACCTCAATTCAAGTACAACACTCGGAAACTGAAGGATGAAACTACAAAGGAGATCTTCAAAGCAGCCATCAAGACAAAATGGGAGACGTCGAGGGACATCCCTGAAGAAACCTGTGTAGAAGAACACTGGAAGTCTTTGAAAGCTATGTGGAAAGAAACCTGCACAACAGTATTAGGAAGGAAGAAGAAAGAAGACAAGGAATGGATCTCGACGGATACCTGGAAGCTGATAGAGGAGAGGAGGATGGTGAAGCAGAAGATAAACCAGTGCAAGGATGCTCAACGACAAGAGGAACTGAGCACAATGTATAAAACACTGGATAAAGAAGTGAAGAAGAGTGCACGCAAAGACAAAAGACACTTCTACGAAACACTGGCAAGTGAAGCAGAACAGGCTGCAGGTAAGAGAGACCTGACGACATTGTATCAAATAACCAGGTTGCTATCAGGGAAGAGACCAACACAGATGAAACCAATAAAAGATGAAGAAGGAAATTTAATTACAAAAGAAGAGAAACAGAGGAAACGATGGGCCGACCACTTCAAGAAGCTCTTGAATCGACCACCACCTGCACTTCGTCCAGAAATACCACCTGCAGCCGCTGAATTACAAGTGAACATAAATCCCCCAACGAAAATGGAAGTCCTGAACGCCATAAAGCTACTGAAATGCGGGAAAGCAGCAGGACCAGATGGAATACCGCCAGAAGCACTGAGAACAGATGCAGAGACAACAGCGGACATGCTCACACCACTATTGCAGAAGGTGTGGAAGGAAGAGAAGGTACCTGACGATTGGAAGAAGGGTTACCTTGTCAAACTGCCGAAGAAGGGAGACCTCAGTGCTTGCAAGAACTGGCGCGGAATCACTCTCCTGTCCACCCCAAGTAAAATATTAAGCCGCATCATCCTGGAGAGGCTTAAAGACGCACTGGATTCAAAACTGCGACCGGAACAGGCAGGCTTCAGGAAGTACAAATCATGTGCTGACCAAATTGCAACGCTTCGTATCATCATAGAACAGAGCGTAGAATGGCAATCAGCTCTATACCTCAACTTCATCGACTTTGAGAAGGCCTTTGACAGCGTCGACCGAGAAGTAATTTGGAAACTGCTTCAATACTACGGAGTACCGCAAACCTTTATCCGCCTCATTCAACAACTATATGAAGATGCCACATGCCAAGTAATCCACAATGGGAAGCTCAGTGATGCCTTTGAAGTGAAGACAGGAGTGAAACAAGGTTGCCTACTATCCCCCATGATATTCCTTATTGTGGTGGACTGGATCATGCAGCAAACAGTAGGCAGCGAGAAGAGGGGGATACACTGGACGACGGAAAAGAACCTAGAAGACTTGGATTTCGCCGATGACTTATGCCTAATGTCACATAAACTTGAAGATCTGCAGGCAAAAACTAACAAGTTGACAGAAGAGGCAGCGAAGACGGGACTTCAGGTGAATATAGAGAAGACAGAAGTGATGAAGATACCGCACCACCACCATCAACAACAACAACAAACTCCAATCACCGTCAACGGGAGAAACTTGAAGGAAGTAACCTCCTTCACTTATCTAGGAAGCACTGTTTCAACTACAGGCGGGACGGACGAGGACGTCAAAGTCAGAATCGGAAAAGCAAGACAGGCCTTCATTAGCCTGAAACCAGTGTGGAGATCTTCTGCACTCAGCATGTGGAACAAGATACGGATTTTCAACACCAACGTCAAGTCAGTGCTCTTGTATGGCTCAGAGACTTGGCGCGTCACGAAAGGCATTTCCAATAAACTACAGACATTCATCAACAACTGCTTACGCTCGCTGCTGAAGATCAGATGGCCAGAAAAAATAAGCAACAAGGAACTCTGGGAACGAACCAACCAAGAACCTATCACGCAACAAATATGCAGGAAGAAGTGGAGATGGATTGGCCATGCACTGAGAAGGCCGACTGAGGACATCACGCGTCAGGCCAGTCGCTCGAGTGGAATCCCCATGGGAAGCGACGAGTTGGACGTCCGAGGGTGACATGGAGGAGGTCGTGCGAGGAGGAAATGAGAGGTTGTGGGCTGTCGTGGAACCAGGTTCAAAAGATCTCAGAGAACAGAGGTCACTGGAGGCGTGCTACTGAAGCCCTATGTTCCACTAGGAACCCAAGGGACTAATAATAATAAATAATAATTTTGACAGTGTTATGTTCTCTGAGCTATATGGTTTATTCGCTGAGCTGTTAGTTGATGATACTGTCTAAATTGGTAATGAAAGCTTCACGATTGAAATATTCAGCTCAGAGAACACAACTATGAGAACATTCTGTTTCATTTATTTCTACTATATGACTGTGAAATGTCACTATTAAAATCAAGAGACACAAGAAGCCTTTAGGTGTCTGACTGTTTTACCTCCGTGGAGTAGTCAGTGTGTCATGGAAGTATGAAATCAGCAACACAAATATCAAGCGTAGAGTTTTGGGGAGCGTAAGTTGATGAGATTGTAAACCTACATCAACTCAGATGGGTTGCACAGGTGTTACACATGCCCAGTGACAATCTGCTCCGTCCTGCAATGTTAGCCCAAGTAGGTTTTGGTTATAGAATGGTTAGAGGTGACATCAATGCATGATAGCTCTGACTGTTGGTCCCAGTCATGTAGGGGAACGTAGATTTCCTGGTTGGGGTCCACATCAAAACCAGAATCAATGACTAGAAGTCTTAGGTGATATAGCTCAGTGTCAAATATACATCCACAAATCGTCATCATCCTAATTGGTATACTGAGTTTCTTTACTTTTTCACTCCTTCTTTTACGTCTTTTACGACTTTTGACCAGTCTTACCGTTCAGGTTTCTGTTTTCCCCATCAACCGTTTACCATTAGATTTTAAATTAATTTCATGAAGTTTTAATAACAGGAGATGACTGAAAATAGTCTCTGTCTGCATCAACCCCAAAGCGATAGTATATGACAGGTGGAAATAACTCGTACCTACTGTAAGTTCTTCAGGACCTCTGACAGTATCTCATCTGTTAGTGGTTATCGCCACCCAGTAACCTGTATTTGAAATGAAAGAGTACCAGTGATGAAGTTATGACTCTGTGCATACTATGAATTCCAAACAATACTTGATTCGCATTTTGGATGAGGCAATAAAACAATGTCATGCAATGGCGTAACACTTTGTGGTACATAGATGTGTAACTTCAGCTACATTATAAGACAATACGTTGTTTAATCAAAGTGTTTATCAGAAGTGCGATTCTCTCATAAATACACAGTTTTCACCTAAGAAAGTTGATGAATTCAAATATCCCGCTTTTAATAAAAAAAACATGAATTTCAAAGCTTTCGTGAACAAAACCATTTATCTTACAACAATTGAGTTGAATAACTAACTTATCACCGATTTATATCATCTTTGGAAGGAAATAAAAAAATTGCAACATGAAAATGGAAAAACATGTGGCTCCAGGTAACTGCATTAATCATTCTATGGAGGGACTTTATGATTTATCTAAACAACTCGCCATTTTAACATAGTTCATGTTTATGATTCAAAACAATGGAACACGATGATTTTAACTTCTATTCATTCCGAGTTTCTTTTCCTTCAAAGTCTTCATTCTTTTATGTTTGGTGATAAATCACTGCGGTCAATTTGGTTAAGAACTTTCTACATTATGCTTCTTGATATCAGCGCACAAGTGAATTTTTAGAGCTGATTGAACAAATGATAAGTTTTGTATCACAGACAACGAACTATCTGTAAAAGTTTCTTCCAGCATCAGTCTCAAGTAACTTTGTTAGTTTCAGGCCTATGAATCGCTTATAAGTTGGGATAAACAAACAATCAGCTTGAGACTCCAAAAATTTGTTCTACTTTATTATTATTTGTCCCTTGGGTTCCTAGTGGAATATAGGGCTTCAGTAGCAAGTCGCATCTCACTCTCTTCTCTCCAGTCCACTTAACCTGGCTCCACGATTCCCCACAACCCTTCATTTCTCCCTCACATCATCTCATCAATATCATCCTCACCTCCGACACCCAACTCGTCGTTTCCCATTCGGGTTTGACTCGAGGACCTTGTCTGATCTGGCGCGTGATGTCGCCACACGGACTTTTCAGTGTATGTCCAATCCAATCCATCTCCACTTTCTTCTGTATATTTCATTTCAAATACAGGTTGCTGGGTGGCGATAACCACTAACAGATGAGATACTGTCTGAGGTCCTGAAGAACTTACAGTAGGTACGAGTTGTTTCCACTTGCCATATACTATCGCTTTGGGGTTGATGCAGACAGAGACTATTTTCAGTCATTTCCTGGGTCCTTGGTTTTCCTGAAGCATATATGTAAGAACGCGTTTTTAGAAGACAAATTGCTACATAGCCTGGACCTTGTCAGGGTGTAGTAATAAATACTTGAGTGACCTTTCAGAACTTTTTATTAATTTTTTTTAAAGGATTACCTCGTCTTCTTCATTAGGTTTATGTGAAACAAATGCTTGTAGTTTATAGTCAAGGTACATGAAATTAAATTCATAACACATGTTCCGTTAGATTATTGTCTAATTACAACTTGCCTAATTGGCTATAATTAGCCAATCTTAACCCTATCACTCACATAAAATTCATTTAAGCGGATAAAATGGATTTTCAACTCTTGGATGTTCTTTATATGCGTTTCATTTATAAATTATATTGATGTTCGCTTGTGATATGCGAACACTTGATTTGTAATTACTTACAGGAAGGGGGACTTAAAAGTTTCGTGAACAAACTGGCATGTAACTTTGATTCTTTTTCACTTAACTGTTTTATAAGAGAAAACTGGAAAAGAGATTCAGCAAAGTGACTATTAAGGGGATGTCTAAATAAATTCTACCAAGTAAAGTTTAGATGGTTGTGGGCAATCTGCAGGAAGCCTTGCATGACGTAGGTCCCTTACTTATCGGCTTTCATTGGCAAAACACACCTCTAGCCTCGAATGAAGTGATGTCTCCTTACAGATTCCAGAACTCATCACTAATGGTTAGATTTCGATACATGAGTTCAAATCTCTTACGAGAAACTAATTTCACTGAGGTTGGAGATGCACCATAGGGAAGAGTGGAAACAGGTTTGAAATTGACTTTAAGCAGGGCTTTTCGTCAACTGACTGCAACTACTTAGTACCAGTCATAGTGCACTGTGATAATGAGTCACTTAGGCTGCTGACCACACTACCAAAAATAATTGATTGAGTCCTGTCAGCATACAGCATAAAGCAACATAAAATCGGTTGCACTTCAGTGACCGACCAATGTAAGTTCTAACAAAACGTGAATAATCATTTGTTATGGAACCCTTAATTCATTAACAAACAAGTTTATGACAGTGATGGGGATAAATAGTGAAATTTCAACATATATGACTCCCATAAAAATAATTCTTCACTAGTGAACATTGGATAGGTGATTTACGGTTCTCGTTATTTTACGGCAATGCTTTTCGTGAAATTGAAACCACTGTTTGTCAAACCATAAAAATAAACAAAATATCATTATAAGTTTCAACATGGCAATCAGTACAATAACATAATGCTATTCTTTAGTTTCTCTGACTATTTGTACCTGTGTTGACATATACAGTCGGTTTTCACCAATATCTCAACATCTTTGTCAAAAAGTTTACCGCAAAAAGGTGGTGATGTTTTACTGAATCTTAGTTTCGCTTGTCATAAATGCTCGAACCCTACGGTCTTTGTTGTTTAAACATCTTTATGAAAATATCTGCTACATTCCAAGCCAGTTGTGGATATATATGTTCATATATATATATATATATATATATATATATATATGTGTATATATGTATATATATATATATATATATAAGAGAGAGAGAGAGAGAGAAATTTGACAACATTCTGACGAGGCATACGACCTCATAGCCTCGAAAAGTTACCATCGGTTGCCACGATCTTGCTAGTTCTGTAGTCCTTTGACTAAATGTTCTTGTAAAGTCCGTGAACAGAACATCTCATTTCATTCAGCTTTAGAGATCAACAGCTCGCTGTTTCATACTATTTCCCAATATTTCTCTGATAGCCTATAGACAGTCAGGAACTATCTCTCATTCATTCTACTTCATTTACTTCTTTCCTTTCACAAAATTGAATAAAACAATAAAAACAGTAGCAGAATTAGCTTGGATGTATATCATGAATTCTCCTTAGCTTCTTCACAATCTACATACTATAATGCTGATAACGAAAAAGCATATTTTACAATGCTTTACAATATACAATTTTATGCAATGATGTCAGTTTAATGAATAAATATCACCTTACACTTGACTGTGGTTAGTCCCACTAAAAATATTTGCTTCCTGTGCGACACTGATGTTCCCAAGTGGTACTTAGAAGAACTACTTTTGAGATGCATTTTCAATTTCCAATTTCAGTTAAACAATGCATTCTACAGACAAACGTATGGCATGATAGCAAGGTCACTACTTGTTCTTCTAATAAAAGGTAAACTGAGAAAACACCATATTCTGTTAGATGACCGGAAACTTCCATCTGTCTGAGATATACATATTACGCATTCGTTATGTGTGACGAGGAAATGAACATAGATTTTATTAGTCAAGTTTATGTCAAAATCAAAGGTTCACTTGAAAATTCCTTTTTTGGGCATTTCACTGTAAAAAAAGGTCAGACACTTCTCTTCAGACATTGGTCAATACAAAGCCAAGATGAAAACTACCAGCAGATTGATTTTTAAAGGTGAAATCCACTGTGCTGAAAAAGAAACCTAATTCATCCTCTTTTATCAAGAATTATAAAAATCTGAACAAATGATGCAACTGAAGGTGAACTGAAAGTGCAATTACTTTACGCAGATCTACTCAGAAAAATCTGAATGCCGAGCAAAAAGCTGAGAAAACCTTTGCAGTCCCGTTAAAAACTTTATGAACATCAACTTGAGTGATAATACTACTGTTGAAACCGTCTGACCAGTTGAACAGGAAAGACCTCATTTCTTCCGAAATTTGAATCATCGTCTCTAGCTGAAAGGTGATTTGTTAATCAGTTTAAGTTACAGTGCCTTCTCAGATTATATCAGTGTGCATCCACAAGTTCACTGGTTTCGGCGGAATTTGGTCCTTAAGTAGGGCAAAGCGTTCACTCTCTAAACGCATCCCTTGACACTATCTCACCTGGCTATCAAAATGTCTGTGTAAATCTATTCATGGTTCTAGACTTGACTATTGCATCAATTCAGATCATGTTGCTTCTCCGAAGACCTTCTGTAAGGTTATTCATAAAGTAAGACTAAATGGTTCAAAAGTGATATGGTCCCATCACCATTCCAAGGCAAAGTTTCTGGCAATTTTAAAGATTCCCTCCTAGCTTAGTGGCTACATTATAAAAAGGTGCATTGTATTTGGTCAGCAGACAAGACTAGATAACATGAGATTAGTTGCTCTCCAGTGATCAATCAGTGCATATAATCCAGTCCTACAGGAGACTTGCCGTGGCCCAAACAGCCTAATGGTAACGTTGCTGACTGCGATACTGGTTGGTGTGAGTTCTACTTCCAGTGGGGACATCATTACTTCCCTAGAGGTTGTAGACATGCCCTGCTGATGAGTGCCAGCAAGCACGAAACCTAGGTCCAGCGCTTCCTACCGACTTCTCACAAACAACTAACTACCTGATTATAAATATCATTTGGAATCAATAAGAAGTTTATGAAAATAACACGTAGCAGTTGCAAATGGATGGTAGTTATTTGTAATTCGACGAAGGTGGGCATCGTATTTCGTGATCAGATCTAATGTAGTACAGAAATATCATCATTGAAACTCCAAACATTTTACTCACGAATAATAGTCATTTATCTGGCTGAACATCTGATAATGGAATTCTCTTAGTTGTAGGCTGACTAAGAGTACAACCTGCTTAACTTGGTGATTGCAACGTCAAATGAAATAATGAAGTTACGAGTCTTACTTTTAAAGAACTTATCAGGAATACTTGACTTAATCCATTTGATGATCGATAGCTGGGCAAGTCCGTAGTCATAGACCACTGATTTTCGTGATGATGAGATAATATCAAAATAATATTCAAGTGTAGTTTATTTCACCCTCCAAAAGCACAATTCGCTTCGCCTTAAAAAATTGGAGCTGTATGTAATTAGAGTTTTCGCTGTCGCCTATTTCATTGTCGGAAGATGAAAGCTAAATAATGTCTAGTGTTTTCACAAAGATAATGTTTGATCTTCAGTGACGACAGATTTTAGTGACTTCAAATTTGTGATTTATTTACGGCAAGGATAGCTAAGATTAGTAAAAATGTGGTTAGAAATGGTATATTTGATGTTTTGGAGGAAACGGAAGTTTACCTTTTCTATACTTAAAATCAAAAGTGCTCCAATTTCATATAAGAAAGAAATAAAAGCAAAAGTATGAGAAATATTTCCCACCCCTTGAAAGCTGGCTAAAGAATCTTCGGACCATTTAACTGTAAGTGAAATCTGCTCGACTTTCAAAAGTCCGTTTATTGAAATTCGCCGCTGGATGTACCTTACTGAAATTTGAGTTGATAAATAAACTAAGTAATCAGCTTTCAACCTCGCATAGTTAACTAGTTCACTAGTTAATAGCCAGTCCTAAGCCCGGATAAAGAGGGAAGGTTGGGCATACCGCTAGCAACCCTACCCCACAAAAACAATCCAATCTATGAAGAAACTCCAAAGCACGAAAAAAAATTTAAAAATAAAAATAAACTTACGCCTCGCTGGAACCGGAGAGGCGAAATAACCCCAGGTGGTGAAAACCTTCATGAAGCCAATTGGCCGATTTATCTTCTCTTCTCTCGATGAAAGCAAAAGTACGAATGGGGACATGAAATGTTCGGACAATGTTTGAAGCTGGCTGGCGAGTCTGCCCAGATTGCAAAAGAGATGAGAAGGTATAGCATAGTCTGTTTGGAATCTGCGAAATCAGATGGAATTGAAATGAACTCTCCAAACTGTCAACTGGAGAGTCAATAATCTACTCCGACATTGTCACCCAGACGACAACCACGAGCACAGCACATTGAGTTTTCGAGTGGCTACCATGATGTCCCTATCAGCATCAAAGGCTTCCACGCAGTAGGAAGAAATCTCCTCCTGAGGCTTAGGATTATGACAGCAAGATCCAACTCAAAAGGAAGGAAAGTCACAATCGTTCAGTGCTACACTACGCACCTACAAATGATGCGGATGAAGAGAAGAAGGAGGAATTCTACAGACAACTGCAATCAGTACTGGATAAGACCCACACCAGATGGTGATGTTGAAATGCATTCTAGTGGGTGAGGTGACATGAATACCAAACTGGGAGCAGACAACACAGGAAGAGAACTAATCATGGGTCAAGAAGCACTCAATGAGGTGATGAACGAGAATGGAGAACTGTTTGCAGGATTCTGTGCATTCAACGATTCGGTGATTGGAGGCAGTGTGTACAAACAGAAGGATATTCACAAAGTGACATGGAAATTATTTCATTAGACACCAGGACACACAGCACTAAAACTTAGATCAAGTTCATCACAATTTAAGGAAAAGGGAGATCAAGACACAGCCCACTGAGCACAAAATCAAGAAGGGGAGTAGATGTAGGTTCAGAAAACTCACCATCTTGCTCAAGGGACATGGCTTCCGAATCAAGTTTCAAGCCTTCAAACAAGTTATGATAGACCCTAGTACAAGTGCAACACCCAGAAACTTAAGCACAATACTAGAAAGGATATCTTCACGTCATACATCGGGACAAAATGAGAGATATGGAGTAACATTGCTGAGGAAACCTGCATGGAAGAACACTGAAACTCTCTGAAAGCTATGTGGAAGGATCCTACATAACCGTATTAGGAAGGAAGGGGGAAGAAGACAAGGAACGAATGGATCTCGATGAACACGTGGAAGCTGATAGAGCAAGGAGAGGAGGATGGTGAAGCAGAAGTTGAACCAGTGCATAGCAAAGCAGTGCAGTGCAGTGCAGTGCAAGGATGAACAACGAAAAGAGAAATTGAGTACAACCTATAAAACACTGGACAAAGAAGTGAAGAGTGAGCACAAAGACAAGAGACACTTCTACAACACATTGGCAAGTGAAGCAGAACAAGCTGCTGGTAGGAGAGACAGAGACCTGACAACACTATATCTAATAACCAGGTTACTATCTGTGAGGGAAGAAATCAACACAAATGAAACCAATGAAAGATAGTGACAGAAACTTGGTAACTGAAGAAGAGACACAAAGGAAACGATGGGCTGACTACTTCAAAATAATTTTGAATCGACCACCACCACCACCAGCAACTCATCCAGAAAATACCACCAGCAGCCCAGCCACAGGACTACAAGTGAACACAAGCCCTCCGACCTAAGCCGAAGTCCGGAACTCCATAAAGCTACCGAAATCCAGGAAAGCAGCAGGACCGGAGAGAATTCCACCAGAAGCACTGAATACAGACATGAAGACAACAGAGGACATGCTCACACCACTATTGCAGAAGGTTTGGAAGGAAGGAAGGAAAGAAAGAAACCTACTGATTGATTGGAAGAAGGGCTACCTTGTCAAGCTCCCGAAGAAGGGCGAACTGAGTCTTCGCAAGAACTGGCACAGAATCATGCTGCTGTCCATCCCAAGTAAAATATTGTACCGCATCATCCTGGAGAGACTAAAGGATGCTCTGGATTCAACTGGATTACGACCAGAACAGGCAGGCTGACTTCAGGGAGAACAAATCATGTGCGGATCAAATTGCAATGCTACGCTGCGCATCATCATAGAACAGAGTATAGAATGGCATTCAACTCTCTACCTCAACTTTATCTGCTTTGAAGAAGCCCTCCATCGAAGCGTCGACCGAGATATAACTTGGCGGGCAACTGCTTTAACACTACTGAGTTCTACAAATCTTTATAAACCTCATTCATCAGCTATATGACGACGCTAAATGCCAAGTGATCCACAATGGAAAGCTGAGTGACGCCTTTAAATTGAAGGTAGAAGTAAGACAAGGCTGCTTACTGCCACCAGTGATCCTCCTGATTGTTGTGGACTGGGCCATGCAGCAGACAGCTGTGAAGAGCTGTGAGAAGGTGGGCATACGCTGGCTGGACCGATGAAAAGAGCCTAGAAGATTTGGATTTCGCCAGCGATGATGATTTAGGTCTGATGTCGCACAAACTAGAAGATCTACAGGCAAATACTAACAAATTGACTGAAGAAGCAGAGAAAACGGGATTTCAGTTGAATGTAGAGGAGACGGAGGTAATGAAATTACTCTATCTTGTGGCACAGACTGGAAGATATACAAACAATTTTATAAGTTGGCAGAAGAGGGGATGTAGCAAAGACGGGACTTTTTTCAGATGAACGTGAAGAAGACAGAGGTGATGAAGATGCCCAACTGACAACAGCAAAAACAAGCGTCAATCACCATTAAGAGGGAAAATCTAAAGAAAGTTGTTTCTCTCACCTACCTACCTACCTATCTATCAACCTACCTACCTAACTACCTGCCTACTCATTAAGGCAGCATCGTCTCACCTGCAGGCAGCACAGGCACAGATGAAGATGTCAAAGCCAGGATAGAAAAGACAGTGAGACAGGCCTTCATTAATCTGAAATCAGTGTAGAAATCTACTGCATTGCACTAGACTGCACTACACTGCATACAGCACAAAGCATCAACGAGATCCGGACTCTCAACACTAATACCAGTCAAGTCAGAGCTTCTATGTGATGAGACTTGGCGGGTTACGAAAAGAATTTCCAACAAACTGCAGACATATATCACATCAACAGCTGCCACCTACACTCACTCGATACTGAGAATCAGATCAGATGGTCAGAATAATAAGAATAAGCAACAAGGAACTCTGGCCTGCCAACAAACCAACCGACCAATGACCCATCGCCCAACAAATATGTAGTAGAGGAATGTGGAGATGTATTGGATTGGACATATACTGAGAAGACCGATTGAGGACATCACGTGCCAGGTGAGACGAGGTACTCGAGTCGAACCCGAATGAGAAACGATGAGTTGGGTGTCGGAGGTGATGATGACATTGGTGAGATGATGTGAGGAGGAAATGAAAGGTTGTGGGGAATCGTGGAGTCAGGTTAAGTGGACTGGAGAGAAGAGAGTGAGATGCGACTTGCTACTGAAGCCCGGTATTCCACTAGGAACCCAAGGAACATATGATAAGTGATATCATAATCAGATCTCATCTTTATACATTGTCGGAAGACAGGGAAACGTGAAAATTATAGGTTCCTTAAAGAATAACAAACAGTCAAATTTATGCAAGATAATTTTGTAAACTGGTCTCCTATTGTTTTTATCAGGCTGTTCCCTGAGGAACTAGGGTAAATGTTTGTCATTCCTAACACCAGCGTTTGTGAGTTAAATTCGGAGTCCTGATAGTCAGTCTGTATCAGCAACCATTGTGAAGTTCATTGATGTCTGATAAATAAAATACAACTCACATTCGAATCAAATAAAGCATCATAATACAGCAGTCTGAATTCCTCTAGGAAACAAATTGTGTAAGAGAACCTTGTTACTTATGAGTAGTCAAGTATTCAGATTCAAAATATTTTCACCTATAGAATTATCTTGGACTGTGGATTCACTTATCATGCATTAAAATTCCATAAAACAGATCTATTATATGATAATAATCTCAAAGAATGTCAAAAATTTGTGTATAACGGTAGGTGTATAAATCATTATTTTTTTCTACCAAATTTCAAGTATTATTTCTGCAGAGAAGCTCGGACCAAACTTCCATGTGAAACGCTGGAATTATTTTATTTCAAACATACTACGACTTACACAGGTATAAACTATATCTAATATGCTTTAAGCTTTACTTCCGGTCATCGCTTAACTTAATAATGATTTTAAACGTAATTCACCTACTTTTGCTTTATGTGTCCCAATTCACTCATATCTGGAATACTTGGGCTGCCCTGTAATAGCACCTAGGGAGAGTAGCACAACTAGGATAAGAATAAGGCGGTAAATGAAAGCTTACCGGCTTAGTCCTTGTAGTGTTTACAGTGAAGTCGTTAACTGTCAGATGGAATCTATACCTAGATTTCATACGCTTTAGCAAAATTTCTCAAACAGTTATCATTATTATATTATTTTTCCCTTGGGTTCCTAGTGGAACATAGGGCTTCAGTAGCATGCCTCCACTGCACTCTCTTCTCTGCAGTCTTTTGAACCTCGCTCCACGACTGTCCAAAAGCTTTCATTTCTCCCTCAGGCCATCTCCTCCATGCCACCCTCGGACGTCCAACTTGTCGTGTCCCATTTGGATTCCAGTCGACGGCCTGGTCTGGCGCGTGATGTCCCCAGTTGGCCTTCTCAGTGTATTCCCAATCCAATCTGTCTCGACTTTCTTCTCACTATTTGTTGGGTAAAAGGTTCTTAATTGGTTCTTTGCTAGCTAGAGTTCCCTGTTGCTTATTCTTTCCTTCCATCTGGTCTGATCTTCAGTATGGAGTGGGCGTAGGCAGCTGTTGATGAATATATGTAGTGTGTTGGAAATGCTTTTCGTAACGCACCAAGTTCCTGAACTATGTAGCAGCACTGACTTGACCTTGGTGTTGAAAATCCGGATCTTGTTCACGCTTTGTGCTGAGTGAAGTAGATCTCCGCAGTGATTTCAAATTAATGAAAGCCTGTCTTGCCTTTCCGATCCTGGTTTTGACGTGCTCGTCTGTGCCTGTGCCGCCTGTAGTTGAAACGATGCTGCCCAGGTAGACGAGACTACTTCCTTTAGGTTTCTCCCGTTAATAGTCATTGGTGCTTATTGCTGATGGTGCAGCTGGTTGAGTATTTTCATCACCTCCGTCTCCTCTACATTCAACTGAAATCCCGTTTTCTCTGCTTCTTCAGTCAATTTGTTAGTATTTGCCTGTAGATCTTCTAGTTTGTGCGACATCAGACCTAAATCATCATCGCTGGCGAAATCCAAATCTTCTAGGCTCTTTTCATCGGTCCAGCCAGCGTATGCCCACCTTCTCACAGCTCTTCACAGCTGTCTGCTGCATGGCCCAGTCCACAACAATCAGGAGGATCACTGGTGGCAGTAAGCAGCCTTGTCTTACTTCTACCTTCAATTTAAAGGCGTCACTCAGCTTTCCATTGTGGATCACTTGGCATTTAGCGTCGTCATATAGCTGATGAATGAGGTTTATAAAGATTTGTAGAACTCAGTAGTGTTAAAGCAGTTGCCCGCCAAGTTATATCTCGGTCGACGCTTCGATGGAGGGCTTCTTCAAAGCAGATAAAGTTGAGGTAGAGAGTTGAATGCCATTCTATACTCTGTTCTATGATGATGCGCAGCGTAGCATTGCAATTTGATCCGCACATGATTTGTTCTCCCTGAAGTCAGCCTGCCTGTTCTGGTCGTAATCCAGTTGAATCCAGAGCATCCTTTAGTCTCTCCAGGATGATGCGGTACAATATTTTACTTGGGATGGACAGCAGCATGATTCTGTGCCAGTTCTTGCGAAGACTCAGTTCGCCCTTCTTCGGGAGCTTGACAAGGTAGCCCTTCTTCCAATCAATCAGTAGGTTTCTTTCTTTCCTTCCTTCCTTCCAAACCTTCTGCAATAGTGGTGTGAGCATGTCCTCTGTTGTCTTCATGTCTGTATTCAGTGCTTCTGGTGGAATTCTCTCCGGTCCTGCTGCTTTCCTGGATTTCGGTAGCTTTATGGAGTTCCGGACTTCGGCTTAGGTCGGAGGGCTTGTGTTCACTTGTAGTCCTGTGGCTGGGCTGCTGGTGGTATTTTCTGGATGAGTTGCTGGTGGTGGTGGTGGTCGATTCAAAATTATTTTGAAGTAGTCAGCCCATCGTTTCCTTTGTGTCTCTTCTTCAGTTACCAAGTTTCTGTCACTATCTTTCATTGGTTTCATTTGTGTTGATTTCTTCCCTCACAGATAGTAACCTGGTTATTAGATATAGTGTTGTCAGGTCTCTGTCTCTCCTACCAGCAGCTTGTTCTGCTTCACTTGCCAATGTGTTGTAGAAGTGTCTCTTGTCTTTGTGCTCACTCTTCACTTCTTTGTCCAGTGTTTTATAGGTTGTACTCAATTTCTCTTTTCGTTGTTCATCCTTGCACTGCACTGCACTGCACTGCTTTGCTATGCACTGGTTCAACTTCTGCTTCACCATCCTCCTCTCCTTGCTCTATCAGCTTCCACGTGTTCATCGAGATCCATTCGTTCCTTGTCTTCTTCCCCCTTCCTTCCTAATACGGTTATGTAGGATCCTTCCACATAGCTTTCAGAGAGTTTCAGTGTTCTTCCATGCAGGTTACCTCGGTTATGCTGCTCAGCCTCTCTCATTCCTGAACTATAATTGCTACTTATTTTTTTTAAGAAACTTTGCTATCTGGTATACATGTAACCATATTACCACTCGCAAGGTTCAGGGTTATACAGTGTGATAGCCTCGATTATTCATGACCTTAATTTGCCTACTTACTATGGTTTCCGTAACTGTTCAGCCTATGCATTCCACCAACAAGTAGTGGGTCCAGCTTTCGAATTCTACTCCTTCTTCTCCTACCTGGCTGACTGAGTAGTGTCTAAAGTCTTCAATAACTGCGCTTCATAGCCCAGGACACAAGCATGTACCTATTGGGGTCGGTGTTTTTTACAAAAATGATTTTAATGAAACTACTCTTTGAAGCAAAAACAGTTATAAATCCTTCAATTTGAGAGAAATAGTGTATTGACGTCGATGAATCTGTTAACCAGACGAAAGTAAATTTGAAAGTTACTTCAACATCTGGGCGGACAAATACATGTGTTACCTCAAGAACATGAAACTATAATTTATCAGGTTTTGTCTAGCTTTTTTTCGGTGAAGAAGGTTTACTTAGACTGTTCATTTACTAATTTTTCTTTGATGAGGATAAGTAAAAATTACTGCATATGCTTACACAGAAATATAAAGTACCTGATGATATGATTAATTTCACTTGTGTATAGTTTATGAAAGTGCAGGTGTTTCAACCAATATTGTAAAAAAATAATCTTATTGTCACTAGTAGAGTTCAGTAAATTAGTAGATTCCCTTCTTTAAATATGGATCATTAGTATCAATTTATGCTTGACACTGATTTAATCATATGTGAATAAGCAAATGTAAACAACGATTAGTTTGTAAACTATTGAAAACCCCAGGAAAAATTCAGCAGCTTATTTTTCAAAACTTTAAGCCCTCTCGTGCACTGATGATATTCAGTGGTTCTTATAATGAAGGAAGATCTTTGAGGAGAGCTTTTTGTTAGCATATACACTGGTGGTACAAACGTAAAAAGGTTGTAGAAAGTAATGATTACAGTGAACTGTAGGTAAGTATCTCCTAGTTTCTTTTGCACTTCAGTTATACCCAAGAGTATAAAAGTTGTAATATTTCACTGTCAACCAAATATCCCCCGCAATAATCTACGAAAATGATAATCTCATTTTTCTTAGTTTTACACTTGTTTCTACTTATACTTTCTTTCTGAATTACTGTAAACTTTATTGTATATTACAAAATACTTATCTGTTTAAAGTTAATGGGCAGGAACTTCTTTTTGGCATGAGAATGCTTTTACACTTCTGTCTTGCAGTGTGTCCTACTCCATTCTTTTCTCGAGTCAAACTGGTATCACTGCAAACTTTGGTAGTTTACTGGTGATTCATTCCAACCTCATTGATTGATAAACTTATGATTCGGTTATCATTATTATATTTCTTAACACTATGGAAAGTATATCCATAAGAAAGAAAACAGAAAAGGAACCGAAGGACAAAATATCATTTGCTTGGTGTTGACTTACACTTGGAATCCAGGACATGCCATTCTTCTTATTTGGAACTCCTTGGCTAAGTCTGCCTGTTCACTAGGTTGCACGTAAATTTGGCTGTCAAGTCTTCAGTAGAACAAAACTGCTTCCTGGAATTGGCTTCAAACCAACACCAGACAAATTTTAAAACAATGAGGCATCAAAAATACAGAGAAACTTGCACATGGTCCTATCTGCTAACTGTGACTAATCGATTCGCCTCAGTGTAACAAAGGGACATAACTAGTGCCTATAAGTAAGGAGTCTAAAAGAAATTCGAGCATATTACATCTTCAAAGATGTAAAGGAATGGTGCACATGAGTGGACCTACCTTTGGTGGTTCGAGATCCTCCTACACAGGAAATTTAACTAAAAGATGCTGTACCACCCATATTTTTCAGGAAAGGATAACTAAGTGGAGCTGGTGAACAGCAAACTCGAGGAAATCAGACTGCTTTTTGGCCTGAATAAAGGTGTATCGATCAAATTTTCACTCTTCAACAGGTTCTGGAACTTAGGAACACTTACCAGCGGCCAACACTTGCCATATCTCTTGACCTAAAAGCGGTATTCGACTATCGACTGTGAAAGAAGTAGCACGTAAGTAAGTAACGCAAACTAAAGCTCTCTAGTCACACTCATGCAGCTGTGTAATGGCTTAACCGTCATCCCAACAGACAACAACCAGTGGTTTCCCAACACTGTTCCAGTCCTTCATAAAAAACGTGCTGATAGACGTATCCCTAGGTAAGTCTGACTTCGTACGGATTGATCTAATCCATGGATGGGATCTTGTTAACTTGTAGTACGCTGGTGCCACTGTCTTGTTAGGTAAAGGCACTGACAAAATACAATACATTCTGGATGACTTGAGTAGAAATCCGAGTATATTTGACATGCGTCTCTTACCATCTACCTGAGCTACAAATATTCTCCACTGTCTCCTACCTGTCAAATGAAACATGATGCTCCAAGACTGGTCTGCAACCAGTAATAGCTTACGGATAGATAATGAAGTGATTGAGTGTGTTGACCCCTTTATTTGCTTAAGGAGTTGCGTCAGACCGGACAAGCTGGTTGCTGACAAAATTTCAGCTCCGATACACAAGAACCATCTTGCACGTACAACTTGTGTTATCTTCAATACCGACTAGCGAGATAGCTGACCACCTACTAAAGGATGAGTTTACGACGCCACAATCCGTTCTGTCTTGAACTGCTTTGAGATATGACAGTTGAAAGTAGGGGAAGTGAATAGATTGCAGACCCTGAAGCACAAATGTCTTCGTAGAACTGCTCGCCCTTGATGGAACTAACATGTGAGCAATGTCGAGATCAGCCGAAGGGTACCAGGCAAGATAAGCATGTCGATTGATGAGACTGTGAACCTTTATCAACCAAGATGGCTTGGACATGTTTTGCGCAAACCAATCCACTGGCTAATTTGAAGTGCAATGCTGGGAGAATTTGGACTAGGTTGAGAGAGAGCTAAGCGTGGCGAACCAATATCTGGAATGAGTGCTTGAAGTCCCTGAATGTCACTCTTAGCCGTGTAGGCGAAGACTACCTGGCTGGGGTCTATGAGATGATAGGAACCAATAATTAGAGACCATCAGTGGAATGGCTGAAAACTGGTAATGATAGTGCAGATGTATTTGTTCTCTGACGTCTTCCATAGCTTGAATGTTTTCACTAACCTCCATTTTCAAAATGCTTCTCCACGCATACACCTTTGTCTACTTTGATATTTGTCCACTTGTTCTTTGCATCCT
Source organism: Heterobilharzia americana (assembly GCA_944470555.2). Classification (NCBI taxonomy): domain Eukaryota; kingdom Metazoa; phylum Platyhelminthes; class Trematoda; order Strigeidida; family Schistosomatidae; genus Heterobilharzia; species Heterobilharzia americana. Next base: position 135,316,290 of record OX104127.1, on the reverse strand, counting down.
ATTGCGGACTCCCATAACTTCACCTGATCCAACCCTGAGGGAGGTTATTGGTTGTCTCTGTCTCTTTGTCTATCTCCTCGTTACAGAGCTTTTACTGAGTTTAGTTCAGCAAGCTGTTTTAGTAATGACAGCATGAACTGTATAATTATTGATAATGTCTCTACTATACCTCAGTTGTAAGGTGTAGGTAGTTTCTGAGTATGAAAATATTTCCATAAAGTCCATGTTTTTGGGTAAAAATGTTTCACGTTCTCAGTTAACACATTATTTCATAACGAAGATGCTACCGTTTACTTAACTAGCCTGTATGTCAAAAAACTCAAAATCCTTAAAACGTTTGGTTGAGGTTTTGTATTTTGGCTGAATAAAATTTGCTAAACAACAATAGAAATGTAAGTACTATAGTATAACTTCTCAAATTTGCGGAAAAACAGCTTTATATGGCTTAAACTCAGGAGGAATACCATCACTCAACAGAATGCAAACGAGTTTATATGATAAATCACCAACAGGAAGAAACGCTAATTTTGGATCTCATTACTAGCTATAATATGAGAATGAATGCAAAAGACAGTATCGTGGTGCCTTTGTACAAGAAGCCCAAATCAATAAGAACTGATTAGTTCAGTCCTCTAAATCAGTAACAAGAATCTTTAGTATTCAGTCATAAAAATAAAATAACTACAATACGTATGATTTGTACAGTTGATCGCCAATATCAAAAGGTCTCTAAATATGCTCATTTCGTCATCTGCTAAAGACTTAGGAAAACTGTTTTCATGAGCACTTAATTTTTTGCTTCGTATCTACATATTTCATCATCATATTTTATTTAACCTTACTGTATCTACAGAAAAATGTGCTATGACATTTCTTCATCAAATGACTCTTATGTAGCATACTGTCTTCTCTGTTTGTGGTTTGTTTTTCTGTAAATTCAAAGTCCAATGATTGCTTGAAGTTGTTTATCTTTTTATCATTACTTTGATGACCTTATCTGTTGAATAGTCAAATGGAGCAAATGCGAACCAACTAATTTTTGTGTGAAATCAATAAACCATTTATTTTGTATAATCCAAAAACCAATCTTCAGTGAATATTTTTTTTATAAAACTGTATATGAAGATACTTACTTTGTTAGTTTGCAAAATATGACATCTTTGAGACATGGTGGAAGTGTGACCGACAAGTTCCAACATGGACAAAGACACGATTACAAGTTTTATTGTACATCATAACCAAGTAATCTAAGATTATGATTGATGAACTGGAGGATCAAATGTGCAAATATAGTCAACTTCAAGCTGTTGAAAGATAATTAGTAGTGACAATATCCAAACCAAAGACTAGTTGTCAAGAAGTTAAATCTAATGAGGGCTTACTTGCAGATAAGATACAAATATCATTTGTTTTTCATTGTGAAACAAAACTTGAATTATCTATTGATCACTCAATCATGATTCTATATCTAACACTTAAAAAAGCAATACACGGCAAGGCCTAGTTAACCAGTTCATATGTAAAAGAAATCTGACTGAATTACATACAGTGTCATGGTGTGACAGCATCTACTAATGAGTGATCAGTTTTTGTGGAGAAATCCATTATGACAAGTACTAAAACAAGACTTCAGCCAATGTTCTACATCATATACTGTTAAGTTAAACAATCAAAATGTGGCATAGCTAGTACCTAAACGGCACTTACATCCCCGGTTAACAGAAAGTAAAAATGACTGTGGAAGTATTATTTCATACTTTTGAAGCATAATAGCTTTTAAAAAGAACCTTGTGAGTAGCTGATTCTAAGATAGTTGTTGTGAAGTAAGCAATTTCTTTTTGCTTCTGCTTTATATCTGTGATGGTCTTATCACTGTGTAATATTTATTGGTAACCTAAGACATTTGACTTCATACACATGTCAAAATTGGTTGACTTTACCATAAAAAAGAATAAGACTTAATTATTTGTGCTTACACCCACCGCTTTTGTGAAGTGCCATTGTGGTGAAATGAAATATATATCAAACAATTTTGAAGAACCACAAAAAATACAATGGTAGTCTTTTAGCTACAGCTTAATGAGACAGAGTGTTCAAGTAAAACGTTAGCTGTTAAATGGAAGACATCATAGATGTATCATGGTATCATTGACATTGGGACAATAGCATTGTAGAGTTTTCTGAATTTCTTGAACTGATTGGACCGTAACATGATCTAATGTCTGTGTGTACAAGCCCACATCAGAAACTCACTGTTATATTCCAAATAATATCTTGATAGAGCCTAATAGTGATATAATCTTCTCTACTTACATTCTGGTTAGACGTAAAGTTAGAAAATCCTGGCTTATATAAGGTAGCAACGAATCGTCATTAGGATATTTCTCTTATATACCCTTAAAAACAGTAGATCAACTAGTAAGTTACTTGCGAAATTTTATCACACAAAAACGCACTCAAAACTTTGATTCTTTCAGATTTTCAGCTATTTGTGAACGTTATTTGCTAAAAATGAACGTACAAAGAGGCTTCTATCACTTCTGCCAATGGATACTACTTTTATACATTTTAATACCTTGGTTGTATTGTGTTCTCTGAGCTGGGTTGTTTAATCGTGAAATCACGATAGTAGCTAAGAAAATCTTGTCCGTTTCATGATACTCTAGTAATTTTTCACTTTGAAAAGTATAACTTTAACATTGGTTAGCTGCTTAGAAAAAGGATACAAAGGGAAATAAGAAATTGAAACACCTTTAACGACACATCTGTTCACGTCATCATAATTTACAGTAATAGAATTCAACAAAACAGAAAGAAAATGGAGTCAAAATGATGACATAGGGAGTTGTTTGGAAAAATATGAAGTAAAATCAAAAAAACATGTAATAAGGACAAATAATAGTTGTAAGATTTTCACAATATAAGTAAAGATTACATCTGTAGGCATCTGTACAAGCACAATGAATTCTAGGCTGCATCGCTGATAATTTCCGAGAACCGATTTCATTTGTTTGACGCATCTAAGACACAAAGCTTTCATTTATCTTTTTTGTTTAAAATAATAATGAAAGATCATATGATTTTGCAGCACATCTAATTTTAACCACTGTGTGGTTTCTTTAGTAGAACTCTCACCTCACTAACATTATTGATTGAAGAAGTTGAGGATACGAGCATAATGAATATTCTAACCGCCTTATTTAGTGAAGATTAGGGATCTAACCAATAGAATTATTCCTTTATTCAATATTTTAAGCTCACTTTCATTTCCTACTCAACCGCTTAAACATATGGATGAATACCGTCCAGAGGATTGAGTACACGTGACCTCAACAAATTATTGGCCATATATAAGTGCAATCAGCACTACTGAGTAGTACACTGTGTATCAACTAGACTTTAGGAAACCTTGTCTGTATCATAAGTGAAAAACGAATCAGTGAAATTTCATTAAACCTTTTGTATTCATATAGGTCACTACGTAGAATTGAATGTATTCCTTTAGTACATCAATGAGATGATCTATTTCGTGTGAAATGCATCACACACCGTTTATGGACAATGTTCTTCATCAAAAGGCTTACATAAAATTCTTTATAAGCTCTGTATTAATCATTTCAGATGTCTGCTACTTACTAAGATGTGTAGCAAAATGGTATTCAGTAAACAAGTTTTCAAAAAACCGGCATTTGTTAATGTGAAACACTTTCTTACAGTTTATCTAGACTTTCTCTATTAGTTCGGGAATACAATATTTTCAGAGCACTGGCTATTCACATAAGTAAACTGATTTCAAGGTTATTTTGTTTTCAGTAAACATCAAATAAAAGTAAATCTAAGTGATTTAATAAAGATAATTATGATTTATCATTTATCCCTTGGGTTCGTAGTGGAATATAAGGCTTCAGTAGCACGTTGCCATTTCATTCTCTTCCCTCCAGTCCTCTTAACCTGGCTCCACGATTCCCCACAACCTTTCATTTCTTCCTCAAATCATCTCATCCATGTCACCCTCCGACGGCCAACTCATCGTTTCCCATTTGGATTCGGCTTGAGGGCTTGGCCTGGCACGTGATATCCCCAAACGGTCTTCTCAGTGTATGTCCAATCCAATACATCTCCACTTTCCTCTACTGCATATTTGTTGTGCGATGGGTCATTGGTCGGTTGGTTTGTTGGCAGGCCAGAGTTCCTTGTTGCTTATTCTTATTATTCTGACCATCTGATCCGATTTTCAGTATCGAGTGAGTGTAGGTGGCAGCTGTTGATGTGATATATGTCTGCAGTTTGTTGGAAATTCTTTTCGTAACCCGCCAAGTCTCATCACATAGAAGTTCTGACTTGACTGGTATTAGTATTGAGAATCCGGATCTTGTTAACGCTTTATGCTGAGTGCAGTGCAGCAGATTTTCACACTGATTTCCGACTAATGAAGGCCTGTTTCTCTGTCTTTCCGATACTGGCTTTGACATCTTCATCTGTGCCTGCGCCGCCTGTAGTTGAGACGATGTTGTCTAGGTAGGTGGGTGAAAGAGACAAATTCCTTCAGATTTCTCCTGTTGATGGTGCTTGTTGTTGTTGGTTAGGTTTCTGTCTTCTCTACGTTCACCTGAAGTCAGTCCTATCTTCTCTGCCAACCTGTTGATTTTCTGCTGTACATCTTTGAGTTTGTGTAACAAGACATAAGACGTAAATCATCGTCGATGAAATCCAAATATTCTAGGCTCTTTTCATCCATCAACTAGCGTATGCCCATCTTCTCACAGTTTCTTGCATTACCCAATTCAGTCCAGTCGACCACAATCAAGAAGATGATCAGTGATGGTGGGCGGCAACCTTGTCTTACTCCTGTCCAAACTCCAAAGGCATCACTGGTCTTTCCATCGTGAATCGCTTGGCATGTGGCGTCGTCATTTAGCTGTTGAGTATGATTGTTAAGGGTTTGTGGCCCTAAAAGCGTAGTGTTGAATCAGTTGTCAAATTACTTCTCGGTCAACGCTGTCAAAGGCCTTTTCAAAATTGATGAAGTTGACGTAAGGTAGAGAGTTGAATGCCATTCTATGCTCCGTTCTATGATGATGCGTAGCGTAGCGTTGCAATTCGATCCGCACATTGTTTGTTCTTCCTGAAGCCAGCCAGCCTGTTTCGATCGTAATTTTGAATACAGAGCTTTTTTAGTCTTTTTAGGATGATGCGGCTTGATATTTTGCTTGGAGTGGACAGGAGGATGATTCCGCGCAAATTCTTGCGAAGACATAGTTCGCCCTTGTTTGAGAGTTCGACAAGGTAGCCGGTTTTCCAATCTGTAGATAACTCTCCTTCCAAACCTTCTGTGACAGTGGTGTGACCATGTCCGTTGTTATCTCTGTGTCTGTTTTCAGTGCTTCTGATGGAATTCTATCTGGTTCTGATGCTTTCCCGGCTTCCATGGTACTGGTAAAGTAAACGTTAAATGAATACCAGTAATTAATTACTGGCATCCATTCTTCAAAGTTCCTTCAACTCTTTCTTGTTCTGTGTTTAAACTGAAACATTCTTATAATCCTCCAGCAGTTCACGAAATATTGTGAAGATGAGGAATTTTAATAGTTTAACTTATTGTTGATTGGCTATGTTATTCATGTCTTTTACTAAACTTTCCGTGTTATCTTCGAGCTAGGCTATCTCCAGTAGGTGTCCCCTCTCAAACTTTATTCTTGTTAATTTAAAGATGAAAATGAGCATTGGGATTATGAGACTCTGAAATGAATATTAATGATCGACTAAATTCAAAGAAAATATTAGGAGATATATAAACCATCTTTTTTTGAAAGTATACTGAAGTAACGCCATCAACACACGTCATACGGACAAGGTTGACTCACATAATCAAGCTTCGTCAATGACAGTGAGTCAGTTCTTAGTAACTGATCTGAGTCATAAGGGTTGACTGTTCAGAACGCATCTGAAGAGGCCTCTCCTAAATGTTCGAATATTACATATTTTTTCCACTTTTGTAGTAACTTTCTGTAACAAACCTTAGATGTACAACTCGTTTGCATTTTTGCAAGGAAGTATGCGAAATTTCATTTTATTCAATCTTGTTCAGAAAAAAATCTCTATAGAAATAAAAATGAAGTATCACTGTTGTTCAAAGTTATTCAGACAACTAGAAAAACGTGGATTACATAGTAATTTTGATGTACTCAATATTGTATTGGAATCCCAAAAGCGATAACAACTTGATTCTGTTAAACAACTGTCATAATTAAGACTAAGTTAAATGTGTTCAATCTTATTTACTTAAACTGTTTATTATTTCATAGGTATATTCTACTATTGTTCATAAAATGATTTCGAAAAACTAGCCAGTTAAACCAGCTGAATAACTGTCCAAGTTTTTTATTAGACATAAGTATATCTTGCTTACTGCAGTTGTATTATCATTTTTATAACCACGTACATTACTGACAGTTTTTGAAAGTGATCTACTCTCCCAACAACAAAAAACATACTTTAGTGATTACACAAAATGTCTATTTCAAGAAACTAAGTAGTTAGTAATGAACTCTGTAGCTGTTTTCTTCCAAATAAATAAAAAATAAATTTTATCTTCATCAAAAACAAATAAATACAGTAAATAATTTTCTTTAACGAAAAGAATATAACAACAGTGTTACCAGACACATTGATGGTAAACTGTTTAGAATCTTAGCGAAATGGTATGAAGAATACAAAATTGATCTCAAATATATATATACAATCAAGGTAATTTTTAAATTTATCATATAATTCTTTTTCTTCATGAAATATTTAATCCATTAGCATAGAAATAAAGATGCAACATGCAGCCTCAGTAGATATTTTTTTGATATACAGAATATCTGTATGTGAACATATAAAACAGACTGAAAAAAAAGAGATACATAATAAACAAAATATTTATCCCATTAAATCATCGCTTATAAATTTGTCAATATCATATAGTTCTGCATCAAGTCTATGACCAACGAAATAACGTCCATTCAGTGCTGTAATTGCTCTATTTGTTGACTCTAAATCACTGAACACAACAAATATCTTCACAGAGGATTCTTCATTCTTGTTTCTTTCTTCACTGATCGAAACTTTTTCTACTGAACCATAAGTGGAACATTCTTTCATTACTTTCAGTTCTAAATTTTTATCATACTCTCTTGATTCAACCATATTTCTTAATAGCACTACACTAAAGTTGTAATTTTTCAAAAATTTAAAACATTTTTTGTTAAATATGTAAATGTCAGTGAGGAAATCTAATCACGTTAAAATTCATTCATAATTTTTAAAAATTCAGTTTCTAACTGAATGAGAACTAGGTAGATTAACTATTCAATCAACTAATTGGGATCGAAACTCTTTTCGCTTTCAACGAAAGGTCAACTTTTGTTGGCATATTAAATTTAATTTTTTGAGGGGTTAAGTGAAACTTACCTGTATCAAATACAAGTTTGGTTTCATTAAGTCCAAGTTGTAGTATTTTCCACACGAAATTATATCCAACAATTGATAGTTATAAAAGTTATAAACACGTTAATTCTGATGGTGCTCTCTAAAAGTACACTTGTACGAAACATTTTTGTAACCAGTAACCAGTTTCAGAACTTCGTGAAGGTTAAATATCGGTAATGCTTAGAGTGTTGTGTTTAAGTATAATCAAGATGCCTCAGCTAAACTCAAATCCATTTTGTTTGACTAGGTACTGATCATTTCAGTCATAAATCACGTATAGCCAACTGTTACTTATACATTCTTTTGGAAGTATATTATCCACCATAATTATTTTTATTCACGTTTGTAAGTTATTGTGTACTGGTCACTTTTAAGCTTTATACGCTTAAGGACAGTAGGTAAATAGCCGGCTAATAGTTTCTGTGGAATGCCTGTTATAAATATATAAATCTTGTGGTGTTATAAACCGGTCAAATATACTGCTTCGGACATGAAATCAACTACTGTATTGCACACATAGTTAGGCTGTTTCCAGGTTATCGACACTAGAGGGACTGCTCACCCAAAGGACAATACTTTTCAATTTGGAAAGTTAGGTATCTCAAAATTATGTCTGCTTTGAGGGAAATATTGCAAAAGGGAAACGTCTGGTAACATAAATTGAAACGCCTTACAAAGGGAATAACTTGCTTAACTAATAATTTTAACTTATTCTGTGAAAATCAGCGATAAATTTCAACTGTGAAATTTGCAAAAATTTCAATTCCATATCACAATGAAGGATGAGACTTGAGATATTCCACAGTATGTTGCCTAATGCAGTCAGCAGAAAACAAGGCCTATCTGTACAACCGACCTGGATAGTACATCCAAAAATAACTTCACACACAATAATCATGACAAAAGTACATATACACAAATAAACCAAAGTAGTCATCCATAGTACTTTTCTTCTGCTAAGACACCCAATCACATGTTACACATTGACATCTGTATCTTGATCCCAGACCAATAACGGATAACAGTGACATTTATGCACATATTATTATCATGTATGAACAACGTGGTCTGATTTGTCATCATTTATTGTTTAAACGTTTGCCAACTTCCACAGGTTTTTATTCTCTGAAGAAGTGATTTCCACGGAGTCACTAAACGTCAAAAATTTATTTTTCTACCTCATTGGGATTTTATAATCCATTTACTCAGGGTTCAACTTATTCAACTCTATCAGGTCAAACTTTGATCCTGAAGTCTATAGAAGGAATTTGGCAGTTTTATGGCGTAGGAATTTTGAGGCATGACCACCTATTATTCCGGTAAAATGACCTATAGTGACATTAAAAACACTGACTTCTGTGCCTAACTTAGCCATAAACAATAAGCTTACAATTATAAAGATAAGAATACTAACAAGAGCTTAGAAAAAGACAACTGAATAAGAAAAAAGTAAAGCGTTGTTCGACAAGTGATATAGGTAATTCTGTCTTAATACGCCAGAATCGACAAAATAACTGGAGAGAAAAACTTTCTGTATCATTACTTTCAGGATCTTGTAACAAGTAAGTCAACACTATTCTGCTAAACAAGACTTACTTCTGATAACTTGGTTAGTTGTGGATTCTTCTGCTAGCCACAACCAACCAAATTATCATGATTAACATTCAGGCAATATCGAGGCATATGCATGGGAGCCCATATGCCAATAGAAGTCAAACAATTCAATCCAACAAAACAACGGAGAATAAAGAGTATATCATTGACTAGTAATGATTTACTTTTGTTTTAAGTAATACAGACATGCCAATGGTGAAGATTTCTTCAGTTTAAATACACTTACGTTTGCAGGACACGAGATAGCTTTTGCATAATCATTTTACGAGGCTATTTTCCCCTGGTAAACAAATCTTCTTAATGCTCTAGTGTGATTTCTTCGTTTTCTTCAGATCTGAAAACTTTGGGCTTTTGAGCTTCAGTCACGTCATGCATTCTACCTAATTTTAAGGTGAACAAGAACAGAGAAATGGCAAGAGGGCATCTTTCTTTAAACTAAAAAGCATGCATTACATACAAACAATTTACTAATCTAATCTCTAATGTTAAGTGCCAGATGATTCTTACAGTTTATAGCTGAGTAAATCAAACAAAATAAATTTATTAGGGTATAGGACTTTTTTAAGCTACTAAGAAGAAAGGAAATAAAAACAAACTCTTAGGTATCCAGAAATTAAGGTCAGTAGTTAGGATAAGTAGTATTTCACTTCTTAGCTTTAAAAGCATCCTAATTCAACTTAAAATTATGAGACAAAGTCACATAATATCAAAGCAAGCTTTAAGTGAACACTGTTACTGAATAACACGTGGATAAAATTTGCTGAAAAAGGTTAACATTTTCCAGTATGTTGTGACGAGTCCAAACTTAGTCATATCATTAGGTTCGATTTAAACTGATAAACTCACTTGTGTTCACCTTTACTAATGATCTTGTATTAGATATCTGAAACAAAGTACGACGAATTGATAATGTATTCCATAAAACAAACAAAAAATCTAAAAATCATTTGATCGTATCAGACGTTGAATCTAGCATTTCAAAGTTTGCTAAAAGCAGAAATATAGTAGAATGTTTCATACCAAGTTCCAGTGAATGTAGTTGGATCATTTACATCTCAGGAGTACATTGAAACAAAACCGTTCTACTTTTCAACACTACTTTTTACCAATAATTTTGAAAGTCTTAACTATAAGTGCTGTGTGCAACGTTTCTGTACCATTCGAGAATAAAGCTTCTTCAAGGTGTATTAGTGAAACAGTCTGCTTGTGTTTATGCATACTGCCGTACACATATGATAGTAATATAAGTACCTGAACGCAATTTATGGGATCATAGTTTCAAATTTCCACTTACTTTCACCAGTTTAAACAGTTTGGCAATATTGTTTAGTGTAAAATAGCAAATGTACTTTAAATTTCAATAAACATGTTTGTACGTGATGCTAGGGATATTCTAAGGTTATTTCAGCTTTATGATTTTTAGGCTATTAACAAAAAACTTATCCATGCCTAAAATTAAGTGTAAAATTACTAGTTGGATTAACACCATTAGGCAGATTGGAAATAATCTCTGTCAGTAATTACTTACTGCTACGTTTCCAGTGTTTCTTGCCTCCATCGCCAAAAGTTTCTCTGTAACTGTGGCAGCTGTAGGTGTCTTTCATGTCTGATTGTTATCTTCGGAAGAAGAGATCGCCTTGCATACCCGTAAATACTGCCCTCCAAGGACAAACATATTCATATTTGCAACAGCATCAAAATCTGACTGTAATGACTCGTACTTCATAAACCCGAATCTGTAGCGTCACACACTCCCCCAAAGTCAATAGCCTAGGGTTTGACGACATTCAACATTGATGCTGACCTTGATAGTTTAACTGGACTAGCTAAGCTGAAGGCACCCGGTCAAGCATCCTCGCCATTTGGCACGCTGTCGTGTTACGTTGCACTGCTCGTATTCGACTCTAGCCAGTTAGTTGGAACGCATCGGTATTTTGGCACAACCATCCAAATATACTATTCCATCCGACTGTGCTATCCTGTTCTTCCTTAGTCTCGTACTCGTGGGTATATAACAAGTCAGAAAAATTAGTGATTGGTCTATGCGTCTGTGAAGTTCGCACCAGGACAAATCCTAAAAATCCTAGGTGCTTCTGTGATTTAGTAGGATCAGCATTAAGCCTTTCGTATGGAATTTAGTGCCATCTTAAGCATACTTGCAGGAAGATATCTTTCCGAATGCTTCAAATAGAATGGACAGATGATCTTCATTTAAGTCTGTGTGAACTCCTGAGAGAAATATTTTCTTCTCAAGACGATGTTCCGCTATAAGTTCTTGAATTAAAGCGTCTGCATTAAGCAAATTACTAGGTCGGCCAACTTACAGCTGACGACCTCTTAAACAAACATTATTCATATTTTGTAGCGCTGAGAATGCTGCTTCTGGATACTCAAACTCTAAAAAAGCGAATCCTCTGTGTTTCTGACTGAGAGAGTCCCAGCGGAGGTTGACAGATGGAACAATTCCAAATAGAGAGAACACTTGTGGAACTGCATCTTCTCTTAAATCATAACAAATGGAACCCACATATATACGATTCAAAAGATCAAGTGTTTGAGAACGTCTTGCATTATAACCAGATTGAAGATATCTTCGCAGTGACTGCTTTTCCAAAGCTTTTTTAATGCTCTGTTTGACAGTAAACGTTTTAGCTCTCTCTATTGCTTCCCTTTGATCGTTATCGAAAGAAGGCAGTTTAAACATATTGTTGTCTTTTTCAGCTCCTTGTCTAAGGAAAACAGAACCTAGTTGATCATATCTAACCTTTATAAATTCTGCAAGGTTTCTAGTGGCAAAGCTGTGCTGAGATGAGAATTGGCTCCTAGTTCTAACATTTTTACTGATTGCAGGTTAGTAGTAGTGAAACCATTTCTGTTAACAGTCTTAACCCAAATTACAAATAACAACTCATTGGGAATTTAAAATTCATATCTATTTTTAAATGAAGAAGTGTCAGCAAATGTGATGGCTAAGTCCAATGATCTCTGATTTTTTTCTCTCAAATTTGATTCCTGCTCGTTACCATAGTTACTTTTTTCATCTAGCCACAATATCCAATATCCAATATCTTTTCACAAGCTGGTGTAAACCAATTCATTTCTTTGCACTCGCCCCTAGTTCTTGTGGATTTTACTTGTCATTTCAAAGTAACGTAATAAAACAGTCTGTACATAATTTCTTATATTCAATATGGAGTGCGTTGAAAAGTTATTGCCATTTTCCACTTTCGTTGATACTTCTCAAGTCGAAAAAGTATTTGAGAACTTCAAAAAGTTTCCAGTATCCGATATTGATAGTGCGGGCGTAAAAAACTGATAGTTTTTGATCTCTCGTGTCCAGTTCTTAGGGCTTGGCTCGAGTTGTTCGGTTCACTCCTGCAGAGGACGAGGAAATCCCCTCTGCTTTCTCGTTTTTAGCCTCGGTGAGGTGGATGTTTTGTGGATCGGTAAGTTGTAATTTGTAGAGTGATTCGAGAGCCACAGGTTGCTGGGAAGTTCAGGGGCTACCGTGACTCCTGTCTCTGCAGGTACCTGAAAGGGAATAGTAAGGTTGTAAGAGAATGAAGAAGAAAGAAGAAAATAATGGAAGAGGAGAAGGAAAGAAGAAAGGAGAAGAGAAGGAGGGGCGAAAAAGAGAAATAAAAGGGAGAGAAAAGTATTTGGGAGTTGCCCGAATGGTAGCGTGGGTTTAGTTCCTACAGATGAATTGGTAAGTAACGTGGGTATATTAAGGAGAGAGATAGTGAGTGGTAGGTAGGAGGGAGTTGGGGCTAGTGAGATTGGTGACTACCTGAGTACGTACGTGTTAGACCATGCGAGGTGACATAACCGTCTGACCGTCTCTTGAATGAGTCGAAAGCCTGCAGTTACCGTCTACTTATAAGGAAACTTCAACATCATGGCGGAGAACTAGACTGCAGTGATGTAAGCAGGCTCCCTGATTTGTCACGTACATTTACCTACCAGACTTTTGTCTCCCGCTACTTGCAAACCTGTTGTACTGATGTGTATGCTCACAAAGTCTAACGACATTCATTAAAGGTAAATGCAGATAGTACCATCAATTCACTCTGAGTAGCTAGAATTTATTCGCTAGTTTCAAGGGACCACGGTAGTTGGATAAGACTTCGGTTCCTTCGTTCACCGTAGCTTACATACTTGGCATTAATACAGATAATGCTTCGACATTCATGACCACGGTATACATTTGGGTCTAAAAACTTTTATAGAACAGTTCAAAAATGGTGTTCGTATCAAGTTAATCGACTTTTTTCCTGGTATTACAGAGTTTAGTTATGAAAGCATTTTTTCGAACTCAAAGCCGTGAAGTTGCGCTCCACCTTTTCCTCACACCAGATGATCCTACCGTGTTTATTTATCTTTACAGATTATTCAGGTGTGTGAAATATTTATGCTCACCGCGTTGTACTCAACTATGGTGAAGCGCATTTGTTTTGCTGATTTCTACCTAACCATCTTCATCGGATCAGTCACTTCTGCAATCGTCTTTTCGGTCTAACGAGACTTCTACGACTACCAGCTAAGTCTCGGCTTGGCCGAAGCCCAAGTCGCCAGTTGCGCATCTTCTGGTGAAGAATAAAAGCGGTATTCATAACCGCATCTTGTGTTGCTCGCTTGAGATGATTTCTGCATGCGTGGCAGTGAAGTTGTTGGTTTATAATTCTCTAAACCAAACCTGGTGCCCTTTGCTTGCATTCTCGTTTTGGTTACTGACACCCGCTTATGTTGTTCGACTTTCACACTCAAAGCTCTTATTCCTGCCCAACGTGAGTTTTCATGGCGACTGTATTTCTAGTGAACTAATCAACTTCTGAGCATGTCGAAGTTGGGTGGCTGAACAACCTAGAAGTCATTTGTGATTCACCAAACATTTGAGAATTTGATTACGGTATAATGGCCACAGCTAAAATTCTGTTCCCATCGGCATGAAAAGATGTTTTTTCTGATCCTGTGCCAAACTCATACCTTGTTTTCTTGGCAACTTATTAGACAATTTAGCAGATGAAGGGACAACTTATCTCGGACAACTGTTCACCACTTCTATTGGCCTGTGTGCAGAGGAAAAAGTGAATCTGCTGGCAGAGTTCTCAGGCTAAAATTTTCCACAGACCCAGCTTGGTATCATTCTGAGGAATAAGTCGTGGCTTCCAGCGAGTTTCTGGGCACGAGAGCAAGTGCGCTACAAGCGACCTTCCAGTGAGTCGTAGGGTCAAGTATAAATTTGGAGGTTTGTAGGTTGCCGCATGGTTTCCCCATTAAGAATAAAATTAATGCTCGCTGGGGGGCAGTAACCGCCTTAATACTTGTCAAGTGGCCGAAAAGCACTAAAGGCAAGAACTAGCTCTGAAAAAGTCGGATAGATATTGTTGCTGTATTCATCGTTTCTGATTACTACACCTACGGTTAAAAGACAGGATGACAAGCAAGCAAACAGATAAAACTTGGTGTATGTACCGATCGAATCAGGTTGGCCTCGTTACCTCTTATGCATACCTAAACGCCATCCGAATAAAATATTATTTCCCAAGTTGCGAAAATCTGGGGAGTTTGTCTCCTTCTTTCAGAATCTGTATATTAATATTAATCACCACTTCCTTCGAAAGAGTACATTGGCTTTCATAAGCGGTTTAACCGTCTTGCAAGCATTTTTGTTTCGAATGTAACTGGATCTATACGGCACCCGGTTGATAGTAATCTCAGTGAAAACTATGTGCAGCCTATCCTTTACTAGCAACGAAATGCTTCGACTAGTACTCTGAAACTTCAGTTTACAGACGGGCTTCACCGGAAAAAGGCAGTGGAGACATTTTTGCTCCTGAAGTTAGTTTCCTTATCACCTAATAGCTCATACTATCCGCCGATATTTTTTTGCTCATAAATCCGTGACAACCTCACACTTAGATGACTACTGTCCACATACTCTCATTTCGGTTGCTTTCAGGGTGATTGCCTGTCCGATGACGACTTATTATCAACTTCACAGCATGGGTTTCTATAAACCAGATCCTGTGACATCTACACGCTGCACTTTCTTGGGTGTATCACCGAAAGGAGCTGCCGAAGGCTTTTTGTTGCCGTACTTTCTTTTGACTCCAGGAAGGCATTTGAAGATGCCTCTCACCAAGGACCGCTTAAGAGACTCGGGTCATTCGGCATGGTAAACCCCTTATGTAACTGGTTAGACCCATGTCTTATCGAGGGTTCTCACTCACTTAAATTAGATAGTTGCCTCTCAGATCCTTCGCCAAATGCGAGTGGTATAGTAAGAGGGGTTGAACCTGATCCTTTTCTGTTTCTTCTGTGTATATTAACGGCATGTGTATAGTGGTCAGACATGGAAAACCAAAACTTTGTGCAGACAACCTGGAGATTGTGTACAGCCTCCATTAAGACGCAACTGATGAATGTTTGTCGGCATCTTGGAGCGGCCTAAACAGTCTACTTGATTGGAGTGAGAAATGACAACTTGTGTTCAACCATGAAAAATTTGGGACCCTCTACCTCAGAAAAAGCTATCTTAGCGTTGCAACGTGGAGATTATGAAATTCAAACACTCACTGATGTGTATGACCTGAGTGTCCAATATTCTGACAGTCTTAACTTCGCTGAGCATCCTCCTCTTCATCCTCTCTAAAGCAAGAGTGCTGTCAGCTTTTCTTCTGATGAGCTTCCATACAAGACAGGCGAAACCTGCTCTCTTAAAGTTTCTGTCAGATCCACGTTGGGACTTCATCAGTTGGTCTTGCCACCACAAACAATGTTGACAAATCACGACCTGAACATGTCCAATGAAGTTTGACTGGATAATTACCAAGTAGCGCCGGCAGTATCGATTACGTAGGGATGTGCTTTGTGCTGACCACTAAACCGCTATCGAATCATCGTTTTAGAAACAAATTATTTCCCTCTTACAAAATTCTGCATGGTTTATCACACTGTTCCTCCCCACCCGCTTGAAGATATGAATGCAACATGACCCTAAAAATCACACAATCATATTGGCGATAGACGGACGGGGTAAACGGGTCAGATACGAATTCCTTGCAACACACCGGCGCTTAATCTGGAATAGGCCTCCCGTATCCGCATTTATCAGTATTTCCGTGTAGCAGTTTGGGTGGCTTGTCAACCTGCTCTTGGGTTAAATAATAAATGAATATTTTATCCTCATATTAGTAATTTAACACGAGAAAAGCCAATTTGCGGGCATCATCACATCCACATATGTTGGAAAAAAGATTTTATGGAATCTAAATGGTACGGAATGGAGGTCGTTAAACTGGGGTAAAAACATCGGAGGATTACACAAGTCATGAAATGAACAAAAATACTACTTTTCAGCGCATACAGTGTTAACGTTTGGATCATTTTCAGTCATACTTTCCTTTTTCACTATAAATGGCACCAAGGTCCCGCGAAATTCTAAATTCCTGCTACAAGCAATCGACTTGTTTGATTCGTCTTCGCGATGCCCCATTAAGCTACATAAACGTCTATTTTATCGCAGATTCTTGTACTGATAGCTTCGGGTACCAGAAGAACCCACATAGACGATGCTGAGAACTTGTGAGTTTCCACATGATCACGTAATCCAAGTGAATATCTATTCAAGTGTTATCATTCACGGCAGTGTAGATTTCCGCCATAAGAATTGGATATTGTGGTGCGAAGGAACAAACAGTTTAAAATTTTTCGGACCAGTGGCACTGAGTTTTCCACGCTGTTCACGTTAAGGTATACAGCATCGTCAATGAAGTATATTCACTGTTAGATGAAGTACTAGAGAAGTCAGTTGCGTAGCATTGTTGTGAATGTGTTCACTTTGAAGTTAATAGATGAGTTGAGTTCCCGGATTTTACCGTCTGTACATATTTTCGACGCCATTATGACTGTCCAGAAATTTGAGTAACTCGAGGATTGATATATGTTCGTGTGGTGAGAGGGTCAAATGAGTGAATGTGACTGGTAATTCTTGCCCATTGGACAGCAATTTTCGTGGGAGCATAGTTTCACTGCTCCGAAAAGAAGCGGAAAGGTTAGAATTGGTAAGGTATATTCCTCTTTTGTGTCCTGTTGTCATCATTGAAGGTTATCTTGATGATGTGGGTATTCGAGGATCCCAGTTAAACCCTTCGATCATTTAACGTTCAGATTTCCAGATTATTCGGTAAGTTTTCATCATAGTATGGTTTCTTCATAGCCTGATGATATCTTCATGCTGCAGCCATCCGAAATTTTGCTAGAAAAACAACAGAAGCAGGTGTAGCCTCTCAGATTGTAAATTGTTTATGTATTAAGAGTTCCCAATATGTCTGTAGTTCTAGTAACAGCATTAGTGGTGCTTTTTATGGTGCTGTCCTGTGGTGTAGAGCTAAGCTGTCTTGTAAACGTAGTCAAAGTGTTTGATTCTCGTACTTCCCTGGGCAAGCTGCTTCATATCTGAGCATATTTTATCACAAAGAAGTTCTCCCTAGTGACTGTTCTGAAATGCTCAACTGCTACTGTTGCAGTTACATTTCTCAAGGCATATGCAGTTTTGTTTACGAACCACATGTCTGTGAATGCACTATAAGTTAACCTGTTAGGGAGCTTATAAAACGGTATCAGGTTCAGTCTGAGCCTTCGTTTCCACAGTGGTCCAAGTCCTAGAATGTTGCACCTGGTGGCATACTTTACGTCCTTACTTGTGTTTAGCATTCTCATTGCAAAGTAGCCCTGCACTCCTTCGACTTTCAGTCCATCCGTAACCCTTATACTGATGCATATAAATGAACAATATTCGAACAGCGGTCCGAAACGTGTCTTATACAGGATAACTCTAGATTCGGTGCTGTAGAAGTTCCATAATAAGAAACCCGCCGGTTTGCGTGATTTCCACGCTTGTGTGGAAACGTGCTCAGAGAAGGTCAGGGTGTGAGAATGTCGGGGCCCTAGATCTTGTATAGACTTCAGTTTTGGGAGTGAATGCCCGGCTTTCATTAAGTTTAGTTCAAGTCCATAGTCACCTATGCATACCCAGCCACATTTTTCTGTGTTAAATTCTAGTCGCCAGGTGTTGCACCATTTGCTAGTTCTTAGTTCCTCTTGAATAGTGCTAATGGTCAGGGTTAAGTCACTGCTAAGGCATGTGTATACTACCTTCAGGTCATCCGCATATAAGAACGGCCTGTCTACCACGCAGCACTCACATATGCTACTGATGTATGTTGTGAGGAGAAGTAGACCCAAGACGCTGCCCTGGACCACTCCACTGGTTATTGGTTTAGGCTTTGAGATAGTTGAGCCAACTTTTGTTATTTGGTAACGGTTACGGAGAAAGGACTTTTACCGGTCTAAAAGTGGGTTACGGATCCCGAGGGATCTTAACCTACTGATGAGCGAGTTGTGTGGGACTCTGCCGAAGGCTCTAGTGATGTCGAAGTAAAGTATTATCATAACCTTTTTCTGATCCCTTTTGCTGGTGATCTCGTTGAAAAAGTCAAACGGGTTTGTAGTGCGAGATCTTTTCGGAAAGCATATTGAGACGATGTTTACAGTCTGTGCGCAAATCAATACCTTAAAGCAGAAATAATCTCAGATGACTACGTAGGATCCTGGTGCCTAAAGGTCATAAAAGTGATAGCAGCTTAAGAACAAATGTGGGCAGGTTTCTTAAGTTGTTTCGTCTATTAAATGGCTCTTAATCTGAAACAGCGAAAACCATGTGCATCTGGCAGTTTCTCTTCGGCTGTATAACCTGTAGTACGAT
The DNA here is from genome assembly GCA_944470555.2 of Heterobilharzia americana. NCBI lineage: Eukaryota > Metazoa > Platyhelminthes > Trematoda > Strigeidida > Schistosomatidae > Heterobilharzia > Heterobilharzia americana. Next base: position 135,297,437 of record OX104127.1, on the reverse strand, counting down.
GGTAGGGCAACCATTATCTGGTGAATGGTATGCTTACCGACGTCAGAAGGCTTGAAATAGGCTGGGTTTTGTTGACGGAAAAGGCCCGTCTCTGGTATTCCTGCTGACACACATCGAACTGTGTTGTGCCACACCACGACTTCCATTTTCTCACCCATCCACGCTAAAATTTTATCGATACTGACAAGCATATTCATAGAGTTTCATAATTCCTTATTTCTTGGATTCCCGCTCAGATATGTCGAACGATGAGTTTCACTGTTCGGATAAGTAATCTCAGTGCTGTGCTTTGTTTGTTTTGCGACGCCCAAGGCATAAAACACTTTCCTAGGGCACGGCGCTATCCGTTCAGGACGAGGTTACTCATTGCAGCTGACTACCACTGGATAGACCATGTCTTTCATCACCGGAATGTCATCACTCCATATTCCCCTGAGCTTATCGCCCCTCATCCAAACGATGGCTGCACAATTAAAAATCCCTGACTACCGTGTCGTCATTGGTTATTACTGATAAGTTAGTTAATTTTTGTGCAGCTACTGTCGCACCCACATCTAAGTTTTTTTTCTTCTGCTGTTCATACTTCACCACTCACTGACCTGAGCACTTCATAAATTATTCCATATCCGCCCATAGCTGCGTTTTTCTTCCTTCCGCTATAGATTTTCACAGTGTATCTACTGCGTAGTCGTTATTTCGGCATCTCACCTAAAATTTGGAATTCCACCACGTGATTTTCGTAATACACGCCGTTTATACCTGAACACTCACGTCCTCCGACTCCTGTCAACCACTGGCCTTGCAACGTAGCAAACCGAATATGGTCTCGTACGAGGCGCAGACCACGACAGCACATTGCATGACTTAATGAAGAGACCTCATGCATCATCAGCTCATTCGAATGACTTTGTTTTCAAAGACATGGACCTAAAAGCACTCACCACATCCTACACTGCACCATACAATACTGGCCCCAAATTTCCCTCCTCAGCCCATCCCGGTACCGAAATATAGTTTCGTGTGCTATCCGTAGATAGTATAACTTATTGAACACTCACGTATTTTCAGCCTCGTTTATGCTCAACGTCTGATATGCTGTGTACTCCTTCTGATTATCTCACTCAATAAGTGAAGTGTAGAGGCGCAGTCACCATTGCTGGGTTTCAGCTCAGGCTGAAGGATGATACCCACATCGATTTTCACTTCAGTTGTGTAACAAAATTGTTTTTGCCTAACTTCTGTGGAGAGTAATGTCCAGTTAAGTGCATGCTCTAGGAGACTACGTTCAACGTCACAATTTACACCTTATAAGTTTTCCCAGCTTCGTTAAGAAAACTAACACTCAGCAATTACCAGTAAAAATGGCATGTGTGCATATAATTCACTTTTGGAGGTGAATTACTATTATTTGAACCAGCAAATTATTTACAGTAATTCGGTTGCATCAACACACACTATCAAGCAGAAGGATGTGTGCTCGTAAACCGCTTGTCACAAAGATACTGGCTTTCAGGATACTAGCGGGAACTAAAACAATGCATACGTGTAAAAGTGGTGTGTGCCTGTATATTCAGGAATAAATATTATTATTACTATCCTCTTTGACAAATATTTATGAATTACCCTGCAAGCCCCGTCAAGTTCATATTGCACGGAGATCAACATTTTCGAAAGTTAAGAGGCTGAAATTTTGAGAAATGGTCACTAAGTCCTGAGACCCTCCCCAGGAATCATTTTACCCCAGAAGGTCCTGATGAGCTAACTAGTGAACTGTAGCAACCAAAATCCAATAATCTTGGCCTGAACGCGGGAAATAACTAGGCGGTGCCAACTGATGTTAATCTCACTAGTTCCTGCGTTCTGCTGTATAGCTTCCTAACTTCCGCGAGTGACGCACAGTCAAAGGTTGGATCAAAATATCAAAACACGGTCTGTAGTAATTCAATAGTAGATTCGTAACAAAATCCGCGGTATTATCAAAGCAACAATAAGTTATATCAAATCACGAAAATTCCGCAACAGTGCTGTTGAGTAACTATACAGTCCAAACGTTCGCAGGTGCGAATACGTACTATGCTGTGAAAACTGGTTGAGCAAATACAATTGTTAAGTACCTGAGGGTCAGAAAGAATACTCCCGACAAAATGGATCAAAACTGCGTCCACCAGAATCAGATAAACAAATAAACGTTTCCAGTGGACAGTCAAATCACAGTACAACCGTAAGTTGAACCAAACATGTCGGGCGCAGTAAAACAACATCACCTTGTCGATGGTCCATTGTCACACAATAGAAAAGTGAAACATTCATGATAGGTCTCAATCATACAAAGGCAAATACTGAGTGTAGAATCAAAGAAGACAGTCAGACAACCAAATAACATTACACTGGCTAGAGTCAAAGGTGCGCCATCCAGAACAAGGGTAAAAATATTCAAATAAATGTCAGTGCTATCAAATGGGGTGAGCAGGAGGGATTTTCGGATCACTTTTCCGTTACATGAACCCTATAACCTCAACGTATCCTCTCTTAGCTACCAGGTCACTTTCAATTCCTCATGTTCCAGTTCAAAGTCCCGGAGTGAATTGCAGCCTTCCGGGGCATAAGAGAAGGCTTACAACCAAATCTGAAAAAATTAAGGGCCAGCAGATGAAGAACGATTGAATCGTGGCTCCGCCTGCCTAAATACTATACCCTCCTAAGCCGCTTTCCTATCATGTTCACACTGACCTTATGCTCCCTCCATGTAGTCTCACTTTCACGTTCACACACATTGATAATCACGTTATATTGCGTGTACTAAAATGTTGAATAGTCAACTTCACCTAGCGCCCCCACTTAAACATTCCCTCGTTACTGTTTATTAGACCTTCGTCGAGTTTCGTTGAACATAAACTGTTAAAAGTAACACCCTCGTTGAGTCTTCTTTCATCTGATTTGAAGATGCCCAAAATTCCACTCCATTCTTTTCATCGCATCGGGCTTATATAGCGTTTGCCATCGGCCACCAGAATAAAACGCACGCTTTCACCCGTGAATTCGAATAGGTTACCGTTACCATCATTTTGTCTTATTTTCTGGGTCAAGTTACCTAGATTTCAACTTTCTTTCTTACTTATTGCCAAGGTTTTTGTGCGAATTCTCATTTTGTTATTCTGATGCAAACCTGAACTGCTAAATCGCACTTTCAAGCCCATACAGCAGTTACATTAGATGTACGTTGTCGTTACATGTAAATGAATAACCACAGTTCTGCTCATCAAAAAGCGTCAGTCCACAAAGTCTCTGAATCCTGGTGTGTGCCATGTAGGTGATGTAAACTCACTGGTTGGGATCCATTAGACAACCAGAACTGGCGGTCAAAGACTAGAAGCACCGTGGTTCAAAATCAGTTGTCACAGTATGTGTGTATTCACTTGATTTACGCTGAAATAACTAGTGATATACCCATCACTATATAGATAGATACATATTCCTAAATATGCAGATTGGCACCATTTTTACAGGCATGGATAAATTTGCATGTAAGTTGCGTGTTGCTCTGGGGCAAGCAATTTAAGTCGCTGGATTATTTGCTTCACTTTTAATTAAAATGTAGGGTGCCAACAGAATAGGTATGTATAAACGACACCATTGACATTTGGAACTATTATCCTCGCGTAAACAAAATACCAGGATCTGCGTGTAAATCTTACAAGAACTGTCTAAAAAACGTTCGGAACTAATATTTCCGTCACTGTGTTCGTTATATTTTGCTCATTATTATCAATGATGAAAACCTCGTGTGTGGATATATACATGAGGTTTGGTACTTGCTATTGTTTGACGAGTTCATGACTTCAGATTTCATTCATTCTAGCCCCATATACAGTCAGAGATCGACAGTATCACTAAATATTTCGGCTGGAAGCCAAATATCTGCTTCATTTCAACACCAGCATAAAAATGTCGCAGTTTTGTTTGAGCGCATTAGGTGGACGCCCAGAAACTTTTGTCTGACATGTTCCCCGGTCGCAACAACTTTGCGGTTGGTAAGTGTGTCGATAATAGTATTTTACTCCAGAATTACAGGTGAGTTTCACTTCTGCAGATACGGTTATAACATTCAATGGTCAAAAATCTCTTGTGTCTTCCACCGTTTCTTTGTATCCCAGGTGGCAGTAACCTAAGGTCTGCAAGAAAGAACATTTTACAGCACGTACAAATAGTGCACTTTTAGCTAAACTTTGAATGTCTTTCACGTCTTTGGGCTCTCTGGCAGAAATGAAAGTCATGTTTAACGAGTATGTGAAAGCATATGTGGAAGCAATTCAGCCATTTCATTCTGAAGTAATGCCGGCCAAATTATTCAGGTGTTTTCGCCTGAAGGATTATGCGCACTTGGGGAAGCACCACGGTAGATTCTATGTATTATTCAAAGAACATGCATCTCCAAATTCTTTGAAACGTCAAGATATACCGTACAAGTGATAAATAATGTAGATAACAATATACCACCACTCTGTCGAAATGTTCTGTTTTTGTTTGTTCATGCTAAATTGACCATATTTCCTCCACAGGCACCATAATGCTTCGCATAGCGCCTAGCAGCTGGCCGAATAGCGGTCAAAGTCCCCTGAATTTTGAGGTAAAGCGGAAGATTCAGCGCTTGCAGGTAAAATTGCCGGTGTTTCTACGAATTTCTGTGTCCAGTTTACAGCCGCCGGCAACGCTGGATGAACAGGTGTCAGTAGGCTCCATGGAAAGGTCCTCGTCTGATGTCATAAGGGCGTTCATCGCAGGCTGCAGAGGAGTTGCTTGGGGATGGATGCAGTGATATTTGAGGATGGGGCCTATGCAACACCGTAATTCCTATAAAATTACAGTTCTCCACGACTCTATTTAGAAAAGAACTAGGGAAAACAAGGAGCGATGAACCAAGTTACAAGGGAGTTGTTTTTTACATGTATGTATATTGTATGTATAGCCTTAGGTTTCATGCGCATATTCTGATTAAAATCATTGAATTTCATTGCACTTTCATGATACTCCTTGGCGCAGTTCACCCGAAGATGCCCCCATAATTGATGGCAGTGAGTGGGAGGTATGTTTAAACAGCATAACCTGTCTGCGGGATGTAATGCCAAGAGTGTGTGGATTTACTGGTCAGGGTATGACACAGCATACGTTTAAGTGACCTATTATGCTGAGCGTTGCTGGACATAGTCGTGACTCGTTCTGCATGTTGGGGGATTTTTCGGGAGAATAAGAATCTTTCTAGAATGCTACTAAACTAAGTGGTTGAACCGGAAGCTCCGATGTCAACCAAAAGATAGCTCCATGTTTTCGAGTCATTAATCGAGAATATTTTAGAGGGGCGTTACGAAAGCTTTCCTTTCAACATTGTGAGCTTCACTGCACAGACTGCAGCAACATTTTGATGTTGTAAGTGGGACCTTTTAAGTGGTTGTCAGGGATATTTTATGCAAAATCTTGAAGGAAAATAAGAGGTTTGTCTTGAGGCGTCTCATCCAAAGTGGTTGTCAATTAAAAAGCGCGGGTCGAGACGCACAATCCGAACCGCACTGGCAACCAAGTAGCCCAGATGCAAAGTGCCTCTGAACACTCTCGATCCTAAGTTTGTCGCTTATACGAATGCCCCCTGACTAAGCGAAGTGTTCTAACAACAGTCGGACGCATGTTTTATTTTTGGACCCGGGAGCCTATGGCTAACGATCTGAACAATTTATTTTAGACAACCACAACGTAGCAAACGAAAGGGCAGCGTTAAAAGTATAACGTGTTTATTCCAAGCACCCTGGTGGGCAAGTCCAGAGGGCTAAATTTCTCCAGTACATCATAAGTTATCCATCATTCAGTTGCGACCGACAGTGAATATAAAGTTTACAACAGATAGAAATCATAACCGAGTTTACTGGGTACTACATTAAAAAGCCATAGTTCAGCTTCGTGGTTATGAAAGTTACGAAGTATACAGCCTAGTAGTGTTCCGCAGTCACGGGTTTGTGTCACATGTCCAGAGAGTGCGTGTTCGTTGGGCAATGGAGCCCTAATTCAAGGACGCTACTGAGATTAGGTAGCGTCGTGGTTTGCAGGGATAACCGTAGACGATCGAAAGTACGCCAGAGCATTTCCAATCACACTTATCTACGATGAACCGGAGGTTCCATGCGATGGGCTAGGTGATTACTACGTCAATTCAGGTCTGCATAAGCCTTTGCAAGTAGGGTAGGCCGTCAAACGAGAATTTGTATGCAACCTTTGGTTACTCGGCAAACAGAAACGATTTCCAAGCTGAGAAGCATTTGCAAGGGTCACTAACGTAGAAAGAAAACCATTGGTACCCCTAAAGTCACCATAAGCAGATGACCGCTGGGTGACAGACAACTCAGAAGTTCGGGTGAACCCTCACCATCTTAAGCTAAAACGTTATTGAAGAAGGACCATCTCTGGCATGTGCTTTCTAATGACGGAGAAGAATGTCTCAAAGCTAAGACGCCAGCAATACATGAACCCAGAAGGCGAGTTTTCCGTCAGATCCCTTTTTTCAGAAATGAGCGCCACGACAACTCGAGGTTGCACCACAAGGGACACTCCCTTAAGCCACGCCCCTTTAATCATAGGGGTCATAACGTGGTGCCGAGTAGCGTACCAAACGCTCAAATATCCTGCATACCACAAACACCTGACCCCTGTTCAGCTGTGCATCTTAGTAGTCCTAGTCAATACTTTGGAAACAGATGTACACCGCCCGCAAGAAACTTCTCCACTTATGAACCCTATTAGGATTTTTTTCGAATCCAGCACAATACGTATGACCCATGGCGTTCAGGCTTGTTCGACCCCCCGGTAACATGGGGCTGGAAGCAATTTCCTCGACTTGCGCCGGTCATAAACCATACTTTACGCCAACACTAAAGAAGAGACGCACGTTAACAATCTATAAGTGCAGTGAAAAACCGGGCAGTCATATGCTTGTGACAGACAGAAACTCATCAGTCACACCGCCGCACCCCACCGCTGAGTTTTGTTACATCCGGGACATAGGAAGTGCATCGTCTAACGAACTGAATACAAGAAATTCTTCCGCTTACCGAGGCTTAAGAGACATAGTAAGTTACTTTGCAAGCCACAGTAGCCTTCTCATGCTTCAACTTATTAACCCCCGCTGGTTACTTAAGAAAATATCCGATCTTAGAACAATAGTTATGCTAACCAAACCTACTGCATTAATAGTTACCAAGTCATGATGTACTGACTCAATCCTGGACATGGACCTGTGTATAGATGGTTATACTCTGTATCGCACTAATCGTGACCGCAAGCTTGGTGGAGGCTGTTTGATCTGTGTGTATAGCCTTGCTACCTCAAATGCGATTGAAGATGATGTCTTCAGTGATCTGCAGGACTCACTTTGGATCGTTGTAAACGGTACTAACTAAAAAATCCTCATGGGCTGTGTGTGTAGAGCGCCATGTTCAACAGAAGAAAATGACGAGCTGATGGCTAGATCATTTCCCCAAGCTGGATCCCTCACTGTTGACTTCAAACTGACTGCAGGTGACTTTAACTCACCTGAAGTTAACTGGGAGGTCGGTTGCAGCCCACAACGCTTTGATGAAATACTTGCCGTCACAGATATCTATGACTGGAAGCAATACATCCAGCAACCCACGCGTGGAGATAGTTTACTGCACCTAGCCTTTTGCTGTGACATCATCCCTGTCACTGCCCACGTTAGTAGTGAATTTTCTAAAAGTGACCATAGGATGGTATTCTGTTGCTTACCAATTCTTCCTCCCAAAGAGAAAAATAAACAATCTTCAAATTGTACTGGGCATTGAAGCTATAAGAATATAGAGTGGGAAGTACTCATCGAGCTACTCAGGTGCTCTCCATGGGATGACTACTTTACCACAGCCTCAATAACACACACACTAACTTGCTCCTGTGAAAACGGTTAGGGCTTTTTAAGGGGCCAGACCTATATATCCCTAAAATATTCCGCAATAAACTTAGGACATTATCATCACATTACCACTCGCTGAAAGACTTCATGTAACTGCACTTAATTCATGTGACTTACGGATCTATCAAGACACTACGTGCGAAATGCAGTAAACGAAGAGATCGTCGCCCTCAAAAGTGGCTCTAGAATACACAAGTTGACATCTCTTCTGGGTAAACGTCTGAAGCCATCAACGGATGTAGCCTATCTACTACATAATGGGGTGGTACACAACGACCACCTCAGGATTAGTGAACTGTTTAGCGAATCATTCTCTAATTTCAACCCTAATGCCCCCAACCCCACTAGCTTTACTTTAATTACCACTAGTTCATGTACTAGAGTAGAGTTCACTGTCAAAAGTATCACTGGGGCTGTCAAAAGCCTGAGACTGTCGACAGGTACAGGGATAGATGACCTAAACTCAATAGTCATCAGAAACGGTGGTGATGATATGCCACTGTTCTTGCTCAAGATATTCACAATATCATTGGAAAGTGGGGAGTATCCCAGCGAGTGGAAAACTAGCTTTATAATTCCTCGCTACAAGTCCGGTGACAAAGCGAATGTTGGGAACTACAGACCTATCAGCATAACTCCAGTCGTCTGCCAAATCATGGAAAAAGTGATTAAGAGCAGCATGTCTGACTACCTACTTAGTGAAGACCTCGTCACAAAGTCCCAGCGCGGTTTCACCAAAAACAGGTTTTGCGTTACTTGCCATTTCGACTTCTTCAACCTTATCACTAGTAGCCGCGAGGCACGTAAAATCGTCATTGTTCTATACTTTGGTGTGTCAAAGGCATTTAACAAAGTGCCACAGTATTCTTTTTGATAAGCTACAATCGATTGGCATCCATGATCCTTTACTTCATTGGCTAAAACCATTTCTTAGTGATCGGAGCCAAATCGTCAAAGTAAATTCTATGCAGTCTACACCTAGGCTCATAACTAGTGGAGTAATACAGGGTAGTGTCCTCGGATCTTTGTTGTTCACAGCTTATATTAATAGTGTGTGTGAGTGCTTCACCGCAGGGGAAACACTCCAATACGCCGATGACCTTAAGGTTGTATACTCATGTCACACCCATGGACTAGGTAAAACGCTATCTACTGCTCGACAAGAATTGGGTGAAGTTGCTAAATAGTGTGACGAGTCCCATCTCCAGTTCAACGTTGGCAAATGTGGTTGGCTTAGCATAGGCAGCAATAACCTAGATGTGTCTCTCGAAACATGTGACAAAAGCTACCTAGAAGTTCTTCAGTGCTAGATCTTGGTCTAGATATTCCAGTGACTTAACATTCTCTGAGCAGACGGCTTGTATCACATCTAAGTCACGTAGACTCCTTGGATGCATCGTCCGTAACGTTTATAGCACTAAATCAAGGGTCCCACTCTACAAAGTGAGCATCCGTCCAATTTTAGAGTACTGCCCGTTTATCTTAAGTGGCCTTCGTATAAGCGACAAAGGAAAAATCGAAGGAGTACAACGCCACTTTACACGAAGAAAACTGGGAGCTGACTGCAGCCTAGACTACATCTCGAGGTGCAACATGCTAGGACTGGAACCTCTCTGGAAGAGGCGACTTAGAATGAATCTTATATTTTACTATAAATTACTTGGCAAGCAGGTGCACTAAAGTGGCCCGGAGATTAAAATAGTTGTAACATCCACTCGCTGTTTACGTAATCACAACCCATTAGCGGAAAGTGAGTGTTTTAAGACCAAACTGCGAAGAAGCTTCTTCATCAATAAGTTCTCTCACATCTGGAATAGACTTCCTGAAGAAATACGTACCGCAGGAACATTATCTACCTTTCGTTCTGCACTCAATAGGCTCCTAACAGATGATCAGTCTATCACTCGCCTAGGCACTACATATACTTTCTGAGCTAATGAAAGCATACTAGGACCTCTAAACGTTGAGAGTAAAGCAATCATAAATCTCAAGTACTTTTTACCCCAATGGACTCATAAAGGGTGTTTGATTACTGGTCCATCTGGTCGGATTGTGCAGTACAAATACATAACCAGTGTTCCCCTCAAGTTTACCAACAAAAACTGCCCATCTAGTAACTCGTGCGAACTTCATATAAGAAAAAAAGGAAGATTCATTCTCATATGAATGAATTAAAGTTTGCATATAGCTCGAGTGACTCTAAAAAGACAAAAACTTCTCTCCTCCCAGTTCTCTTTACTTGGTATTCCATTGTCCAGTTTCTCCTTGCGCTTTCTTTTTTCTTTTTTTCAGCATCAGCCTGACGAGAAAGTCCCAAGCATTAGTTCGATCAAAAAGTATCAACTTACTGGAAGTCCTACTTTACACCTAATACTGGAAATTGATGTTAGAGGTATCCAGCTGGCTCGCCTAGATTTTCCTGTTTCTTGAACGGCTTAACAACCAACTCGCCTCCCTATCGGTACCCCAAGTGCTACCACATAAGAAACCCCAGGCACAATAACTGGTCTCTGATTTCTGGTCCGTGACAAATGCATTGGAAATCTGGATAAACAATCCAGCCCGAGAGTTCACTCTGCTTAACGGTAACACATCTATAATAATGCTATGCAACAGATTTCTCTAGTATTTTGTATTGTTTCAATCCACCTAACAGAAGTCAATTAACAGCCAATGTATCTCCTTGACAATTTTGCTTACTTTAATGTGAAGTCTATGAAGTTTCACACATGTGTAATATTCACCGCTGCTGAATGACGATGCTTCCAGTCTTTAATTACTTGCACCACAACAAATGTTTTCGGTACTACCAATCTGAATTGCTGGAAAAGGTAACACCTGAAGAGTGAGAAGTGCCTGGACTTAGATATTCACCTGGATCAAATGATTGTATGGACACTTACTTATTCCTGAAACCATTGAAGCAAGTTATTGTTGGTCAATAAATTTACGAACATAAGAGTTGCTGTTAAAATGGACGTTTATCTGATGAAGCATTTGGTCCTGTAGATGGGTCAGTCATGTCGACCACTCAAAACGCAAACACCAAATATTGCGCCGTTTGATGTGAAGAAAGAGTTGTGAGCAAGAATGACTTAAACTCCGAACGATGTGTATGTACTGCAAAGTGATGTTTTCCTGCTATTTTCATAACATTTAGACATTTGGTATCATGATAGAGTTTAATGTCCTCCCTCTGTATCATTCAATACTGCTAAAATATTTTATGTTTCTCTGCAGTCATGAATTTGATGAGGCCTGTAAACTGGCTTCTGTCATGTTAACTTCATAACTTGAGAATAAAGATACTTATTTATTTATTCAAAAAGCGTAAAAACAACGGGACTGATCACATTATCCTGAACTACACCAGTGAGCTGAGATTCGATTTTTACGAGTTGTGAACAGTTGCGAAGAAAAGATTTAATCCGGCCCGAGGAGGGGTTAACAAGTTCAAGGGCTCTTAGCTTTTGAATAGGCAGTGAATGATCCACGGGTTTGAATTTCTTGGAGGTATCGAAATAATGGACAAGACTGACCTACGTTGATCACGGCTGACGGTCAAGAAGTTGGAGAGATCGGGGTGATAGGTCACACGCGATCGTAACCTTTAGAATCCACGCTAACTAGACATGATGACATTATTATTGAGCATGCCTTGAAAAATGTCTTCTTCAACTACCTTCTCTATAATTCTAAACACAGCCAGCGTGATATTTATAGGTCTGTAGTTATTAACTTCAGCTTTGAAACTAGATTCGTGCCCATGCATTACGAAGGACACCCTCCAGATAAGGAGTTGCGCAGAAGTCTCTGCGGATATAAGGCATAGTTTGAGTGACGCCAACGAAGGTCAGGTCCCCCTTTTTAAAGAATTATGAGGCTACCCCGTCAAAAACCATGCTCCTGAGGAAGCTGTGTTTCAAGTGATAGGTCAACGTCAGCGCATGTGAACTCAAAAGTGCCGATGGGTTTCAGTTTAGGAGGGAGAGGTGGTTACCGATTTGACGCAATCCCTGTTACAACTGGGGATTGCCGACAACGAGTGGCTAGCAGCGGGCACGTTATTCAATAATTCACTTATTTCTTTGGGCTTATTATAGATCTTAACATCATGAGTGGGGAAAGGAATATTATGCTTTGGCCGGCTCGGCCATATACCTTGGAGGAGCTAGCTAGCGAAGTAGCTTCATCATTTTGCTATCATTTAATAGTTACAAATGGAACTAAGGACATTAAGAAGAGGCCTGAGTGCTCCAAGGTCATGACGCTTGAATTAATTTGTCAAAGATTTGTGCAGTTTTCAACGAATATTCTGAGGTATAAAGGAATTGTTTGGCATGAAGTTTTTTGACTTTTCTAAGGGTCTACAACATTGATGCAAGTGTCGAAATTAGAATACAGTATACTTAATGCCAGTTCTAGATCAATCGCGTTGAAGTATGTTTCTCATTCACTACCTTCAGCCAGCGAACAAGCCAGATCCAAGTCTGCCAGTATAACTTCTGCTCGGATTGTGAGACAGTGGAGGCAATACGTTCAGCGCGGGTTGAAGAATAGAGTGGTACCGCGCACAGTACCACTTCGTGGTCACTTCCCGGGAACTCGGAACTAACGCACATTGAAAGAGGATGAATATATATTCACACAACCGGATCAAGCAAGCTTTTACCCTGTGTTGGAGTATCGATAAATTGCCTATGTTCGAACAGATCTAACGTGATTCGGAAGCTTTCAAATCTAATGGGGTAAATATGCGTGTCCTATTTAATTTACGGTGGATTAAAGTCTTCGCAAACAATCTTGTGGTAACACTGAAGGCAAGATACGCGTTCAAGAGTATTGCTGACCAAGAACCCGTCTTCGGAGAGCACGTTAGGTGTTTTGCATATGCAACCAAGTAGTACCGTTACATTTTTGCAGCGCGCTGCAACTCAAGAGAGTCTTTAATTTTGTCGAGCACTGCATTTTCCGGCCCGAATACTTTTAGGGTGTTCAGAAAGTTTGATAGGCAGCCAGCTCCCCTCTTATTGCTCCGGTCGCACATAAAGTGTGAGCCAAGTTGATGCCCATTACGTCATCTGGTATGCTAGAGTGCCTTCATGATACCACTATTATTACGATTGGCAGTTTGAACAAGAGCGATGTTGTTCTTAGTATTGGTAGTTTACCCACATTAAACCTGGAATTGGTAAGGATAATAGATTGGTGCAAACAGCAGGGGTGTGTAAACCTTTCAAGGTCGACGAAGGAGGTCTGGGGTACGTCAGAATCCCATGTTTCAGTATGACCTGACATCATACCACATGAGTTGCCATCGTTCACAGTTCCAGTGATTGGGGCGGAGGATGGTTCTAGCGAGGAAGAGGTGGGACCGGGTGGGCCACTCAATTCACTCTGAATGTTTTGAGGGGGTGGAGGGCTTCGCCGGTTCTGAAGACGAGTGTGTTAGATGACCGGTATCTTTTTTATACTTTGACAAGTAGGTTTAACGTAGCCTGGCTAAACCTCCATTTAAAGTGCCAGTGAAAGACATGCTGTCCAAAGCCTTGATGCTTATCATTGTAGATAGGGTATATGAGCTGGATTGACCCGAACGAAGCGGTTGTCGCGTGAGTGGATGTTCATTGACCTAGATTTGGGAAGAAACCTAGTAATATGGGAGCAATAAAGTCGCTTGCGAAGTGGCGCCCACTCGGCGTACTGTAGTTCAACGGACTACAGCGTCTATTACCGGCCTCATCATTGCTCGAGTGCCCACGAAGTTGCAATCATACGCGTCAGACATGTTTGGTTGTTCATAGGTATTCCGAGTGCAGACGTTAATAGTCGCTGCGTATAAGTAATGGCGTGCTTGGGAAAAGCTACTCGGTGGATAATGCGCCGTGAGTTCATTCATGTATGGTCTGAGATGTGCGTGTGGAAAACTACCCACCGAAAAATTCGGATTTCCAAACACAGGCTTGGAATGTCCATCTTCTGGGGGACAGGTTTGCTGTAGATTTAATAATAATAATAATAATATTTATTCCTGAATATACTGGCATGCACCATTTTCACAGGTATGAATAAGTTCATATTAAAATTACATTCATCTTCATGGAAGGTAATCTGAATCCCCACCGGTTGTCACTAGAAGATATAAGTGCTGTATGTTCATATAATGGAACAAAAAAATTTACAAGTTGGACAAGTGGAAGTATTGTCTTCGTATTGACAAAAAAACCAGGTTGGTATCTAGACACTACAGGTATTGCCTGGAGAAAAATAAAGCTTGAAGCTAATGCTTTCATTGTAACAGTTTGCACTTTTTTCTTGAGATAATGATGAAAACTTTATGAATTGTTTACATATTGTCCTTCATTGACGATTCCAGGACTGTGTAATTCATCCATGTTAACTCCATGCCACAACAAAGATTCATAATCATGATGAACATTATGACTGAAAGCCAAATGTCTTCACTTCTCCAACTCCGGCATCCAGAAGCAATAGACTTGTTCGAATGCACCAAGTGGGCCTCCAGAACATCTTGTCCACCGTTTTCACGGGTCGTGACAGCCTTGCAGTTGGTAAGTGTTGGACTTTGCTGGTGGCTTTCATATGAGCTTACACGCTATTCACATAATGAGAAGGCCTCACACTGTTTTTCTCACTTTCTGCTTCTCCAGGATGGCTAGGGTTATGGACTCGTTTAAATCGACCATATCAACGTGATTCCTTGTGGTTTGTCTTCAGGGCATTCAATATCCTAGCTTCAGCATGACTTTGAACCCTATTGTTCTGTTTGCTCAGGGCAGGTATTTTACGAAATACGGTTTCCAGTTTTAATAATGGCTGCCCTCGCTTATAACATGGGAAGCTAGATTTGTCAAGGTCAACAGTTTCATTACCACTGCATGCAGAGTCAAGAGTTGGATTAGTTGTCAACAAATTTATTCGAGAACGACTTGTTTGGGCATTCAAAGTATTTAGGCAATCGGCAGCTAGAGAACGTCTGTTTTTAGGTGGTGTGGGTTGTAAACCTGGATGAATTTTGTAGGTCAGCTGTCGTTCAACGGTCTTTTCTGATACCATCTTAAAGTTCCTAAATTTGGTTATGAAAGTGATAGTGTCACAAGACTGATGACCATGGTAGCCGTTTGTTGACCGTCTAGAGGAAATAGAAATAGGCAGCGGTATTTCCGGTGTTTTGTCGAGGGACTGAAACAGCTACATGGAATATCTAACATGTTTGCAGCGTTGAGAAGCACTTACTTTAAGATGTTTGTGGGCATTTACTTGGGACATTGTAAACAATTACCCCCCGGCCAGCTGTCTTTCGTCACGTTGCTTTCTGACCCGGTCTGATGGATTACAGTGTGTCAATTAAAGCCGTTGATCAGTAATGTCAGGTCGCATACTTATACTGACTCATCGACCCACCCGATGGAAAAATGTACTACATTTTCCCGAAAATAGCTGTACTTATAAAGCATGCGACATTTTAGGCTACCGAACATGGGCTTCTTCAACGTGTAAATCACCGTACCTGGGTTGGTACTTCGTAGACAACCTTTTGAATGGGGGCAGATGAAAAGCGAAACATTCCTCGCCCTAACTTTAGATCCAAAATGAGGAGTAAGCCTGGTTATGGCTGATCTAATGGCATGTCATTATAACGAACAAAGAGATAAATAAGAGT
Source organism: Heterobilharzia americana (assembly GCA_944470555.2). Taxonomy (NCBI): domain Eukaryota; kingdom Metazoa; phylum Platyhelminthes; class Trematoda; order Strigeidida; family Schistosomatidae; genus Heterobilharzia; species Heterobilharzia americana. Next base: position 135,281,784 of record OX104127.1, on the reverse strand, counting down.
CAAGTATGGGTCTATCGGAAAGTTTGACCTCTTCGCACATGGTGTACAGACATAACGTGTGATGAAATGCACATGGTAAAAATCGGATAGAAACTATTGTGCACTGAAATAACAGCTGTATCCTGTCAAAAAAACGAAAGGTGCATAGCGGGTGACAGTAAGCAACATGCTGATGGCGTCAATGAGGGGCAAGAAAAAATGCAAAGTCAGGAATTTCCAAAGTCAGGATAAAGCAGTCAGCGATAGACCAGGGGAGAAAATGGTTGAATGATTTGCCGAAATCGTTCCAAGCAAAGGGCTCGTACACATGCCATGTATAATGAAGGGTCAGTCGTCAAACTTTACCACCAAGATGAAGGGAACAACCTACATAAAAGTTTACAAATATATCGAAAAGCGGTGTCCAGCAGGAGTTTCTGGAGCGAGTATGATTCATTCGCTCGATATCAACTGCCAAGCTGATATGTGCTACATGGCATAAGTCAAAATGGCGAAGAAAGCCACAACAGGGAACCGAAAGCATACCACGAATTTATACTGTTTATTATACTCAGAAAAGCAAAAGGTGCTAAAAGCAAAGTCGAGGGTTTTCTGTCACGCCTAGGTTGTCCCGCTTTGACGAGTTTTTTCAGGTCCTTGGTAATGCCAGTCAAACATCCGAATTGGATTAGTCACAGTGCTACTCACTCTTACTTACCATGCGGTTCACTTTCTAGCGGGATACCGCATACACTGAGTGAAGGTACACGTATTACCTCTCACTATCACTGTGTGGCGAAATAGTTTTCACCTAACGTTTGTGATCAGTGATATCCAGGCAAGCGCATTCTCTGAGGGACCGTGCATAGGGTGGTGGTTCATTCTTTTTAACCTCCCTCAGCTCCGCTGCGACTGACAAAAGTGCTTGCATTCGCATGCCTCATCATTCGGAATATATAATTATTAGCGTGCATTTCGATCCGCGTGTGATTCTTTTGCTTTTGGTGTAGTTTTCTTCATCCGTGACTACTGTGATGCACCATATGCCAACAGGAATTGCAACGACGATATGATAACCGGCTGCTATGCAGACCAAGAGATACAAAAGCAAATGAAAGCGAGTAGAAAACTGTTCACAAAATGACATGTGACTCCGCCAAAATCACCTCATCGAACAGTGGTAGCTCTCCCCCTGCCTTTCAGTACAAAAGGCAACTGACGGTGGAGCGTAATCACCTTCCCTTGCTCACACCAATGCATGTGGACAACTGTGGACACGAATTCGGCCGGCGAAAAGGGAATATCCTGGATAGCGGAAGTACGAAGAATGCCAGAGAATTGTTGGAAGTTTGATATTAGGTTCAATTGGTGATCAACGGACACAAACATCCACCCAATTTATCGGTCAGCACTAAACAGATCAACATAAGAAGCAGTCACAGCGGACATGGAAACGGTGACAAGACCCTGGTAGAAAGAATCACACGCGAAAGCACATCAAACAAGTTGAGGTCTGGAAGTTCCGTGGACTTTACGGCTGAGGCATGAAATGCCTTGATGTGTTAATTTCAGAGAATGTTATCCGCATGTCTCGTCACGTCACATGCGGTTCATCGTAAAGAATCTATCCCCTGATCCAGCCTGCATCGGAAATGTTTCCATCATTGGCCCCAGATTGACTGGATAGCCGACTTCATCCCAACTCAATACACACCGCACGATGCCGTAGTTTTCATCAGATAGAAGAGTAGCCTACACAGCTAAGCCCATATTTTGTCATAAAAGCATGACCTCATAAATCCGACTGTTTCAGCGCGGGAAAGCGAAACTGCGGAATATTCCAACAGACTTGGTCAGACTAAATACGGATGAAGAACCATCACTTGCTAATCTATGAGCCCAGAGAGCCGGGGACTCCATCACCTGGAGACAACTGATGGATTATGATACATCTATGTGTTTAAGAATTCCTGGGTTTCTATTCCGACCGCCGATTGATAGTTTTTGTGAAGAATTTAGTTTGCTTGTGCAACCTTGTTTCAGTGTGCACCCTTAAGGAATCAGATTTGGAACGCTGAATTGTATCACTTTCGGGGAACTGGATTTTTCATGCAAGGACTTTGCCTAAGGGCAATCCTAATGTGTGTTGAACGGCTGATGCCGCTCGGCCCATTTCATCTATCTGTCTGTAGTGCTGGTTGCGGTTGCAATACGTAACTTCCGACCAAGCCTACTGTACCGGATGTACACTAGAACCTGCCTGCCGGGTACATTACCTGATGCGTAGATACTGATCTTGAAAGGAAATCACAAGAACTGGTTTCAGGTGTGTATTCGAAGAGGATATATATTTACTTAGAAAAAATGTAATGGTATTCAATGAAACGCTTATTTAACTGAACTTCCTAGTATGGCTGAAATCGGGACTCTGATAACATAACTGCTAACCAGCTTAAAGTAGTAAAAACGGCGTCGAGACCAGCACCAATGCATAATCCATAAAACAAAACTTAGAAAGCTTAACGCATCCCGGTGCAAGCCGGAAGTTAATTTGGTTCATGAATAAATAAATATTTTCTTCGCACGTTGGTAATTCAACATGGGGGAAGCCAGTTTACAGGCACTTTCACGTTGATATATGTCGAAAAATAAGCAAGACTTTACGAGTCCTGAATGATACTGAGGGCGTGTCGTCAAGTTCTGTCAAGAACCTCAGAAAATGGTATTTATGAGACTGAGAAGAAGAACCACCTTTCAGCAAATGCGTAGCGTCCAAGTGGAGACGATAAAAATCCCTTTTCTCATATAATGGGTTTAACATGAGGGATATCAGCCTACAGGCATCGCCAAACCGATAATTCTTGATGGTTTACAAAATAGTATCTAGCATTAAGTAATAAACATATAAAGTCACCGATATGCATAACCTTATTAAAAGTTGCCGCAGTTCGTGAGACGGGCATGGAGTTTCATATCCCATCACGCAGGTAGATGCCACAATTAATAACAAAAGCGCACAGTGTTAGAAGGTTGCGCTGTGACCAGCCGGCGTTGTAAGCCCACTTGCATAGTCTGTTATCTTTTAGTATAACCTTCCGTTCAATACAAAGTTCTTCAGTATTTAGCTTCGCTAACCACAAGGGACATATTTATACTATCCGGAGTATCGGTAAAGTATCCACAGTTATACACCCAAGATGAGTGTCTAAATCACTGCATTTCCAGGTCACCATGTTACGTTTAAAATTAACAAAGATTAATTTCATTACGAATGCTTGTTGTAGTGGATGGAAGTCGACGTTGAAACGGATGACAGCTCAGATGGTAGTAGCTTTGCACTGGCTTCGGGTATCTTTTGTACCGGCGTCATCAGGGTCATTCGGGAATTGTATTTGACGCACAGTACCTTTCGTGTGAAAAGATCACTTGTTACAGAGTACTAGAAGACATGTTGTGTGGAGCTACTGCGAGCAAATCGCGTTCCCAGCCAGTGTGCAAACTGGCCACCGGTTTGATCTTTTATTCATGATATTTTTGCCACCACAACTGTTATGAAAGCTTGAACGGTGCGTTGCAAGAAGAGTAGTGACCAGCAGATGGGCTAATCGCGATGATGGTCCAGAAACCGCGAAAGACTGGGGCAGTCCAATAATTATTGACGTCAGACAGAAGGTATTGCTTCCACTAAGTAGTCATGTTCAAATTGAAATTCAGCATAAAATGTCCTCATCGATTTGTTGCTGCAAGTGGGAAAAGGAACGGGAAGCATGAACAGGTATGATGAAACGAATTACTACACCATCCAGTTTGGAGTAGAGAAAGGTTCCCATTGTTTTAGGCCTATTCGAACTTTATGTACACTCTCATGTCCGTTTCTGGAGTCAGCTGCATAGTTTCCCCATTATGAAGTTCTTAAAATTTTCTATAACTGGGGTGTATCTTAGGGGCTTTAGAAGGAAAACAGTATGCATTAGTTTCATTGTACGAAGGGGAACCAGTACTCACACCCGCGTATGCAATCGTAAACCTGTCAGTGTAGGAAGAACTAGAGGACCTCGATAAATCCGATTCATTCATTCAGAGGTCCAAGTACGTTCACAGTAGACGCAACGGCTTGGCCATGACCACGTGCTGGTCGCCCCATTGTATTTTGTTTTTGTGGATATAATACGAATGTCAAGAAGTTTATGGGCGTCTATGAACTGGAGGAATTCACTGAGTAGATGTTGAAATTTAAATGGGGACATGCAAGTGTAAACACAATGTGGGAACTTATTTCACATCTTGCTGTATTGTATCATAAAGAATCGTGGTCTAGGTTTAAGGCGGTATTTTTCGACAGATACAGTACGCTCGCGATTGCATAGACTGTACTTGGGCATTGGCTTAAAACTAGGAGAGCAACAAGCATGAGTAGTATCACGTGGAAGGCGGAAAAACAGGTTGTGGTTGAGTTTAGGGAGTCTCAGCCGAAGTAGGCCAATCTTCAGTTTCTCACACCTTTTTTCATGGTCAAGTTCTTCATGGCGGCCCAGTACATATACAGTAAACTTTGTCTAAATATTCCCAACGCGTATCTTATTTGAAACGTACATATTGCTGAAGATGATTGTGCTATATTCAAGTACTGGGCAAATCATTACTTCGAGTAAATGCAGTCTAGCCTCAGTGGTATATACGTGTTTGGGCAAAAGGCTGACTGACAGCCTGCATTTGGGTACAAGGGACCCAGCATATTCCGTGAGCCTTAAGTTCCGAGAATACCTAATACCCAAGTCATATACTGAGTTATGTGAATTATTGAAACAGAGAATTCTGCATTCACTAGAGTTAGGTGGAAGTTGATACATTTCACCACAGCGGACAAATACTTCCAGTCTTCCTAGATTCTTTTAGGACCCTTACTTAATGATGAGTGGGGGAAGCTATATACATTTAAGTCATTAGCAAACAGGAAGGTCTTGCCATGTGTTATTACATTAGAAACATCACCTATGTAAAGGAGGAAGAGTAAAGGCCCTAACACGCTATCTTGAAGGACACCACTCAAAATGGGCTTTGGGGAAAGAATGCGTGTGGCTGAACTTTACCATTTCAGCGCGCCCATCCACGATAACGGAGAGTTGCTGATTTCAAGTGATTCAAGCTTCAGAAGTAATCGATCATGAGGCACTTTATCAAATTCTTTATTGAAGTCAAAAAATAGAACAGTTACGAAAAAGCCTTCGTCTCGTTTGCAGGTGACTTCCTCAAAATAACCCAGTAGGCCAGCACTGCGTGAAGCTATAGGAGATATCGCTTGGTTCATGGGTTGAGATACTGGTAAAATAAGGACCCCAGTTCAAGCATTTCCTGCATTTCCTCTCAGATAGCACTCCTATTTCTTCTGATTACGGTTGTTTTTCATCTTGGGACTGACGTATTACTGGGAGACGGTCTGAAGTCACCAACCACCACTCTGTGATCGCTGCCAGGAGACTTCTGTACCAAGAATCCATCACTGAAAAAAGCGGTCAAGCATGGCGTCTAACTGGTTGCAATACGTGCTGGCACCATTCCCCGGAATCCAGCACACCAACAAAATTATCAGACCGCTTGGGAGAAGTGAGTGACTGCCGCTTGATGTCAAGCACATTAAAGTCTCCGTATATAGGTTTCATAGAGTACTGTAGTGTTGCTATATGACTGAATGCCTCTAGGAGTCCGTCATCATAATCTACAGCAGAACAAGGGGACGGTAGGTACACCCTCAGATGACGGCTACAGTGTTTGAAAACTTAGCCACAACCCGCGCAGAGTCACTGAGCAAATTAAGTCCCAGAGTACTGCAATTTGTGGCAGCGGTGTAGGGCCTGGTACATGTGGTGCAGCCACCACCCCCACCGTTGTGTCTATCTCCCCCTAAACGGAGTGTAATTGCCAACAGAGATATCACTATCAGGAGTACCTGAAGTGCATCAGGCTTCAGAGATAGATATCAAGAAAGGGTTAGACAAAATCGACTACGCAGTGACCTCAGCCATTTTATTGCGTATGGAACGGGCGTTTATCAGACAGAAAGCCAAGGAATTGGATAAGCAGAAGTACCTAAACCTGTTTGCGAAAAGCTTATCGTGGTAGGTTAGGTTGAACCGTGGCGGTGAGATACGTGGGGTAGAATTTAGTTTCGGGACATGCTAGGGGAGTAAGGTATTCCTAGGTTGCTACTAATATTATCCTTTATTGTCTCAGGTGTTGACATACTGTATATGAGCCGAGGGGATGACAGGCTAGCGTAACATCTTCCCTGTCACTGTAGCGGTTGTGAGTTAGAGCAGAAAGCTGCTGGCTCGAAAGCGTCATCGTGTGAAAGGAAAAGGGCGCCACTAACTTTTGCAGACCTAGAGGGTTTGAACTTTCAGCATGAGCCCCGAATCATGAACTTCTGTGGTAATGAGCCATAAAAACCCGTGGTTTCACTTCTGGACGGGAAATGACAGGGTGCGTTACGTTAAGGAGCCAGCATCACAGGGTTAATCTGAACAGCAGGCTTCCACTCAAGTTATATCGTTGTACTGGGGTGGACATATATTCGAGGTGGATGCTGTATAGATAGTTGTGAGGAGAAAAACCTATTATTATTTCTCCTGTAGCCCTTGTTCTCCTGACCGTGGGAGGCATTTGTGTCATGACCATTCTTATGCATGTACCCTTCCTTTTTACCATTTCGGTGTATGACTCTTACCTCACTGTTGGCTAACGAAGGTGCCGTAGTGCTTGGTGTCAAACCGGTGGACGTTGTGAATGTTTCCCTGTGGGGGAACAGGATCACTGTTTGAATAGTGTTATACCCAGTAGTTTTAACAGACCGAAAGCGATTATTCCGGGGATGACTAAGTCACTCCTGTGCCACTGGCCTTAGCTGCAAACCCGAACTGGGACTTTCAGGTCTAGGCCTCCAGAGCGTGGCACCCTGAGACTGTGCATTATCAATACACCTGGGGGTCACCATCGTTTGTGGAAGGCCTAGCTATTGTTGGGCTATTGTTTGAATCTTCTAATATTCATGAAGGTGGGGCAGGTAGTACAGTCGTGACCTTCAGGTGTGTGCGTTCGTCATCAAGTTTTGGTGCCATGGTGCACACTGAGGAGTGCGTCGGCTGGGATTCCATATGGATGAAGAACTGGGGAGGTAAATCTGAAAAATGAATAACAAAAGCGAGTGGTGGGCAAAATTCGAAGCAGGAGCACAAAGATACTACGCGGGATTAGGTCGGCCGTGACACATCTAGGTGACTTCTTTGTACTGACTACAAAAGTCACCTAAAGAAGTATCCAAAACCAACTGCTTGGAGGTAAGCATATGGAGAAAGGGATGAAGGCGCATACGAACGTAATGAAAACCAAACTGAAGCTGAAGATATCACTGTGGAATAGAGAAAATAGAGGATTTTGGGCCAGGTGTTTGTTTCACATTAGTAATTAACGTGGGAGAAGCCAGTTTACAGGCATCATCACATTGATATGTGTCAGAAAACCCACAAGATTTACGGGTCCTGAATAGTATAGATGGGAGGTCGTTTAACTCCATCAAAAACATCAGATCACGCTCACGGGACAAAGAAAATACCACTTTCAGCATATGCAGTACGTCAAAGTGAAGATAATAAAGGCTCCCATTCCCATATAGTGGATTTAACATGACAGACCAGTTCACAAGCACCGTCAAAATGATTTTGAAAGTTTACCGAATGATGCCGGGAATGATATAACTCACATGGCAAGTTACTGATATGCATAAGCTTGTTAAGGCGCTGCAAATCAAGAGACGGGTTTATATTTCCATCCGTCATTGCACAAATAGGTTCCACTATCAACGACAAAAGCGCGAAATGTTCGAAGTTTGCGTTATAACTAGACGACGTTGTTATTCCGTTTGCATAGTTTCCTATTTAGCAATATAAATATCCATTCACTGGAATGTTCTTTAGTTTTTAGCTCCGCTAACCACAAAGGGCCTATTTATACTATCTGGAGTATCAGTAGGTATCCACAGTTATATAACCAAGGTGTCTAAATCCATGCATTCCCAGTTCACCATGTGGTTTAAAGGTAGTGTACATTAATTCCACTGGGAGTACTTCTAGTAGTAGATGGAAGTAGACATTGAGACGTTAATAGTTCAAACTGCAGCAGTTACACATGGACTTCAGGCATCGTTGATGTTAGCGTAAGTAGCATCATTCGAGAAGTGTATTTGGTGCTTGGTAACCTTTACTTAAAGAGGTCACTTGATACAGAGCGCTATGGTATATGTAGTGTGGAATTACTGCAGGTAAGTCATATTCCGGCCAAAAGGTATATTGGTCTCTCGTTTGATCATTTGTTCAGAACATTCGTACCATTATGGCTGTTGGGAAACTTTAGACGGTTCGTCGCAAGAAGAATCCTGACCAGCTGATGAGTTGATTGTGAAGATGTTCCAGAAACCGCGAAATATTGGGAGCAGTCCAATAATTCATGGAGTTAAGCGGCAGGTATTATTTCTTCTTAGTAGATACGTCCAGACTGAAATTCAGCATTGAATGTCGCCATCGAGCTGTTGCTGTGAAAATAAAAAACAAAAAGAAGCACGAGTAGATGTGGGAAGGGGAATTATCGCGCAGACCAGCTTGAAAAAGAGAGAAGTTCCTATACTTTTAGACCTAGCCGAACTTTACGTACATTTTCATGTATGTATGTGTGATTAACCACATAGTTTTCCATTATAAGATTCTTAAACTTTTCTACACGAGTGTATCGTAGTAGCTTTACGAGGGAACCAGTGTACAGAAGTTCATCATAGTGAGGAGGGGAACCAGTGCTCACACCCTTGTAAGCAATCGTCAACCCATAAGTGCAGGAGGAACTCAAGGGCTGTAATAGCTCTTTTTCACACATTTGGAGGTCCAAGTATGCCTTCATTAGTCCAGGATGCACAGATGGCGACTAATTGAGCGATAGACTTACCGTTTATTGGTAGCCTATTAAGTGAAGAGCGGAAAAGTGTCAACGATCTTGCAGTACGAGTTTCTTCCGGAAGCCTGTTCCAAATGTGTGAGAATTTATTTAGGAAGAAATTATCTCTCAGGCTCGTCGTACAACACTCAGTTTCAACCAACACTTTGTGGTTGCGCATACCATACGTAGACGATACAATTAGCTTGATTTGCGGACTATAGGGGTGCAAGTGCTGATGAAGTAACTTATAATAAAATATAAGGTTCAGTTTAAGTCTCCTCCTCCAGAGTTGTTCTAACCCCAACATGTTACTTCTGGATGTGTAGTCTAGATTACAGTCAGTTCCTAATGTTCTGAAGGTGAAGTAACGTTGTACCCCTTCAACTTTCAGTTTATCACTTCTACGGAGGCCACCGAGAATAAATGGGCAATATTCTAGAAGTGGGCGAATGCACACTTTATAGGATAGAACCCTTGATTCAGTGTTATAGAAGTTACGAATGATACATCCCTAGAGTTTGCGTGACTTGGATCTGATATATGCTGTTTGTTCCGAGAATGTCGAGTTTCTGGAATACCTGATGCCAAGATCTAGCACAGAAGATGGTCTAGGTAGCTGTTTTCCGCGTATCTCAAGGGTCAGGTCATGGTTGTCGTTGCCTATGGTAAGCCAACCTCACTTGTCATTATTAAATTCAGGGTGCGACTCAGCACACCACGATGCATGCTTACTTAGTTCCTGTCGGGCAGTACCCAGGGTAGTACGTGGTTTATGAGAGTGGCAAGTGTACACAACCCTCAAGTCGTCGGCGTATAGGAATGTTTTGCCCTCACTGAGGCAGTCACACACACTGTTGATGTAGATTATAAACAACAAAGGCCCAAGGACACTACCCTGTATAACCCCGCTAGTTATATGTCTTGATCAGACTACACGGAGTTTGCTTTCACCATCTGAGCACGACCACTAAGAAATGATTTTGTCCAACTAAGTAAGGGGTCACAAATACCAATCGATTGCAGTTTATCGGAGGGTACGTTATGAGACACCTTATCAAATGCCTTTGATATACCAAAGTATAGAACAATGACGATTTTACATGCCTCACGGTTACTAGTGATGAAGTTGAAGAAATCAAAGTGGCAAGTAACGCAGGACCTATTCCTTATGAAACCATGCTGAGACTTTGTGATTGGATTTTCTGTTAACAGGTAATCAGAGACGCTGCTCTTAATTACTTTTTCCATAATTCTAGAGAGGACTGGTGTTATGTTGATAAGTCTCTAATTATTGGCGTTCGATTTGTCCCCGGACTTATAGCGAGGCGTTATGTAACTAATTTTCCATTCGGTGAGGTATACGCCACTTTCCGTTGATGGGGTGAATATCTTGAGCAGGAACAGAGACATGTCGTCACCGCCGTTCCTGAGAGCAATTGAGTTTAGGCTATCGATTCCCATACCCGTTGATAGTCGCAAGTTCATGATAGCCTCTGTGATACTTTTGACAGTAAAATTCACATTGGTGCATGAACCTGTAGTGGGTAGTGAAAAAGTGGCGGGGTGCGTGCTAGAACCGAATCATGCAGAGGATTCGCTAAATAGTTCAAAATTTTCGAGGGGATCGTTACAGACCATTCCAGTTGTGTAATAAACAAGCTATGTCTCTCGATGCCTACAAACGTTTATTCAAAAGAGAGGTCAGACTATGTATTTTAGAACCATTTTGAGGGCACTCACCTCTTCACTTATTTAGTCTTGTGCAGGTAAAGTCTTAATTGCTTGATAAGTATCGTAGACTGAGCGGAGCACCAGAAAGTCTTTCGAGGAATGATATGGCTTAGATAATTTTCGTAATTTGTCCCGAATTATTCGAGGGATGTATTGGTCCTCATTCTTCTTCACTCAGCTGCTCTCATAGGGGCAACGATATCTAGACACAGCATTATGTCTCTACAGGAAAACGAAGGTTACTCAGTTAATGAGGCTGTCATGAAGTACTTATCCCATGGGCTGCACCTGAGGGGCTCCATGAATACCTCCCAGCGCCACAAGAGATCGACAAGAGGATATGATCAAGAATCACGTGTAAAAGCAGCGTATAGTTTCAACGTTACCGCGCCCGTGGTCATAGTCATGGGGGAGGGATGTTCATAGTGTTGCCTGTTGAGTGTTACCATATCAGGGCCATAAAAACAATATTGTGGTGCAGAGTACTCACATGTAAGTACTGATAACAACGGGCAGATAGTAAAGCATGTTACATGCCAGGAGGATCCACCGATAAACAGTGCATTTATCAATCAGGGGTAAAGAGATTATTTTAAGGGAAGAACTTTCAGGGATAGGTGTTAAGTCGAGAGATCAGTTAGGTTACGAAGAGATGTAGGTTGCGTCAGAGCAGCTACAGAGTCCGCCGTTGCAAGTCACATCGCACTCTGCCTCCTGTCCACTCTAGGTCAGTTTTAGTCTTCTAAATTAGATTTTATCTTAACCTATGCGTTTAGTTTTCGGCATTGTATACTTTTGTCGTCGTTGTCAGTCACCCTTGAGTCTAGACACCAGTAGCATCATCGTACATGGCATTACCGTTTGTGATTTGGCCGCCCATGAATTGGTGAGAATCGTTAGATAGGGAAATTCACTAAGTAAACGTTGAAACTGGCCGAGAGGTCGACATGCTGGCATAGGAGTAGGAGGTTTGTTCTACTCCATACCGTAATGCGCTATGAAAAACCTACATTGAAGTTTTGAGCGATACTTATTTATCAGGGTGGTGTGCTTGCTGTTACGCAGACCGTGTGCTGGTGTTGATTTAAAATTATTGGCGCAGTTCGTTTTAGATTTTCCAAATAAAAGACGAAAAGGAAAGGTTAGGTTGGGCTTCAGGTGTCTTAGCCAAAGTGATTCTAGCTCTAGTTTTTGCATCCTGCCTCATAAGGAGGTCCGTTGTAATGCATTTAAGTAATCTCCGAGTAAAGTTTCACTGGATGTTCTGCACTCAAATTCTATCAGATATTCTCGTGTTGCCACAGATAGCAGTGTAATACTCCAATATTGGGCGAACCATAGCTATGTACAGTATAAGTTTCGTTTCAGGTGTGAGTATGTTTCTGTGTAGACGACCTATGGGTTTTCTGCCTTTAGAAACTATTGAATCTGCATGCTTCGTAAAAGTCAAACTCTTAAATCAGGTGATTCCGAAGTCCTTCCGGTGTTGTATATCTTCAGTGTAGCGTCACCCGAGTGTAGCGTTACTTCTGGGTGGGATTTATTGAAATGGAGGATGCCACCTTTGTTTGGGTTTACAGGCGGCTGTCAGGTCACGCTCCACGTGAATTTTCTCCTCAGATCCTCTTGTATTTGAGGGGAACCTTGTGCTAGTGCTGCAGGAGAAAAGCTATGGACTATCTTCAAGTCATTTGCGAAAAGGTGAGGTATGCCATTTCGGATAATACTGCAGATGTCTTTTACATAGATCAGGAAAAGTAACGATCGTAGCGCACTACCCTGGATGACGCCGCTTAGCATATATCTAGTGGTGAAGTAGCGATTACCGAATTTTACAACTTGGAAGCAACCCTCTAAAGATGTTCCTGGGACAGTAACGGGTCTTGGAAACCATGATTGCAGCCTGGTGACTGTGCGTTTGTGAGGCACCTCACCTCGAAGTTTAAGAAAAGGATAGTTACAAGTTGACCTCGGTCACGCTTGATCGTAACATCGTCTAGATAGTCAAGACAGATGATAGAGCATGACCGGCCTTTCACGAATCCATGTTGCGCTTGAGACAATTATTGGTTTTTCGCCGTGTGGTCGATAACTTCTTTCACATTCGCCCTTTCCGTAGTCCTAGATACCATTGACGTGATGTTTATGGGTCGGCAGTTTTCTATATTAGACGTCGGTCCACACTTGTGCTTGGGACATTTGTGTGACAGTTTCCAATTCTCAGGGTATTTACAACTGGAGAAGGATGTATTGAGGAGCTTTGGGGGAATCAGTAGTATATCTTCCCCACTTCATTTTAGCAAGACGGTCGTAATTCCGTCGGGTCCTGCGCTGTATGAGGTTCGAAGTGATGCTGTAGCTATAGAAGTGTTTTGCTGACTGGAAAGCACAACACTTATCCAGTGAGCTGATGTTGACGGTGCACCAATGACTTTTATTTTCTTCTCGTGTGTAAAGCAGCTAGTAAACTGGTAACAAGGTCACACTATTAGTGGGAAATGCGAAGACTTATATACTCATGTGGATTATGTGGTTATGCTGACAAATACTGTTACCTAAAATGGATGAAGTGAGTTTTCGTTGGCCAGCGACACTACAAACATGTTAACTAATGTCGAAACAAACGTTTATCTGAAGAAACACGGAACTATACCGCCAGGTTAACCACCTGGGTCATATGTAACGCAAACGTCAAACATTGAACGATTTTTGTATCACTCCATTGTGTAAAAAGAATGGTGGGTGAGACAACAAAAACTCATAAACAATATGAATGTATTGTGAAGTGATATTTTTTTGTTCTTTTCATAACCTGTAGTCACTTTTATTATCATGATAAACCCTGATGCAACACCTTCTGTATCATTCTGGGCAGCCCAAATACTGGAGATTTCTTTACCTTTATCAATTTGATGATACCTGTAAACCGGCTTCTCTCATGGTAAACTGTTAACTTGAGAATAAAAATATTTATTTATTACCTGAACAGCTCGCAGATTTGTAGTGGGTTGTCGCAGAGGATCGCGTTGTCGATGAATAAGCTAGGAGCGCTATTTCTGGAGCTGCTTGTCCGGGTTTTCATCAATCTCTCCGGCGCCCCTGTATTGCTAGTTCCACTGCACCGAATGCTTTCTTGTTTGACGGCTTCTAGTACCCTTTCTGCCCTGAGTGTGTCATACGTGTCTTTGAGCGTGGCAAGCTATGAAAAGCCATTCGACTTACAGCACCCGCTGGCAGGGTTACGCATGCGGTTGCGTACTTTCGTAGGTATAAAGTCAACTCTGTTTTCCCTAATTTCTCTTTAAAGAAGCGGAGCAATACAGTCTTGGGCTGTGCCTATTTATCCGTAAGATAGATCACAGATTTCCTTGGCTGAACTGTTGGCAAATCAGGGGCCCCAATCTAGGCAGCGCAGAAACAATTGTGGTTCGTCCCGTTTTGCATACTTGCAGTCTCTAGTTGGAACTGTCCCTGACTTTTGGGCTAATTTTGTTCTGGACACGTCGAAGTATCTATATACTGTCTTGCGATCCCTACCTGGAAATTGCGTACCCACTTGGAGCTTAGTGGGTGTGGTGCCGTTTGTGAAGACTAGGTCCAGGACACTATTGTACCTGGCAGAGTGTTCCACGTGTTGTTGCCAACCCTCAGTTTCAAGAATGCTCATAAATTTACCAAGGCGCTTTGGATAGCTGATTGGCTGCCACGTTATATCTGCCATGTTAGGGTCACCATATACAATTTTCGCTGTGTGTGTTGGTGATGACATGCTCGTTAGCTTTTAGTCGTATTCGACTAAGGAGCAAAAGGGTCGGTGAACGCATCCTTTTAGGAGGGATGTGGAGCAAGTAAGTTTGGTGATAACCCATGCTGAGTCACCAAACTCGTTTAGATCAGAGGTTGAGCGCTGCGTAGCAGTGATCTCGGACTTTGTATAGATAATGCACCCTCCTCCCTTACCATGTAGTCTGTTTCTCCTGAACAAGGAATAGTTGTCGATGGAGATCTCTGTGTCACAAATATCAGAGGTACACTATACTTCCGTGATCATTATCACGGACGGATCACTTATCAGGGATAGCATCGTAATCTCTTTCATTTTGTTGCATACTGAGCGAGCGTTAACCAGGGAAGACGAGAGCAAGCTAAGAGTACAAAAGTGTTTGAATATATCTTGAAAGAAGTTGACACTTCTGTGCATTCCATGTGGGTCCTTTGCGTGCATCATGCTAGCGACGTCACGACCTGTACAGGGCGACGATCCGGTACTGTTCACCTCAGAAGGAGCGAGGTATCCACCACATTGTGGTTGGTATGGAGACTGTTAGTCAGGGTACAGCGCAGATGATCCGACAGCATCCTAATCACTTACATTAATGATGGCGTTGCAGCCGTAGGCTGTCCGAGGAAACCCTGCTTATAGGAATTAACACGCACAGATAGATTGTATGGTATAGCTATCCGCTGGTTGCAGTTTACATTTTGACCATAGCCAAATTCATACTCACTAAGCTTTTCTCCAGGGAATCTACTGTAAGTTTGTCCTTGAGTGGCATATGACCCACTTTTTGCAGCATATGGGTGAGCCGGATTGCACAGCCTGTGGCTATCATTCGGCTCCCTATCCAATAGCCTTGACCGTTGAGGGGTCTGGCCGTGGTGCGTATCTGCTAATGACCGAGGAAACGTTAAGAAATATGGATCGTGCTTCCACAGTAACGATGACGTGCTGTCCTCCTTCTAGCTTTTGCAGAAGCAGAGAAACGAAACTCGAAGCACTGGGGACTAGTCGACGTTTTATTAGTTTTGATCAAGGGTGAAAGGAGGACTGATAGACGACCTCGTCTGAAAATACTTGGGCGGAAATGATGGAATCTGCAAGATCCGACAGGGCTTCCAAAGTAGCAGGCCCTTCAAGCCCCTTGTCAGCTGGGCGGCGTGCTGACCGGCCCGGACTTCTGCCCTTACTGCTTTTCCGAAGTTACCCAAAGTCTTTGACACGGTCGCATATATCAGGAAAGGGTGCCTGTCTGGGTACCACAGGTTGGTGACAGCCTACCTCAGGAATTTACCCAAAAGCGGAAAACTCCAAACACAGCAGACATGTTGTGCTCATCCTGAAAAGCCTCACTTTCCAAAACATCGCAAGAAGCCATTGAAAGTTTACTCCTATCCCTACATTTTGTGAATGATTTCGAGCTCCCCAGTCGCAAAGCAAACTGAAGACGTCAGGTCATTGGGAGCTGTGAAATCCCAGAGCTGCTTGAGTGCCTTGCAAGAAAGCTACGGGACTCTCGAAAATCCTGTAAAAGTGACAAAGTGGTACTAAACCATGATTAACGCAGGATAGCTTTCCGTCACAATCCAGATACTTTGAAAGTGCCCTAACCTCTTCGGTGGGCACCGTTCTCCTCACGCAACCATGAAGAAGAGTCCTGCTCGAAATTATCCAAGAGACGCCTTCACGATGACGTGTTACCACAGTTCATGCCGATGCCTTCGTTTCACAGCTCTATATAAGGTTTGGCAAGACTTATATACGACGCCACCAAGATGTCGAATACGCCGCCGGGTCACCACATCTAATAAGCGACAGGAATGTTTTGGGGAAGGTTCATAGACAAGCAAAGGCATTGAGAGGATGGACAGTAACGCATGGGGCGAGTTGAAGGATCTAGGCTGTACGCTGTTGGTAGTGGTAGGATTTTTGCTGATAAGCTGTTGGCCTACGAGGTTCCAAGCAATCCGAAGCACCCGAACGGTGATATATTACTTGAAGTTCTCCGTGTCGATTTCTGCGGAAGCCCAAAATGGTCATTCAGCAAGGGGTGAATGGCTGTGCAATCACACTTTGCTTCTTTCCGAGTAGCCGCGGAGCGTTATTCCCTGTGGGAGTCACTCTACTCGTCGATGGCTTCAAATAACTTTTTGACTGCCAGGCAGTGGCGGGTGTATTATGGCCATCCAGTAGGGACGCAGCATAGGCAGAATCTGGGGTAGCTCCGGACCACTCCAGTGCTTTCAGTTGCATTTATAACTGTTATCTTTAGTTGCAAGCATTGATTCTTGTGCAACCCAACATTCTACTTTTCCATTGGGTATGCTTCCCTTTCACTTGCCGTCTCATTTGCGATGACACTCCTGATTCGATTTTCCCGAAGCGCACACACACATAACCCTAGACACGTCTCCGAACCACGGCACGAACGGTAGATGGGTTCGTTCCACCTCCTGTTTTTGGATCTATTTTCATTAAAGTGTGTGAAATCATCAGGCTTGAAGACGCACTGGGTTCAGTGAGGCATGGTGACTGGGTGACCGGTGACCTCAGCCACCCGCTTGTCTAGAAGCCACTCATCAACCTCTTGAAATAGTCTATGACTGACCATTCAAAGTCCATAGACAACATGAAACGTTTAGTAGTCTCCATGAGAACGGACGCCGGCACACTGTCGGTATCAACCATTTTAAAACAGAATTCTCTTAGGCACTTCCATCGTAGTTCAGCAACATCTTGGTCATTTGTAACACAAGCAACGGATACTGCACGGCTTGATGCCACTTTGGTAAGAAGAAAGAATGGTGAACGAAAACGACCCAAACTCTTAAGCAATCTGTGTGCCCTGTTAAGCGATGTTTTCTGTTCTTTTCACAACTTGTAGACACTTTGATATCATGATGAATAACGATGTCCTCCCTTCTTTGTCAATCAGGATAGCTCAGGTGTGGAGACTTCTCTATATTGTCAACCTGATGACTGCGAAATGGCTTCTCTCATGTTAAATTCTTAGTTCGAAATCAGAATATCTATTTATTTGTCCATGTAGTACTCACACATTAACTACCCAACAAGAGCACGACCAAATCTCACCGTCAGATTCTGGGGGTATCTAAGAGCCTTGGCAGTTTGCCAAGAACTAGGGGTACCAATAAACATTTTTAACTGAAGATACTTCACCAAATCTTCTCCCTTTTGTTCATCTTGATCTTATACACATGTCTTCCTGAGGCATCGTGTACTCTCACATTTTTAAAAAAATGCTCTTAAGCGATCGTTCCTCAAGCTAAGAAAGAAACAAAGAAACAATGTTACGAAAAATGAAACCAGACAAACAACTGCTCACAAATGCAGCATAGTGTCATCACTAGGATACCTTAGCTGAATTACAGACTTCCGTACTGTCTGATTTATTTAACACTGCCATAACTGCTGTCGATTTTTCATTAACCCCCCAGCCCAGACTTGACGCTTAAATAACACCAGCTACATGTTCTCCTCTAATGCTTGTATTTTCGTCAGAATCAACACAGATCAGATGCAAAATTTATCTCCTACAAAAATTTTGTACGGGGAGCCTATCCATCTAAATATTACATTCTGAAAGTTGCATGATGTATCACACTTGCTGATTGGAACAAAGAGGTAATCTTTATTTTTTAATGTTAACCTGGGGGAACGTGTACCACTCTTTCTCCGCGCCACCACTTTTGCAGATTAAATAAATGGTCGCGCAGTTCTCTTTGCCGTCGCAATCTGAAAGTTTTCTAAGACATCGTGTCACTCATAAAATCGTCGCCAGATAGTTTTGTTAGTGTTGTTTTCACTTTTAGCATGCCCGTATCTTCCATTCCACTCGGCAAAGCTTCTCTATGGTGCCACGTGTTCTTTGTTTGTATCCAGGATTCGTGAAATATCGCATGCTTGGATGACTAAGTAGTTGTGTTCCTTATTAGGCTCTTGCTCTGTTTTATCCAGTAAGTACAAAGAATCAGAGGTTGGCCTGCATCTGTGAAGATTGCATAGGAATAGCTCCTACATTACTTCAAGTATACCTGCTCCTTATCATCTGTCTTACTGTTTCCTGCGCAACTACATTCATTTTATTTTTTCGCATGACTGTTTTCGGTTGTTCAAACTTTACGTTCAAGTTCGTTTTCTTTTGCATCATTTCTCCCCCTTTGTTTTCTTTTGCTGTCTCAAAAACCTCTACTGTTGTGTAGGGTCATATTCAAGGACTATTTACAAAGTCAAAGTTCAAAAAATTGTGTTTGTATTGCACTTCAGGAAAAATCATACATATTCCTAAAAGCTTAACCAAAATCGTAGCACTCAAGGGTGTAACAAGAGCACCAGAAAGGGGCTTTCTGTACCGACTAGATTGGAGCCCATGAAGGACTTGAACAATGCTGAGAAACGAAATGGTGGCTGTGGAGCAATGAACTGACTTGTACTTGCTTTTATAGTATATTGCACAGTAGACGTTGTGAGGTCCTTTAATTCGTATGGTCTTACCGGCAGTTTCAAGAGCA